>JAQPZY010001148.1:0-600000 GCA_029931535.1 Margaritifera margaritifera
TCCACGACCCCAGAGTTCCAATTCCTCCTGCTCTGCTGCTTGGTGGTAGTAGTTGTAGTAGTGAATGTGATGGTAGTGGTGGTGGTGGTAGCATCTCACTAGTAGTGATGGGCTTCGCATGTTTGGCCCGTGATGTCTTTTCGCTTAGGCTGAGTTAAGAATACTCATACAGGCTTGTCAAACGTTTTATCTCAGATGAAATGTCTTCTAGCAGACTCACCGTTTTATCTTCCTGACTCTCTTCTTGCGGTGCTTCACTCTTCTCCTCTTCTATCTTTCTTAGGTATTCTTCTTCTTGTTTTCTCCTTTCCTCTTCTTGTTGAAGAAACACTTCTTCCGCTTCTCTCTGTCGCTGTAAAAATATTTCCAGTTGTTCTTGCTGCCTCTTTTTGAAATCGTCCATGACAGGCAGCAAAGAGGCTGATATAGCAGCAACAGTCGTAGTCGTTTCAGGCTCAAATTCTTGAGACAAAAAAAATCTAAATTAAACTCTTCCGGTTGGAAGTTTAACAAAGCAGCATTAGAGTCTTTGCAGGCTCACCCCAATACATACTAGTCTTGTAGACTCCATTTAGGCTGTCCAAAAAGTAAAATCCCTACGAACGCTGTGATAAGTTTTATACCCCAAATGACGTCACACCCCTACTCTCTTCCCATTGTAATAAAACCCGACCCGCTTGTAACGCGCGCTTGGATTGGTAGTTGATTTCGATGCATTTCAATCCGATCGTAGGGTATATATACCACCGCTTGTCTCATAAAGCTTCACCGGTTTTTTTTTCTCCAAGACCACTCCCGAAGAAAACAAAACAAAATGTGGACAAGTGTGGAATCATCCAGTATCATCTCGGGAATGCTGTTTAACCCAGCATTCCCTATGTATGTGAAGGCCTCATGGGCCATCACCAAGATTACAGAGACCGCTATATGGAAACGTCGCATCTATATTGAACGACAAGGCTGCCTGAAGAGGGTCTTGATGTACGGACCGGAAGTCCGTAGAAGTTTAAGGAAAAGAAGACCCTCCAGGAGATGTCAATGTTAAACAAAAAAAAAAAACAACGGCCCTTTTCAGGGCCACCCATTTTTCAAGAAAAGATTAATTTTCCATGATTGCCATACTTCTCTCTCTCTCTCTCTCTATTTTTTTCCCGTTCCTTTTCCCGTTCGGGTCTATAGTGCCCCCGCTATGTTAAACTCCCGTTTGGGTCCAGAGTGCCACCACTATGTTAGAAATCCCGTTTGGGTCCAGAGTGCCACCACTATGTTAAACTCCCGTTTGGGTCCAGAGTGCCACCACTATGTTAAAATCCCGTTTGGGTCCAGAGTGCCACCACGGGACCAGTTACCCACCATCTACTACTAGGCTAATTTGTGTTAACGAAAACACCAAGTACAAAAAGATCCCACGAGCGAATGATTCTGAATCAATGTAACGAGCGTACACAAAGTTGGAGCCAATGCCCACTTCAAATTATCAAAAGATAATTATCTTCTTCGACTCATTTTGGTACAATTTCACAGAGATGTTAAAATAATTTGTGGGGAGATAAATCTCCATAACACAACATTTCTTTGCATCTCTTTTTAGCGACTTGCGGTTTCTTTGGCCTGAAACACATCGCAGTATATGCTACAGCTAAGAGGACAAATACTCTGGACAACAGGGAATACATTATTCTTATTCCGTTCAAAATTCATACTTGTTATGAAAGGACATCAAAAAATGTACTAGACAGTAATTGGAGAAAGAGCGAAAGGTGATTTCAGTGTAATGCAGGGAAAATTAACTCTTCCGCTCCAAGTACTAACTTCATGTTTGACGAGATATATCAGTATCGAGAGAAAATATAATATCTGGTTTACTTGGATCAATTTGGTATTTGCCGCCAAAAAATAACATTTGCATAATGTGTGCGGTGATGGAAAAAGCACTTACAAAGAAAGTAGGGATGTTTGCTCATAATGATGGAACTACACTGTAAAATAATAATAATAATAATAAATAATAATAATAAAAATAATCGGGCTTCAGTAGTATAGTGGTAATGCGCTTGTTTTGCATCTTTTTGTTCTTGAGTTCAAGCCTGGTAAGCAATATTATATTACCCAATTTAAGAAAATAAAACAATTTCGTACTGTTACGAGTAATTTCGGAAAACGAAGAGTGGATAAAATACACGTTTTAAAAATCTGAAGCAAAATATTGAGATATATCCTAATTGCATTACAATTTCTCTAATATGATATTTCCTGATAAAAGGCGCTGTCGAGAATTTATATGATGCCACCATAATCATAATGCGTAATAAAGATTATGTTGTCTGCTTGGTGTTTATCTAACCATATACTTTATGAAAGTGATATGTGCTGGCATATAAATGTTATAATTGCACAATAAAAACTGAGAAGTCTATCATATCAGTGAAAGTATATTCAATGAAGTTTTTTATGATTTGGTAAAATTTGAGTCTCTGAAATTTGATAAAACCTATAAATCGCTTTTTGACCGTACTCCGGGCATAAATGGATGGAACTTATTGTCCAGCGTAATTCAGAAAACAAATACAAAATTAGGCAAGAGTACTGCTACTCAACCCCCACCACAAACACCCCCCAACCATCCCCCCAAAATAAATGTTTTTCAGGTCTGTTTAACCTTAAGAACTTGCGAGAGTTTGTTATTTAAATCCTTTTGGGTATAATTATATGAAATACGGAATCAGAGTAAAATTATCTCGTAACCTAGGCACATTGTGCCATAATAATTGTAAACACAACTACGTATTTATCACAAGTAACTGAACTTTCAGAGACAAAAGTGAACGTTGTATTCCATAGGCTGAAAGGTTCCTACAAAGTATTAAGCTTTATTGAGAAAATAGGGATATTTATCTTTGCTGATCGTTTATCCACGTATTTGAAACATGGTACGCGCGTGATTTGGGCGTATTACGCGCGTAGTCATTGTATCCTCTACGTGTACGATTACCCCCTGGTACATGCACTTACTTCGTAAAGAGAATTGCTTGGTCGAATGCTGGTAAATTGTTGGAGCCGATGTCGAAGTCCCAGAGGCCGAGATCAATAAGATACTTGTTTCCATCAATCATTTTTGTCCCGTTATGTATCATCACTCTAGAATCTTGGTGCGGAAACTCAGCTTCCCACTTTAAACAGAATAGAAAAGAAATGAAAACGATGTAGTAACAACTTTGATTAAGTTCCTAACTGAGTATAAATTAACAGGAGACTAGCAATACAAAGGGGGAAAATATTGCATATTATGTTTTTTGCAAATTATGTTTTTTGCATATTATTTTTTTTGCATATTATGTTTTCTTTTTGTTTTGTTTTTTTGGTTTGTTGGTTTGTTTGTTTTGTTTTGTTTTTGTGGGAGGGGGGCGGGTGGGAATTTATTTTCCCCGTATATGGGTAGCCGTAGGTCGAAGAGTATTCTACCGGCTACCTTATAAAAGGTGACGTCGGTGTTATGATTAGTGCAAATATAAATACAATAAAAATATATAATGCACGGAGTGATACAGATATGGAGAGATAGAGAAGGAGATGGAGAAAGAGAGACAGTTTAAAAAGTAAATTATTTTTATTACCTTTGCATAGCAATATCGACTCGGAATGAAATTTTTCAATATATTAGTTTTACTTTGAACATAAACATATATCACATACCCATACAATATAAGCATTCACTTTATCATATTCAGGCAATATATGAACATGAATATGCTAAAACCAATCATGTTTCTATCGTGCAGGGATTGAATGCTCAGAATTCTCTCTCTGTGTTTCTCTCTGTCTCTCTCTGTCTCTCTGTCTCTCTCTCTCTCTCTCTCTCTATATATATATATATATATATATATATATATATATATATATATATATACGAATAAATAATATTATCATGCAGGTTAGAGAATATTAATTCGTACTGTACGAAGATTCGAACCCAGATCAGCGGGTTACGGCACCCATCGCCTTGCCTGTGCGTATCAGACATACCCGCATGTCGACCTAGTAATTAATTCTCATCTAAGTATCCAATCCATCTTGATTCCTACTACAGAAATCAAGGTATAAAGAAGTTATTGTAGAGAATTATAAATATACACAAAACAGAGCTGAAGGTTTTATCCCTAGATTATACAGAATGCTTGATACCATTGACATTGCCGTAACCCGCGGACCCGGGTTCGAATCTCCGTTGAGTACGAATTAAGATTCTTTAACCAGTATGATAATAGTAATCATTCATATTAAAAAATACTGATAATGTTATCAAGCATTCTCCTGTAGAATCCAGCGATAGAATTTTCCGCTCTGTTTGGTGTATATTGCTAATTCTCTCTATCTCTCTCTATCTCCCTCTCTCTCTCTCTCTCTCTGTATATATATATATATATATATATATATATATATA
The DNA here is from genome assembly GCA_029931535.1 of Margaritifera margaritifera. NCBI lineage: Eukaryota > Metazoa > Mollusca > Bivalvia > Unionida > Margaritiferidae > Margaritifera > Margaritifera margaritifera. The sequence goes on from JAQPZY010001148.1 coordinate 4,442, forward strand.
TATATATATATATATAATATATATATATATATATAAGCATTGTTAATTTGATATAACATGTACATTCGATTGTTGTTGTTTTTTTGTTGTTTTTTTTTGTTTTTTTTGCCCTGGTTTGTCGATAAGGCAACACCTAAAATTAATAAAGTTCAAAAACGTCCGATAAATAAATCAACCAAAACCAGTAAAAGCTAGTATTTTATATTTCTATGGATAAGGCACTAAAACAAGTGATATATAAAACAAGGATACCAGTTAATCAATCGTACCACACGAATTCATAAAATGTAGTTACGGCATCTTCGTGCTTGCGCACCAAAAAGGGAGATAAGCTAACAAAAATATGAAATACACTCGAAATACTACAATATTGGTATCCTTGTTTTCTATATTAATCAATATCTGAACTATTTTTACTATTTTGAACTATCTATACTATTAAACTATCTGTACTATTTGACTACTTGTTCTGTTTGAAGTATCTGTACTATCTGTATACTCCTCTCTCTACTTTGACTATTTATTATTTGACTATTTGTTCTGTTTGAAGTATCTGTACTATCTGTATACTCCTCTCTATACTTTGACTATTTATTATTTGACTATTTGTTCTGTTTGAAGTATCTGTACTATCTGTATACTCCTCTCTATACTTTGACCATTTATTATTTGACTATTTGTTCTGTTTGAAGTATCTGTACTATCTGTATACTCCTCTCTATACTTTGACTATTTATTATTTGACTACTTGTTCTGTGTCACGGAATTGTATAAATCCCTTTTATTAAATACATGTACTCGGGTTTCGTTTTTCAGTATAACAACGATGCCCGAGAGTGAGTTATGTATATTTTACAATATTTCGAAACAGTGAGTTCGGTTCACCCCATGCCGCACGTGCGAAGTGCTTTCGATGGGAAAAACCGAATGCATCGTCTATGTATAAATGCCTCACCGTAAGTCTAAATCTTTACATTACGGAACGTCTTGTCAGTGAGCAGTCTACTTAAGGACTTGCACGTCTTCAGCTGTAGAGGTACGTAAATCGTTTATTAATTTATAGCGTATATTTTCTATGTAGCTTCGGCTTGCGTAGTACAATGCAAATATTCTCTATTCTTGTTTGTATATTCTCTATTCTTGTTTGTATATTTTCTATTCTTGTCTGTTCTTAATAAGAGCTTTATATTAGCAATATAAAGTGGCATTTTTAGGAAACGTTTAGTACCATAAGATTCTTATCGGACACGTGTAGGTTCACTTTTGAACTTGTTCATTGCTTTGTAATGTTTGCCGATAATGTAATTTATATAACTTACCGTATATAACGTCATTACGTGTTATCGTATATGCCCGTGTCAATCATACTACACGGTGTTAGATTTATTTTCAGCTGTAGAGCTGTAGAGCTCGGAGTCGACGAGGTCCCAGCTATAGTGGGGATAATAGAAGTTGACTAAAGCTAACCATAGCAGCCATGGAGCTGAATAAACAGTGGGTTGCTTGAATACCAGGTGATCGGGCGTTGTTGACCCATTGGTGGGCGTGGATCGCTTGATTGACCAGTCCGACTAACAGCCAAGTATGCTAGTGACGGAGTGTTTGTGAGTCACTCCATATATGTAATCTTTTAGCCGTGGGCTAATTTTGGGTTTTTGTGACACCCAGTGGTTTGGGAATGTAAGATATATCGCATGATATCTATCCCATTTCGTTTGCACCACATTTTATTATTTGAATAAAGTGCCTCATGTTTCATTATTTGAGGGTAGACATTTTTGCTATATGAGTAAAAACACATCATTTTGCTATCTGAGTGAAACACATCATTCCTTTCATCGTGTGAGATAAATCATTAGCCTTTATCATTGCACTGTGTATTTATTTATTTGTGTTCATATTTGGGTTACCGTATTAGGTTCGTGCGGATTATGTTAATTAGTCCAATATTTGGACCCTACACACGCACGTATTAATCATAACCTTTCTTCCCATTCAAGTCATTCATCAATAAACATTGCATTTTTATCACCGTCAACAGTGTTCTGTTATAAATCCGAAATCCAACCCGGTTATCTTGTTACATTCTGTTTGAAGTATCTGTACTATCTGTATACTTCTCTCTATACTTTGACTATTTATTATTTGACTATTTGTTCTGTTTGAAGTATCTGTACTATCTGTATACTCCTCTCTATACTTTGACTATTTATTATTTGACTACTTGTTTTGTTTCAAGTATCTGTACTATCTGTATACTCCTCTCTATACATTGACTATTTATTATTTGACTACTTGTTTTGTTTCAAGTATCTGTACTATCTGTATACTCCTCTCTATACATTGACTATTTATTATTTGACTACTTGTTTTGTTTGAAGTATCTGTACTATCTGTATACTCCTCTCTATACATTGACTATTTATTATTTGACTACTTGTTTTGTTTCAAGTATCTGTACTATCTGTATATTCCTCTCCATACTTCATGAGGTATGGAGGTATAGGAGGTATAAGAGGTATTAAAACAAATTTGCGAAAAATAAATGGATATACTAGCTAAAAAATATATTAAGATAGTAAGTGAAATATTATATAAAAATGTGACTGAAATATTGACTGAGAAGATGGCTAATATAACTGTCCTCACTGTGATAATTGTGTCCTTCCACTAAAATCTAATACTGAGCGTAAGCATAAGGATACATCAGACCTACTGTGAAAGAATATATCTTTTAAGTACAATGGCAAACGTATAAATTCAGATAGCACTGACAGCAGATATTGAATGCCAGTCGCTTCAAATGCAAATATGGCATGTAACAAGTATAATAAAAGGATACTATTATATGTGAATGATGATGATTATATTTCATTTGCAATATGTTAATTTGGATATGTATCTGATACTTCTGTGATATCTCATACCCATCTTATACACCTTTCATACTATGGAGTATTTGGAAAACATAACTTCTCTAAATAGATTCTAGAATCAAACAATTATCAAATAATGTCCTTTGTCCTTACCCAGCAACACAATTTAATGATGCTGTTAACACTGTTATTAAAACTTTACTCAGAAACATAAACATCCACTATATATGCAAGATAAATTCGTCACATACAGAACATTAGACATTTTCAAAGACCACACTCTTAACTTTAACAGTGATGATTCACTCAGTAGATACAGGACTCTGAGTGATATGTCTTTCTGGATGATTCAATCATAACTTTAACAGTGATGATTCCCTTAGTAGATGCAGGGCTTATTATGATATGTATTTAACAGTGATTATTCACTCAGTAGATACAGGGCTCATTGTGATATATCTTTTAACAGCGATGATTCCCTTAGTAGATACAGGGCCCATTGTGTTATGTTCTTTAACAATGATGATTCACTCAGTAGATACAGGGTTCATTGTGATATGTCCTTTAACAGTGATGATTCCCTTAGTAGATACAGGACTAATTGTGATATTCTTCAACAGTGATGATTCACTTAGTACATACAGGGCTCTGTGTGATATGTCCTTTAACAGTGATGATTCACTTAGTAGATACAATGCTAATTGTGATCTGTCCTTTAACAGTCATGATTCAGTCAGTAGAAACAGGGTTCATTGTGATATGTCCTTTAACAGTGATGATTCCCTTAGTAGATACATGGTTAAGTGTGATATATCCTTTAAATGTTATTATTCACTTAATATATAAGGGCTCATTGTGATATGTCCTTTAACAGTGATGATTCACTTAGTAGATACATGGCTCATTGTTATATATCATTTAACAGTGATGATTGACATAGTAGATAATGGGACCATTGTGATATGTATCGTTCTCATAATTAGCGATATGGTTCTGAAAATTTGTACCATTGTAAGATACAATAACAGTCTGAAAATGCCATCAAATTACTTCACTTTAGAATTAAATGAAATAAATACCGATGCAGCGAGACAATGTACTCCAGCAACCAGTAAACAAAGTGTAACAATTCTTCAAAAGGTTGATAAAAAAATAAAAAAACAGAACATGAGTAAGAATTATATAGACAAGCAGGACAAGAATGTTGATTGTCTTATAATGGCAACAACTCATTCTAAACTAAATATACCAGAACAAAGATCATGAGATAAGTAAGGACTCACTTATGTTGGTTATGATTGTAATAGGAGGTGGATTGCTTTGGTTTGTAAAATAAGGAGACTTCTATATACCTCGGGAAGTAGGGAGGTATACCTCGGGAAGTAGGGAGGTATACCTCGGGAAGTAGGGAGGTATACCTCGGGAAGTAGGGAGGTATACCTCGGGAAGTAGGGAGGTATACCTCGGGAAGAAAACTAAGTTCAAACTCATTTAGTAGCAATCTCCACACCATTAACACCTATAGCAAATATTCACTCAATAAGCGCTAAAATTAGACGTATGACACGATCATCCAGGAATGAGACAATCTGTTGTGCAGCTGACAATACCCAGCTTATGGTAATATCAATAATACCTGGTGTGGCTGTTATTTCTTTATCAGCTGACTTCGTTAAATACTCTGCAATATTTTCAAAACTTGTTTAATTTTGTCAATTAATTTATTAGGTGAAGAACTAGGAGAAGGACTTGAACTAATTACATTCTTAACTTGGTTTGCAATTGCCAATGCATGTGATTTAATCATCATTCATATTTCTGCAGCAATTTTGGAAATGGTTACAACCTTCCCTTTTAACAATTGTTTAAGTCTTTCATAAATAGGTAACTTACGTTTTGCATTCATCTTTTTAATTATTTCTTTCATGTAACTCAAATTCTAATTATGTCCTAGTCGTTGTGCCGTCAAACTGTCAATACTAAGCAACAGACTTTGTAACGTCTTTAATTTACCGCTGACTTTTGTTTTGCTGGTGAATTTTTTTTATATCATCTATCTGTGTGAGATACATATCCATTTATATTTCCAATGATTTATATAAATCTCTCAAGACCAAGACAAGATCAGACAAGACCTTTAGCATATCCTTTGATTTCTCGTTCCTCCTCAAATCTACACATTATATAGGGTATTTGTACGCTTTCAAGTCTTTCATAAAATGCATCTATCATTGTTTCTGCTTCTCTCACCTGCTGGTTGAATCATTCCTTTGTATATATTGCTTGCATCTCTATGTCCTCTCGTACGGTTATCTGTTGTATTTGTGTAACAGTTAGTACTACGTATGTGGGTTAATTGTATTCTCTTCATAAGGCTTATCTTGTCCAGTCCTTTCCATCTTTTCAGTCTTAAATGTATCTGCTTCATCTCTCTTGCATTATTCTGAACTAATTTTAATGTTGCGTATGATTTGAGATATCACCTAATGCATTGACAATTCTAACTCTTGTGGTGTAAAGTATTCTTTCGTTGTCATCATTCTGTTGGATTTTTTTCTGAAGTATTCATAGTAGTGTTTGCTTTATTGCTCATGCCAAATTCTATAGCAGTCCTTGTTTTGTTATGGTAGTCTCTGTTTCTGTTTCTCTACTGTTTTTGATGCTCACTGCTACAAGGTTTGCAGTAGACACTAGTCTTATTAAACTTATTCATACCTTTTTCAATTTGACAATTTTTTCAACATGTCTTAACATCCATTTTTCAACCTGTTGAATTTCAATATAATTCAATTGATGATATTAGATCACTTTTCACACATTTGCCATTATTTGATAAATTAAATAGAAGGTGGATAGATGAAATTAAAGATGACTTGAAGGTTGAGAAGGTAACCTCACCCAGGAAATATGGTATATGTGAAGCGGAATTTGGCGGACAACTTGGTAAGCGTTCAGAATAATACAAGAAAGAAATTGAAGGCGCAAAAGACAACTAAATCAAATAGGTACTACTGTCTTGTCTGCCATAGAATCATACATAAAGATGAGAGATTTTGGTAAAACAGCTACACAGTCTACATACTCATGCAATCTACACCAGCTGTGCAACCTATACAACCAAATCATTTACCAGATATGTTAGAATCAAAGTATCAAATTCTAAACAGTTTGAAATAGTTTTTGGTTACCTCTCTATGCCGTAGGAGGTATATCAAAATGTTTAAAATATTATTCCTATAACTATGAGAGACAAATAACATAATGAACACAGTCTATCATGCAAAAACTGTTAGCTCTGCAATTGTGGCTGGTTACATTATGAACAAGGTACTAGAACTGTATGTTGGTCCACTAACAAAGATGTCTATTGAAGAAGTTATTACGTTAAATATGTCTGTATCTTTGGGTGAGTTTAAGTTCGACTGCCTAGTGAGATATAGTATACTACCCAACAAGATTTGTAAATAATTAAATAAGTGCTAGTGGACAAAGGATTTTATTTTTATTTTGAAAATAAAACCCAAGGATTCTAATACAACTGTATGATGTTATCACCCAAAATCCACCAGTAAAACCTTTAGGTAAACTAACATCAAAAATTAAACCTAAATCTAATCCATTACTTTCATATCTTTAAGTAGAAGTGAAAATAACTTCTACACCATCCATATATCAAATATTAGACGATAGATCAGATATGATTTTCAGATTGCAAAAGATCAACGAGATTAAGAAGTATTTGATTAGCAAAATTGAGCATTATAGAGATGCGAGGAAAACGTATAAAACAGCATATTCGTTTTAAATTGGGTAGAGATATACATGTCGACCATATCTGCTGGAATGGTCATAATCGATGATAGTTTACGAGTAGCAAGAATAGCACCCGACATTATTTTTCCTTTAGCTTTTAGCGGATTTGGGGCAACTAAATGAGGATTTGTTGCCAGTTATTTCAGAGATAAAATGGTTTATCACAAGGTATTAAGACACTATGAGATAATTGCCTCTTCCGTAAGCAAATTAAATAGTATTGATGATATAGTTAGCAAGATCTTAAGTGACCATGCGATACATTATGAATAATTTAATCTCATCGTCAACGAATACGGTCACTTTTTAAGTAAAATTAGTCTCAATATCTCAGACAACCAAAACATAGAAGAGCTGAAGAAGACCTTTGAAGAAGAGGGACGAACTTGTGATGGAAAGAGATCTTACACTCGTTTCTGAGAAAATCAGTAACAGATCAAAGGACTACATGTTAAAAGGTACATCTCTAATACTAGATTGCCTATGCTTCTTCTGTTTATATTTGCCTTACTTAAATGGAATCATATATTAGCAAGTTAATACCTGATGGTTTCTATAATTTAGAAATGTATATAGGAACAAAGTAAATTAAATGATGACTGCTGCTAATAACGACAGTGACGAAAGCATAGACACTGAATGTCAGAAACATAACTCTAAAGTAAAGTATTAGTTTCTCCTAGCAACACTCATACTATCTACATAACCAACTAAAATGCTACGTTGTTAGGAATTTTAGCAGTCAGAGATCAATACAGACATCTAGTATATCGGATACAGTTTGTGAGTCTTTAAAGTTTAAGATTTTGTACATTTTCCTTCTCACAGATAATCCATACAAAGAATTACTATAACAGTTGAATTCAGTTCGCATGTGTTAATAGTCCATACAAGCAATTGCAAAAAGGTGCGATAAATAGACTAAATATCACCTTTAAAGACGAAGAAAGCAAAGTGAGAGATTGTCATGGCATGCCGATTACATATATCTTTCACGTTAAGTAAATGGAGATATTAGTGTGGTTTTGAAAAATAAAAATAAAAGAGAAAGCTGCTCTAGATCAATCTATAAACAGTGAGTCAAACTTAAACAACAACCGTATCATTAATGTAGGTGATCCGCTATATGTGACTGATGCGGCTTATCACTTATTTGTACAGAGACATATTGATACTCATATACGTAATATTGTCCAGGAAATTAAAAATAAGCTGAAAACTGTAGAACAACGCTCTAGTGATAGAAAAATCGACTGAATTTCCCATCCACCGCCTTGCAGACTTTGCGGACTGTCAGATACAGACCAGGAGAAGTACAAAACATACAGCATTACGTACAAATCATTCGGCAGAGAATAAACTGCACAATATCTGCCTTGGAGATTGATATGATGGACATCAGGAATACAATTTCAATATTTTGCAATCACAACTTTAAAAATTAGATAAATAATTAAATAGTGAGAACATAGCACGACGAAGGCATGAAAAATTTAGATGATGATTTTAAAACCAAAAACTGCAGTTTTAGATGATAGACTAATTGCTATAAGCGATAGTCTTTCGTAATTACAGAAGAAAATAAACAAAGTAAATGCGAATGAAAGCGATATTAGATCGATGAGAACAACATATATTCTAGTTATATTAGATTTCAACGACAGGATTAAAGTCTTATATTATCAGACTTTGTCAACTCTCAAACATGAACTAAATTCAAACATACAAAAGGCTAAGAAATACGCTGATGAGAAAATAGCTGTTAATGTAAGCATAGTACAAAGTAGTATCAACGATACAACTGATGAAAGATTTAAATGATACGGATAAAAAGTAATCCACAGAAACAGGAACAACTAATACTCAAATGGACACGCGTTGTGGAAAAGAATTATTCACTTAAGTGGGAAATATATAGGTGAAGACCTAAAGTCACAAGAAGAGGAATTAAACACAGAAACGGGAATACGGAGTATTGCATCTATTGCCAAAATTGATGAGCTAAAACAACAACTTGATCATTACAAAAAGCAGCTTGACGAGAAATTCATATCTGGATGTGTATTGCTTTAAGATTGTAGATTTGTAAGGAGTGATGTGCATAAAGATAGCGATAATTTAACAGTGTGTATGAGTAAAATTGCACTTTTGAAACAATTGTAAAGTCGTCATGAAATAGAAGGGGAAATCAGTAAAAGATTGTTGAACATTTTTAATCTTGACGATTCGCCACTTACTTTAGGTACAAATTACGAGCTAAATTATGCACCATTATGTTTCGCTAAATATAAATTTCACCAGATAATCTATGTAAAAACAGGTGTAATTTAAGAGAAAAAATCACGTATGTATGCAACTTTTATTAACATAGATTTTGAATTTATCCCTCAGGTTACTATTAATTCCGATGCCAATTATCTCGATTTTACATTGGATTGTAGATAACCAGATTATTATTTACTCATTAGATGTAAAGCAAACAGAAAATCTGTACAGACCAAAAAAACAAGCACATCTTATCTTGAAGAGAACAACATGCTGTTAATTGGAGTAAAACACAAGGGAGGATCCAAACACAACAGCATACTGTAAAATCAAAACTGGACAGATAAATATATATTACCATTTAATGTCAGATTCAGTTATAATAAATGGTGCAATATCTCAATGGCCTAGCATTTGGAGGGACTAATGAATTGCTTCCTAAGTTTGATCTCCGTAATGCAATAATATAAATGAAAAGACACATTATTTCTATAGAAGAATTGCAGAAAATAACTGCAGAATTCGTTGCGAATAGGACAAACAGTTTGGACTACCGAAGTGAACCATTGAGACAATAAGGTTTGGAAACCTAGCGTTTAGGCAAATCCTGCCATCACTCTTTATTCTTTCATCCATCCAGATGTCTCTTTGGAGAAGTCCAAACAACCAACCCTCATGTGGTAAGAAAGCCTTTGGGACGTAAGTATAAATATTTTCCATACTTAAATGATAACGTATGGGAAATTCATAACTCTAGACAAACAGGAAAAAATGCTACAAAGTATAAACGGCTTGAATCTTGCACAACTTTGCGTCAAACACACTCAGAGTACTATTAAACTTGAATAGTACTTACAAGCAGTGGTTACCATATTAAGACCTAATATGTCAATTGTTCCAGATTCCTTCTTTCTATTATTCGATCTAAAAGTTAAAGAAAATGCAAACAACTTTGCGGTTAACAACATTGGAAGAATGTTGGTCAAAGACATAGCCATCTCCTATGGTACTTGTGATATCTTTAAGTTTAATGATTCCAATATTTTTAAGAGCTATTTAATATCTCGTGTATGGAAAATAATTTCGTGTACTAATTGACAAGCGTATATTTACAGATCATGATCCTCTAAATCTTTTTTTTTCCCTCGAGATTTGAGATTTACTATAACTTCGGCAAAATCATTAGCAGTAATTGAAAGTGTAAACGATGATTATTTGTCACAAAACATTTGCCTAAACTATGATACCATCACGTCTTAAATGATGGCTAAGACTATTAATGATATGTACAGAAATGACATACTTATCTTCTACGTCTATATCACGAGACAGAATTATTGATGTTGTGCTAATACAACTCTAACTAATGTGATATTAGATTTTCCAAAGATGAGTCTTAAAGGTATACTCATACTATGTAAGCAGAAAGAAACATTTTGCTACCAACGGAATTGACAAATTTATTATTAAGACGAAAAGATTCACAAACATATGATTTTTTTTTTCATTATGACTACAGTAACACTATCCCTCAAATCTTATCATTCCTTCATCCCTCTCATTTCATTATATGCATGTACGTTATATGTCTTGATGTTTTCCAGAACTCTTGCCTACATGGTCGTCAATTGATTATTTATGTTGAAAATGAAGAGGAACTTGCAAGTTGAAAAATTTGTTTCCAGTCTTTTTGTCCTGTATATATTCTTGTAATCTTCTTGGCAATAAAATATGTTTAAACAAACAAAATTAACAACAAACAATTGTGTAAGACAAATCAGGCAGATGCAGAAAAATAGTTTAACTCAACCATAGATAAAATAATGGTAACTATTCAGGGTTTTTCAAACATGTCATATTCTCAAGTTGATATGCTCAGTTCATAGAAGCTACTAAGTAATTTTTCAACGAACAACAAAAGAATACGAGCTAAGCAACATCAGCATAAATAACTTGTATATAGATGATCCTTATATATGCTGGCCATTAACTGGCAAACGTAAAGCAGGATATTCATCTGCAAGTCATTAGGAAGGTGAATGTGGAAGGTCACAAAATGTACATATACTTCAACGCCTATGGTGAACTAAACATCCAGAATAATCAGATCTAAAGTATACTATTTATAGTAATCTCGATCTTGTAAAATGGAAGAGTTTGGTATTAATCCATGTGGTGGTCATTTCTTTCGTGAGAGTTATGCGTGCCGAAGGAACTTCCTCGCAGAAAATGGGAAAGTTATGCTTATCGTGTAGCGTTAATACGATAAAACTTAAGAAAGGTTCAACAAGGAAGTGACTCACATGCAAAATGTAATTAAACGATTACAGACTAAGCAAAGTCCTAGCCACATGATAAGGGAGAGTGAGAACAGTGTACCCAATTTAACTTTTGATGATATCTCTAAAATGCTAAATGTTAAATATAGCATCAGGAATTGCAATCCAAATACTTATTACTTTACAAGGTAAGTACAGCAACAATATCAGTAGGGTTATGGAAATATTTAAATCATTAATTACATTTTTGCGTATCAAATTGTGGAACCAATTTATTAATTATCCCTTCATCCCGAACAAAACTTTCACCATGTGGGATATTTAAACTCCAACATGCCAACTATAAACAGACACAACATGTTTGGGATGAATTTCGTCAATAAAAGGTAATACAAGTAAATTAGTTTTTGTCATAGAAGACTAAGAGATAGAAGGTTTAAACTACTGTATGATATATTATATCTAAATTAACTACCGAAGAGAACCCGACAACATGATTATGTTAAGTGTGACTAATCGTTGAAAGACAAAGTTTGCTGCATTTGATTTGCTGGAGACTAAATATCGAACTTCTTCGATTACATCATCAACATCTTTCCCACTTTCATGTACAATAAGACGTATAATAGAAAGTGGAACTTTAGCTATGACAATGTTATCATCATAAACCCAGATGACAAATTCGATAAGTCGTTAGAATTGCTCATAAATATCCTTCAATGCACTAATACACTCTTTCTCGTCGTGGACTGCCGGAACCTATAAGATTAAAACAATAATGCCACCAACATAGCCATATTACCTTTTAGTGGCAGAAACTATGGGGTAATTATTTAGATTATCGTACATAAATATAATGCTATAGTCAAATTGTTATAACACTGTCATTTAAATACCTTGCAAACATTTCTTCTTTATCTATCCTAAGATAGCTGAGTTTATTTCTTAGCCTACATACTTTCTGGATAGCAGTACCACACATTTTGTCTTTAAACAAGTGTGTAACTTTCTTATTTACCAATGATATGGTATATAAGTTACTTATTGGATAATCACTGGTATCATATCAATGTATATTATATATATATATATATATATATATATATATATATATATATATATATATATATATATATATATATATTCTCGTGGAAATTATCAGCTAGTATTAGTTATGCATACTTATTCCTTATTTGTATAATTTAGTGTGATACATCACCATACTAATTATTTAGCTTATTTTGGTACGACTCATTCATTATTGCTTCACTTTGTTCTAAAACTGTTAATCCTCTATAGATACTTTCAATAGTATAACTTTCTTATTTCTCATACTGACCAGTACTTAATTCTCATATATGTTTGTTTTTCTTGCAAATGATATCTAATTCTGGGATTTGGAGAGCTTGTTCTCATCCGCGCATATCTTAACTTTAGTTCTCTTTCTCACATTTTACATATGTTTTCCAAATATAGCATTAGTTATCGATTTTCAAACTCATGTGTAGTCTTTGTAACGTAATTATGAATTTACTTCGATATAGGACCATGGTTCCTGATGCAATAGGATGGCTCGATGCATCTTAGTCTCTTTGAGACATTATTAGACATATATTATAAGGTTGCGGTGGTGAATGACATCAAGTATCTTATTATTCAATTCACAGAGTTGATTAGGTACTGATGGATTCATACCCTTTCCATCATCTATCAGTTTCCCTAGCAAAGATGGCAATTCTTCAACTTGGGGTATTAACCTTTCGAGGGTGACTAGTAGTAAATTGAGACATTTGCCATTATCACAGTCAGGGCAGTAATTTATATGTCCTTCATAATAAGACTTAGAATATGTATCATTATCATTTACGGATAATGCTAAATTAACATTATATAGTAGTTCATTCTGACTACCATAGTTAGTATCATAATCATCATCAGAGACAATAGAGTTAGGATTAGAGTTAGGATTGTTAGTCGAGCTATTGTTAGGATTACAGTAATCACCAGAGCCAAAAGAGCGAGATGAGCTAGTAGGTTTGGAATTACCACTATTACCGCTAATATTAGCACTAATACCACTATTACTTTTAATTTATTGTATTACATGACTTCTTGTATCTGCTCATAATGTTTGGCCGTTAATTCGTTCGCACAATGTATCCCTCATAGAACATATCACTGCCATAAGACAGTGACCCCTGTGTGATCTAAACCTGAATACATCGTCTCTAGGCATTAGTACACGAGCACACTGGATCATACCATCTTTCGCTAATCACAGATTGAAATCCAATTAAAAACGACGGATAGAAAATCAGACTATGTATGATTGGTCAGATGGAATTTTGCCACCAAATGTGGTGGCATTTTACCACCAAATGTACATCATTGAGGCAGGTGTATTATCCTTCCGAAGGGAAGTAAGGATTCAGAATACAGAAGAGAGGGATTTCTGGATGTGCTATAGACATACTTCTGCATTCGTTGAAGAATCATTTATATAAAAACCAGACTTTTAATACCCTCACGTAATGCCGCTAAAATCATCATCACTTAGATTGTAAATTAGAATGTTAAATGTTTTTAAATGAAAGATTTATATTAAATAACGTGTTCACCAACAAAACGCACACTCTATCGCAAGCACTCAAGGACGTGCAGGAATCCCGAGTGCCAAACATTTCTTACCTGGAACATTACAAATGCACGAATGTTGACACGAATTGATATACTGCTATCTTCTATTCCTTTGTATAACAGGTCGACCTAAAAAAAAATGCAAATATTTTTTCAGAGTGATTATAATTTATGATTCTGACATGAAAATGTACAAAATAATGCTTGTTGAGTCAAATCCTTCTCAGAGGATGTACGTGCATAAGATCATTTACGGAGAACATACAACAGACATGTGATCCATTTTACCATCAGAAAAGATAAGGAAGTAAACATAATTATCGACCTTTCCATCAAAGAAAGTGTTATTGTTTTTCTTCAAAAGATGATACAGTTACTTCTGTAATGCAGACACTGATGATACCAACAATCTTGGTCGTTTCAAAGAGGTGGCCAGTATATGAAGGTCTGTATACACAGCTTGATCACACATCGTTCCATTCTAAACCATCTTTTTATTTTAAACAAACAAGTCCAGTATGTAAATAAATGGATGTTAATGCGTTTAGTACTTAAGTATACAATACTTACACCGTTCACAATGTGTGAGTAATAATTTCTTATCCTCGTTTTTGTTTCAGTAGATAGTGTGGAGATATTTGAGGATGTTGCCATCGTTGAAAATCTGCAAGTAGAGATTATATATATATATATATAAGTATAGAGAGACAGACAGACAGACAGAGAGAAAGGGATGTGTGTTTGCTTGTATTCGTGCGTGTACGCATGTGCCTCTTTCTCTGTGAGACCAAAGAAACGTAAAAATATGCAGGTGTGAAATTGATAAATGTTCTGTGTGATGCCCTCTGTATGCGATCTTTATGCGACTTTCGTGACTTTTACTACTCCATTCGGATTAGCGAGAATTTAAAATTGTGAAAATATAGGATTTTAATTGGCACATTGGATTCATCATTAATTATATCTTTCAATCTCATAACGAATTTTGATTACAAAAATAGCACTTAAGTTTCCAACATCAGAAATTCAATAACATTTTGATAAGCCCGAGGTACTTCACTATAAGTAGAAACATAAAAAAGTCAGCTAGGTAGAACATATATATATATTTAGATATGCAGATAGATAATTAAATACCATTAGGGGATAAATAGGCAGGCAAGTAGTTAGTTCGGTAGATAGATAAATAGATAAACAGATAAATAGATAGATAATTAACTACAAGTTAGAGGTAAAGGGCAGGTATGTATGTAGATAGATAAGTATACATCGGGATGTGGGTTGATTGATAGATAGATCGATGCCACTATATATTTGTTTCTGCAAAGAGATTCCCGATAGATAAATAATGAGATAATAGAAAGGTAGATACTTCGAAGGATAGCGAGACAGATGCGATGGAATCCATCCATCTACATGATGCAGCACAATGTTTAGTAAAGGAAAATATAATAATTAACGTTTGAAAAAAGGGCTGAAAAATAATAAAAACAAATGTAAAAATGCACCACACTACGACTGAGGTTACAGTATCGGTGGCATTTCAAATTTAATTTCAGCTTTGAACAGGTTAGTTCGGAATCTTTCTCTTTTACTAGCCACTTTTACCAGCAGACGTTGTGATCTATCATGTCCATGATAATCGCTCACAAATGATCTTCACTGTAATGTTAAGACAGATGTTTTATTTATCTTTGCAGGCATTTGTCGGAAAGTCGACACTGCAGCCTAACGCGTAAATTTCTTTCGGTTTCACCTACATCCGCTTTTTACAGTTCAAACAATACACTACAAAGATCACATTTTGTATGTCACATGTAGTATGTTGTTTAATTTTAAAATGTTTGCCCGTATATATATATATATATATATATATATATATATAGATATATATATATATATATATATATATATATATATCAGCATGCATTTGTTTCTGCAGAGAGATTACTGATAGATAGGTAGATAGATAGACCAATCGCTAGAAAAATGTAGAGTTAGATAATTGACTGCAAGTGGGAAGGTAGATAGGCAGAGAGATAATATGTAATTAACTACAAGTTGGGTCAAAGAGCCTGGTAGGTAGGTAGATGGACAGGTGGACATAGGGATGTAGGTCGATAGATAGATTGATATCAGTATGTATTTGTTTATGCAAAGAGCTTACTCGTCAATAGATCGATAGGAGTAGGGAGGTATCTAGGCAGGTATGTAAGTACATGGATCGATAAGAATAGGGAGGCATATAGACAGGTAGGTAAGTGCATAGATCGATAGGAATAGGGAGGTATATAGACAGGTAGGTAAGTGCATAGATCGATAGGAGTAGGGAGTATATAGGCAGGTAGGTAAGTGCATAGATCGATAGGAGTAGGGAGGTGTATAGACAGGTAGGTAAGTGCATAGATCGATAGGAATAGGGAGTATATAGGCAGGTAGGTAAGTGCATAGATCGATAGGAATAGGGAGGTATATAGACAGGTAGGTAAGTGCATAGATCGATAGGAATAGGGAGTATATAGACAGGTAGGTAAGTGCATAGATCGATAGGAATAGGGAGGTATATAGACAGGTAGGTAAGTGCATAGATCGATAGGAATAGGGAGTTATATAGGCAGGTAGGTAAGTGCATAGATCGATAGGAATAGGGAGGTATATAGTCAGGTAGGTAAGTACAAAGATCGATAGGAGTAGGGAGCTATATAGGCAAGTAGATAGGTAGATAGATCGATATATAGATAGCCAGAGAGATAGACGTGCAGATAAATATATAAATAGCCACAAGTTGGGTTTAAATGGGCTGGGAGGTAGGTCGATAGATAAATAATTTGACATAGGGATGCAGGTATGTAGGTCTATAGATAGATATATATCAGTATGTGTTTAACAGATTACTGATAGATAGATAGATGTGTGTGCTTGCTATGAAAAAATATCACTTACAAAGCCCATACTCCTGAATCTATCAGTACAACGACCTCGACATAGTAATCTTTCTTTAGCTGGTGAGTTGTATCTGCGGATGGAATTTAAAATGAGAAAACATTTATTTTGCATAGTCCCTTATTTTAAAAATCATGATTGATATACATCTGTATAATGTTTGTATTTTTTAATCTTGAATACATTAATGTAATTGTATTCACAGTGGTTTCATGTAAAATATAATGTTCTTCCAAAACAAAGATATATTCTCAGTAGGTAAGTAATGCTTAAGAAATTTAAAGGGATACAATATAACAGATCTGACTTGAGTTCTTACAGCTTTACCATTCTTATCCCGTGTTATCTTACTGTAATAAATTTGGGTATGTTCAATTTGTATGTACGTCTCCATTTATAGGTTAGTTAGATTTTAGTGACTAGTGGTTTGATTACGGGCAGTCGATGTTGGCAAAATATTTCCCAGCCCGAGTAATTAGCCACTTTCTAGGAACAGATGTCATACTTACAGTTGTTATGATGCTTTGCAGTAGCGTGGATTGGTTTCGTAGTTTGAGATGGGGTCAGACTAGCATAAGTGATCATGGAGCCAAGTAGCTCCTATTTTAATTCAGAGGTGTTGATTGATTGTAGACTTAGGGAGATATTCGTGACAAGACCTACTGTTTTGTGCCATGGAATGATTGGGAAGAGGTTATCCCTTTGTCTGGAGATGCCTTTCATTATAGCAGTTGGCGGAAGTACACGTGCAAAACGTGGTTCAGACTGTTGCTTTTATTGACCCAGGAATGGAATCGGAAAATAGTTCCCTGCATTGGGTGTTTGAATTGTGTTATGTTCTTCATGTCACGGCATCCTAACAAGGAAAAGCCATGCAATTGTGAAGTTATAGCTGTGACATTGTGGTCATTTATTTATTGATTGGAAAAAAAATTGTTTTCTAGTCTTGGTGCGTTACGAGAACTTCCAGTTGGCAACGAATGTTGTCGGGCAGTCCTTGAAAATGGGGGAATACAAGAGACTTCCATTCCAACCTGACGCAGGTATTTGATTCGCTCGGTAGAGGAAGCCCTTTGCGTGTTACATTACTATACCTGTATATGATAACATTGTATCATCCTTGGTGTCTGTTCCCCTATAGCTGTTCTCCCGTGTTGCCCCTTTATTGTGTAAACCTGCAACGTTTTTGGTTGATAACTCAACATCTGGGCGAAGAAAATGTTTTTTTTTTCTTGTCTTTACCATGTGGGGTACGAGAAGATCTGTAAGTTTCTCTTCTATGTTTGTCTCAATGACGTTTGTTTCATCTGCAAAAAATAGATATTCTTTATCACATAAAAATACCGCGAGGTAAGCTGAGTTTTATTTTCCCGTATTTCGTTATTGTTGTCATACGTCTTCAAGAAAAAATAAATCAAATATGGACTGAAATGAAGGTCTCTTGTGAGATAAACAAGAACGTTAGTCATACTTTCTTCAGACTTCGTTTTCCATTTAAATAAACAACGGAAAACCGTTATTAAACCGTAAGTGATAGAAAGATAAATAGTAATCATTATTTAATCATAGTAATAACAGATAAACGATATCGTAAAAAATGAGAGCATTAATTCTATGTATACGCATTCTTCATATGCTGTGTTACTGTAAATGTGTTCAGCAGCTATTTTAAGCTGAGTGGCGTTATAATAAAAAAGAACGAAGATTGTTTCTGCATATATTATGCTCCAGATATAATAAACTTTCACAAACCTTTATTTTCGACTGACATTTCTCTTTGGGTATTTGATTGGTCCTGTAAAATATATCGTTTGCCAAGAAGACCGGTATTTTCCACGAAGTTTCTTGATGTGACGTCAGCCTCTGACGGTCGCAGATCATAATTTCTGTCTCCTATTTTAATATTTCCGTTCTAGTTTAGGGTGGAAAAGAATATATATATGTGTATGGATATAATCAAGGGGTATCATTTAGATTAGGTTTCAACTGTCTCTATTTTTCCCTTTAGTCATTTATCTTGTCATTTCAAACATCAGTGGTAGTGGCATTTGTGTCTGTATCAACTAACATACTAGCTAACACTTTTGAAGAAAAAGCCCTGGATCCGGAAAAAAAAAAGAAATAGCGCAAATCCCTTGTGCAGTATCAGTGATGGGATGATGTCGACAGGTGATTATTAAGATTGCATATCTCATTTTTGCAAAAAATCTGCCCGCGAACAATAAACAGAAACACAGATCACACTGAGAAATAACTTACATGACTGTATTATTGCAAAACTATATCATAATCCTTGCTGTGATACCTAGTTGATTGAAATGAATAAAGGAAATATGACAGGTGTAGTTTATATTGACTTCAAACTACATAGTGATTTAGTAGATCACAAATCCTTATCTCATAATTACGATACATGTCCAGTATGTTGATCACAAAATCATAAAATCGTTAACATATCATCTTCAACACAGAAGGCAGCATGTATATATATATATATATATATATATATATATATATATATATATATATATATATATATATATATATATATATATATAGCGTTACATATTCTTTTCTGCAGCTGTTAAGGCTGGTTTTCCACAATTGTCAGTATTATTGGGTTGACTGTTGATTTTAATTTTAGTAAAGACTTCCAATTTACTACATAGAACTTCAATACAAATCTGTTTCCAGATTACAAAACATAACATGCTACTGTTCCATCATTATATGCCATCGAAACCATGTTAAAGGAAGATATCAAGAATATTGAAATATGCTGTAAAATAACAAAATGATTATAAATCAGAATAAAACTAAGTGCATGTCTATAACCAAGGTCAGAAATTGGCTGACATGGACCAGAATTGTCTTGATTTAAATCATAAGAGTGAAACAATTGAAAATGTTTCTAATCATATTGACAGTTTTCTTCAGTGAAGATGTTAATAATGTATGTAAATCACTTTCTTCTAATAGCATAGCACTGCTCGCCAAACTTGAGATAAACCTCCATCCTGATGTGAGAATCCTGTTTTAATGCATATATTACAACACTGCAAGACCTTTACTTCAATATATAATTTCACTTTTCCAGAGACAACCTGCTTATAGTGAAGCTGTTTTAGTACTAAAGCTCTAAAGACATGTGTACCCAGATACCCCAGATACAGATACGCTCTGTAGAACCTGTTAATCTCTGGCTACCAAAACCTATAACACAACTGTTTAAGTAAAGTTTTACAATTGTTGGGATTAGCTTTCCTTTACGTGTAAAACAATCAAATCCACTCAGTACTTTTAAAAATAAATGCTTCGATTACATGTTAAAAAAGAAATATGTATTTTACCTCAACTACTGTTACATCATGTATACATTGTACAAAAGTAAATTGTAGAAGGCCTAAAGAGAAATTATTTTTTTTCACAACTGAACTTACCTTCAATAAATAAAGCATTATTATTATTATTATTATTATTATTATTATTATTATTATTATTATTATCATCATCATCATCATCATTATCATCATCATCATCATCATCATTATTGCGCGAAAAAGGGAACTATAAATGTTTGATCGCAAAGTGTAAAGATCTTCTATATAATTTGTGTTCTCCCGCTGGGGACGGTAAATTGAGAAGTTCCTATATAAGCACACTCAAAATGCAGAAGCTTTAGACACGAAGGTGGACATTTTGCTATCATTTATGATGAAAGTTACAATCATTAAACGGTAGGTACTGTAAGAGTCAAGTTCGACACTAATCAGATCCAGATGAAACTGGTATAGATAAAAGATGCCCCTATCTCTTCTTTAAATATGTGCTTCATTTTTAACCAGGAGAGCTTTTAATAACGGAAAGCAACGATTAAAAAGCCAATGTAGATACGTTGGCTAGAAAGCTCTTATCACACATATTGTTAAAATATATACATCCTAACTTGTGCAATTGCACGCAGTGGGCATAAAAGTCAACGATAAGACCAATAAAATTTGATATTTGTTCTGCAACATTGTTTAAATGATGTGTGTATTTCCATTAAGTTCGGTTGATTACCTCTGACACCTATTTTCGTTTTCATTGTAAAATATTTTGCTCATGTTTACATTTAGCACCGACTTGGTGTCAAAATCTTGGCAGAATCGCCCCAGAAAAGGCAATTTGTATATTTCATTATCATTTTCTTCACACAAATGCAGTGCATATACTTTGTACATTATTAATAGCGGAATGTTGATACTGTGTATAGAAAGCGACGAAAGCTATTTTGTTTATATATCGTTAGGGCTAAAAGTTTTCTTTATGTTATTAATAATTCGAAAAGTGTTCTTTATGATGACAGCTGATCCTAAAATTGTATATATTTATATCAATCTTACGAGAGAGTTAGAGAGAGAAAACAATAGCTGTAAACTATACAGTGTTTGAGGCACTTGTTCAACATATATAGCATGGTGTATTACTGCACCAAGTGAGGATATCGGTTTTGATACATTTATTATCAAGACAATGAGTGAACATGCACTAGTTTCTTCTTTTACATCAAATGAGTCTCCAAAATGGATGGAATAAAAAAAAAGACAGTAAGACAGATGAATACAAATGTATTTGCTCCAGTGCGCACTGCTCCCCTTCCCCGTGATTTTATCATTGACATCATTACTGCCAATTAGAACTCAACATTATCTCATTATGTTTTTGTTTTGTTTTTAAATACATGGTATTTATCTAATAAGTTCATGTGCATAAAGTTGTTAATATAATCAGGAAATGGCTCTAGATTTCGTTTTGAGCACATCGTGCCATAGTACTGCCTTTATTTCCCCGAGTTTTTAAATGTTAAATTAAATGACTTGGAAATTAAGGATGGTCCATTATGAATATCTATATACACACCATTGTAATTTCTATTTATAGCATGTAGTTTGTATTTCCAAACCCTTGTACTTCCAATAAGCAAGGTTATATGGCATAGAATTTCAAGATGACATGAAAACATTTGTCTTTTTGTAACCATGTAAACTTAGAACTGAACCACGTAAAGAGGTACGCTACTTTGCTGGTTTGAACAATTAAACTTGAAAATCAGCAAAATTTCAGGTGTGAAAAATGCCCAAAATGTTTTATATGTGCATAAGTATGGAGTCCATACATAACAAGAATTTTTATATATTCACATACACGCACACACACACACACACACAGACACACACACACACAGGGACATCGGGGTGTTTTAAAAGAGGTTGTTAACTCAAGGATAAAGAGAATTCTGTACCAAAGGTGAGGCCGGCAATCAAACTGTTCGTTTATAACTTAGTTTAAAAAATGGAGCAGCTATGATCGACGATCTAGCCCGTTTTTGACGATCCACATGCGCATAAACAACATGCATTACATTTGTAGATTAAAGATAAAAGAAAATATGTATATGACATTAACAATCCAGCATCTGAACACTGGCAACGTTGCGATGGATAGACTCCAAAAGTCTCCATCACCTCCAGTTTTTTCTCTGCCATTCTTATTTTCTCTGTCGGTATGTCTGCCTCTCTCTCTCTCTCTCTCTCTCTCTCTCTCTCTCTCTCTCTCTCTCTCTCTCTCTCACACACACACACACACACAAACACACACACACATATAAATAGCCACGAGCAAAAGATTTGTACTAATCAGTTTTCGCAAAACAGTGGAATAATAAAAAAGAATGAGCTACATAATGACAAATGTAAGCAACCAGCTGCTAATAATGAATGAAGAGTTTGACAATATGTGCATTACAAAATATATGTCAGACACTGCACACTATTATAGTACACTTGCTCATGATACGAGTTTTGAAATAGCGAGTGTAGTACTTGACCTTGTAGATACTATGACACGTTTCTGATGATAGAAAGCAAAATTCCTGTAGCAATTAGTATGATACCACACATATGCTCAAAAACAAATAACGAATATTACATGGATGATGAAGAAAAATTACAAAATGACAGAGTTTGATGACACAAAACCAGAATCATGCATCACGTGCCTATGTGCCACGAAACTTTGTGGATAGCCCATGAGCTAATACATGTGGGTAAATAACCTTAGAGGGGACACTGATTAACAAATTAGCTGGGTGAAGAAACAACTCTGTTTCAAATAGCTGATGATAGTGATACTGGTTGCACATTAGAAGTAGATTTTGACATTAGATTTTATTTCCATGATGATCTCAAAAACTACCACCTAGGGCCGGAACAAATGGCACCAGACGAAAATTTATTAACTCCATTATAGAAGAAAGGATACAGCAACAGTACCAAAATTGTTATGCACGATGAAAAACAAAAGCAAGTACATTGTTCAATAGAGAAACTCACAGCTTTAAGATGAAATAGGTTTAAAACTGAAATAAGAACTATATATAGTTGTCTTGCTTGAACAACAGACGTGGCTTAATCCGTACCTAAAAGTCGTTACAAATCTGAAACAAAACGTTAATAGTGATTCTGAGCAAGACTTTCTTAGATTGAAAAACACTTTGTTCGGTAAACAGATGAAAAACCTCAGAAAGAGGACAACGGTTAAAATATGTGCAAATAAAAATGAAATTTTCGGACGCCAAAAGCTATCTATCATTTCCAAGAAGAACAATTATTGACGATGACATAGTGTTAGTCATTCTGAAAAAAATAAGAACATGAATAAAACATATTTTCACCGATACATTTTGTTAACTAAACAGTCAGTGATTTTACATGATCGATAAGTGAAAAAACTTGGAAAAGTCTATGAACTGTGCTGGTTCGCACCTACCACTCGATCAGCCCTGGTCAGCTAACATGGTGTGCACTTGATAGAATAAGTTTACTCCAATGACCTGGATACCAAATAACTGACTTGTGTTGTTGTGCCGTAAAACACCAACCAAAGATTCGTATCAAACGAGACAAAGAAACTACCCGGTACAATCAACATATCACAAGTTACCTTTGATACTACTATCTGCAAAAATTTGTTCCAATTTAATGCTCCTCGGGGTATATGTGATACACTGTTGTACTGGACGGAAGTATTTAATTCTTTGTGGTATCTTTTCCACCTTGATGAATACAATGCATTTAAAGTAAGACAGCATCTTTGTTATTTTTTGCTAAGTAAACGTTCGATCCATTCAAAGGAAAACTATAAGCATCATATAAACTAACACCCATCACAAGTACATTAGATATGTATCGTGTTTACTTGATTATCAGAAGGTTAGTATAAATCATTAAGGTTAGGCATATCAGTATTTCTTATTATCAGAATCGTTTAAATAATGTCGGCCGTCATCACTTTGAGTAGTCGAATATAAAAAAAGAGTAAGGTCGAGTTTGTGTAAGTACTGCACCACCAAACCTTGTTCTTTCAATCTTTAATTTAAATAGTCGAGTGTAACTGATCTGTTTTCCTGCAACTTTTCTGTTCCTCTCTAGTTTGTACTCCTGTAAAAGTTATGTCTTTTTTTGGATAGCATGTACGTAATTCCTTTACACTGTGAAATCCATCTTAAAATTATTTCTGAGCTCTAATGAATAAGCAACTTGTTGGGTGTTTAACTCTATTCCAATCAAAAAATCAATATTGTCGAGAGGAAAAGATCTTAAATAACATATAATAAAGCTGATAGAAATTGCGTACAAGCCTGATTTACATAATTGAAAGATAAATTCCTGTAAAGCGTTTATTATGTGTAACTTTTATTCATGAAAACGTGATGGAACATAGTTAAATATATCATTGTTAACTATTGTCTGGTGTAGTTTGAAGTTAAAAAATATCGATAAAATCTTTTGTTTTTTGAAATTCTTTATCTAGATTAATAAATACAATATCACCAAATCAAAACCATCAGTATACATCAGACTCTGAACAATATAAAAATCGTAAAGCAATGAAAATTCTGGACACATTTTAATTTTCTCATCAAACTTGTTGTTGTTGTTATTGATTTTCTTTTTCAGTGTTCTAATTCTATCAATCAAATCAACATAATGTACACCAATTTCCATGTTCAATTCAGTTTTGATTGTATTTATGTTGTTTTTTTTCGGCTACATATGCATTAATGCTACAACTTAATATTAGACTCTGTTTCTATTTTATTTTTTTTGTAATGCATCTGTATCTGCTGCATACGTTTGCTTCAAATGAGCTACTTCTTCTGCTGAACGTTACATCCTTTTTCTATTTCGCCAGTACCATCTTGCATCACACTGATGATAATGATCACACAACCTATTTTTTTTTATTTGCTTTTGATTGCTTTAACTCAGCATGTAATTTGTTGTAAAATTTGCAACATCTTTTGTCGTCTGAATGTATCACTCAAATCTGTATTCATTCAATCGACATTTGATTTTGTAGATTCAATCGTGTTTTCAATCAAATTCATTTGGTGTTTGACATTAGTTACCGTTTTTGTTTATCACTGTTGAATCACTATTTTTCTTCAACTCTTACAGTGTATTAGTGTTAGCTGTTATTTCTTTCCCTAACTGTTTTCAGCTCATAATTAGCAGCAGAAAAGAACCTTGCAACAACTCTCTCTCTCTCTCTCTCTCTCTCTCTCTCTCTCTCTCTCTCTCTCTCTCTCTCTGAAAAATGTATGTGCATCTAAAATCTTTATTGTGCTATCATCTATCTGTTTTTGCAACTCTGAAGTTGCGTCAGGTCTTTCATTGCCAATGTATTTACTAGCAGTTAAATTATTATAAACTTGTTCCCTCTCCGATCAAATATATTTTAAATTGTCATCCTAGAGATTCTTATGTATCTGAGCATCAACTTGTTTTTGTATACAACTTGTATTGGCTGTATCCATATTGTCTGTCTGATCTGCAATATTGGTAATATGATTATTGTTGAAGTTTACGTTACTGTCTATTGTTTCAGCTAGTGCTATATCCTTTTCATATGGTTTTGTTTCAATGTTAAAAAATACACTAAAGTCATATATGGCCTGTAAAATAAATATTGCCCATTTATCTAGAGATACAGCCCAAGTCGCATAAGGCGAAGTCGCACGGAGGAGACCATATCCAGTGTACGTTATCATAGCTACTTACATTCCACGGAAAACATATGTTATAGACATACCATGAAAATCTATCCCTTTTCTATTTTCATCTCTGACGCTGATATTCAATATGTTAATTGTACATTTCTGAAATTGCTTGCAATGGTCGCTAACACTGCTTGAAACAAAGTCTATGTTAACAGTTTGTTTTAGCAGACTATAGTACAAACTAATTATAGCCATTAAAGTATATTTGGTGTTATTAATTTCGTTTGAGGAAAATATATAAGTGTTTTTGTTTCAAAAACCAGCAAGCTGAATCAGATTAAGTAGGTGCATGTATAGATCTCTTGCTACTAAATTCTATCAATTTTGAGCTGTAGCTGGGAATGTACACTGTGTAATTGTCCCTAGGAGTTGTTTACACTTCTGATTTGTGTTTCAAAACTTCAGTATCAATACTTCTTTTCTTGCTTATATTTGCAGTCATTCCGTGTTTGATGTTTTCATATACATTTCAAGGATGTATAAACCATCATTTATTAAACAGTTATTGTTCCATTCGTTTCATCGATGTAAACAAAATAATGTTTTTGAGTTCATGGGAAGTATTGTAATACACAAGAACAAAATCTGTTCTTTGTAACGAAATGGAAAGTTTGCCATTGTTGTTGTCTGGATTTCTAAAATACCTTTTTTTCTCAGGGAGTAAGTCGATTGTAGCATAGCTCTTCGTTTTTATAGGAGAAATTAACGTAGCCAAAACCTGAAACAGCAAAGAGTAACATTTTTCTTTTCTTTTCACCTTGTAGTGTGCTTTCCTGTAAGGATCTCTATAAATTTATCTTCATTCAACTTTATTAATTCCTCTACTTGTTTTGTTAGTGCGTTCATTTGTGTTCCTGATTAAGTTCCCTTTCTTATTTTGATCTCTTTTAACTTATTGATAATCAAAGTAAACTCCACATTTCATTGTCACTGATCGCTTTGCTTATCATCTCGTAGACTCTCTTCTGCTTGGTAATGGCAGCTGTTACTCTATGTCTTCTAAACATTTTTTAGAAATCAATTTTTTTCTAAAAACGTTTGTAACAATACCTATCAGTATTTTATTAACACCACTTAAACCTGAATGAAGAACTATGCATGAAATGTTGCCTGATGAAAACAATCCAGGTGCAGAAACACTTATACCAGCTGATACTGTTTCCATACCTCCCGCTAACCAATTTAAAACTCGATATGAAATTTTGTATTTCATTCACACACCTTTATAGTGTTCGATCTATGTGACCAAAATATTTTAATCTCTTTAGTTTGTTTTGCAGACTTTGTTGCGGAGCAGAAAGTATAGAATTTAACTGTATTGCATTTGATTACTTTTTAAACATTTATCTAGCAACAATAAATGCTGCTCTATTTAATTAGAAATAAAGACTGTCTAAAGACAAAGACACTCAGTGTGCGTTTGCTTTGCAAAACATTTATAAAGTAAAAATTTTGTCAGGTAAAAGTCCATATGATATCAGGTAGTCGATTGTGAACTGGTTCAAAGATACTGGAATTATTAGCTTTACAAACTTTTTCATAATACATTGTTGATGGTGGACCAATTGTAAAAATCCATAACTTGTCAAAAGCATGCAACAGTTAAAGTATAGCTTAATGTTGTATGGCAAATTGTGTCGATAATAAGTTTTGCTTCAATAAGCGATGTATATTTATTTTACGTTTGTTTGTACTATGTTAGAAGCCTTGTCAAGCATAAGTCCATGCGCTTTCAGGTAATCGAGTGTGAACTAAGTTGAAATGGAAACATTAGCTCTAAAAATGTTAATGTTTGATGGTGGAACTATTGAAATGTTAAACAACTTCTTTAAAAGCACGCTGCATGCAACTGTGAGAGCAGATTTAACTGTTGCGCGGTAAATAGAGTTAATAATATTTTTTTGTTTCATTCGACATTTTATTATTTAATACCTGATGAATTATCCAACGGGTGTGCAGACTTGGAATAGCGTTGTAATATACTGACATTTTTGGATCTTTATGTCTGCTGTTATCCCGTAAACGTTTACCATCTTGCCCAACAAATTCAACTCTACGAGAATCTTTTAGATTTTGTAAAATTACCTTTACAGGGTTTATTGTAACCTTAAATTCATCCTGTTGTTTGTTTTCTTGTTTTTTTTGTTGTTTTTTTTTGTTTTTTTTTTTTTGTTTTGTTTTTGTCTTCGCTATCTTCAATTCAGTTTACAAGTAAATTGGAATGTTAACTATATGTTATGTCAAAATGATACTAAAGATTACCTGCAAGATGATATACAATTTTTTTTGAAATGTAAATAATTGTTTGTAATCTTATTGTGGAAATAAAAGGATGGATTTCAAGAGAAGTCTTGTTTTCGGCAAAGATAAATACATAAGTAACTTTTGAAAAGAAGCAGTTACTGTAATCCTTGCCAAAAAGCATATGACAAGATAAGGTATAAAGAAAACAAATAAAAAAGAGGCCCATAAATAAGGAAGATAGGAAAAAGAGAAAATTGCAATAAATGCAAATAGGGAATACAATAGACAAAGATACCATAATGTCACTCATTTCACAATAATAAGCAACACCAGAATTTAGAATTTTAAATGCATTGGGGCAAAACATCAAATTAGACACGACATAAAGGTATTTGATGTACCAGCAATTGATTGGACAAAACCTAAAAGTGTTAGTAATAATGACCTTTATATTGACCCCGTTATTCTGTCTGACTCTTTAAATTTGTCTGATCCAGATAGGCAAAAAATATATTTCTACTGGATAAATACTAGATACATGATAACCAATAACAATAGGCCTAAAGCTGCAAAAACATCATCAAGAAAAGAGATAGTAGAGCACCGGAAAAACATTGTATGATTTAGGGTGATTTATTTTATCATTGAGAAAATCTTGAACAGTATCGTCTAATCTTTTTATTCACGCGAAGCTTCATTTCATAATAGGCAGAGACTCTTGTAAAAACAACTATTGCAATAAGTGTGATGAAAAGCAGAAATTTATTCAAAGCAAAGCAGCCTGTACACATTTATTTATCAAGCATTTTCTTTAGCATATTCATATGCCTTACTTTCTCATGCCTTGTATGAATGTTAGAATACTTCTACCCAATGGAGATAGAGGCAAACCCAATTTAAACAACTAACGTCCGTTGCAGGTTTTAATAAGTTTGATGTCATGTAGATATGTTGTCATTTTCTAGTTTATTTTTAAAACTGTTAAAAGTTCTCCACCGGGAGATGTACTAATTATTCATGTCGTAGTATAAATTACGGCATCTGATAATGATTTTAAAATTACAGCAGCTTTAGCTGGTACAAAGATATCATGCGCCTTTTTGATTTGTTTCTCATAATTTTTTTCAAACCCTTTGAAGTAGAGTTTTTATCATTTATCTATGTGTTTGTTCCATTTGCAAAAGCTAGGTTAAATTCCTGTTTGTACTGTTTCGTATCTGTAGGTTGTAACTATTTTGAAACACGTAACAATCCCAATTAATTTTCAAGTTTTAACTTATCCGTTTCTTCGGCATTTTAAATGACGGAATAATTTTTAAATGAAAGATTTTTGAAAATCATGTTTACGACAATGATGATGATGATGCAAGACCAATCCAAACTAAAACTCAAGTTGATGATAGTGTAAACCTATCCAGTGGATTTCATGATGCAACACAGTACGATGAAAGTAAATTTTACATTAGAGAAAAATTATTCAGATATTCTTGTTCAAATGTAGAATTGGAGGTATCAATAGAGATATTAAGGGTGAAGTATATATCAGAATCAGAGGGAGATATATTAATGTTGTTGATTGTGATTTAGGGATCGTCCTAAATATTGGTACAAAACTCGTATCAACTAGTTCTGCCGAGAAACAAATCGGAACATACTATTTTATGAAATAATTACATAGCGAGGATTTAGCACAGAGACAAACTGTACCTACTTGTACCATAACCAGTGATTAGCGTGATAGTTTCGATACAAGACTTAGAGAAGAAACGCAACCTAAATATCCATTATTGTACTAAAGGTAACACATGCATTTATCTCTAGAGATTTTAACTGATTCCAACAAATCGATTAATGTATTAAAAATGAAAATACTGATTAGAGTGCATTACTTGGGAAATTAGATAAAACATTTTGATAAATTTTCTTCTAGTGAAAAGCGAAAGCTTTAAGAGAAATAGAGATCTAAGATTTAGGTAGTAAACATATACAAGTTAGAAATGAATTAAGACATATTAAAATTGAACTAAATAAAATCTTTAATAACATTTAAAAAGTACAAAGATCAAGAACAAATTGTACAAACGTTCTTTACGCCATAACAAGAAATAGAGATGGGAGAATACAAAAAGCTTTTTTAATTGCAGCCACAAAAAAGAAGTATTTAAAATATAACTCGTCATCATAACGAACAGATGAAAAGACTCGAGGAAGAAGTATGAAATAAACAAACTATTGTAAAAAAGCTATATTACATAATGAACTCGCCTTGGTGGACGAACCGAATTCTGCTCTATGAAATAAGACCATATAATTTACGCTAACAATTATATCACTCTATCCTTCCCTGTAGCAACTGCAATTTGACAAGCCACTGGAATGCGGCACAAAAATAAAGGATTTGACTCATCTGTAGGTCTGCAACACTTGTCAGGTGTCAACGCCCACAACCTGGACACTAACGATGCTTGATAAAAGGCTGACTAAAACCTTATAATGATTCACACACAAAAAGCAACTGCTGTAACAAAGACCATCTCCTTGCAAATGACAAACTTTTGCAAATGAATATTTTGGCATGGACTTATTCGCCACAAAGTTCCACACACAGCACCTTAAAATGGTATTGAACGATCAAATATACGGATAATTATATCCCTTTAATCATTTTCCTTCCATACAAATGGAGAGTAACGTAAGAATGACAGAATATGACGATTGATACTAACTGACTGACTTTTCAGTCAGTTTGATATATATTTTCTCAACACCGTACCCTCACAATCAAAGAAATAATCCACAACATATCTCAGACTTAAAATATAAGTGGAAATATAAATAAATAAACCTTCACTCCCCCTTTCCATTCGGTCATTGCGTTTTTCACGCATCCGAAAGTTTGTCCTCGATCGATTTCTGCAGTCATACCACTCTCCACCGAACTAAAGATTGGGAGTAAATGTCTGATGATTTCTACATTCGCCACTCTAGGTTGAACTAAAGCTAAAGCATGTCACTCATCACATAGAACGATAATGAGAGATAACAAAACGATTGAAAACTTCATATGAATGTTCTAACAACAAGTCATGCTGTGGATTTGAACTTATAGATAACAATACTTTCAACTTCACGGATAGGCTTATGGTTGAGCAACACCCATGCCCTTATGGTTGCTCGAAAGTTGTCCTAAATAAACAGTAGCAAACTGAAAGCCCTTTCCCTCGATATCACTTATACTTCTAATATTCTCCGTACAGCGGATAAGTTACCTACCATTTGTCAAATATTCAGGCACCTCCTGGTACCATGACGAAAAAATTCTAGCTAGGGGATATAGATTCTTTATCGACTGCCTAACATTTTTCCAAATAAACCATTGCATAATGTTAGCCTCCTGCTATTGTAAACCTCAGACATCGCATCTCTCTACGAAAAATACAAGTCTTCCCCGGTGATTCGATACTAAACAGCGCCTAAGACACTTCGTCGGCTCAGACAATGTCAGCATATGAGTCATACCTACATATACAATCTCTCGCAATCACGATATAAAAGCAGCTGCTTCAGTAAGGCCCACTGTTTACCAGCCTCTAAACGATTAACAGTAATGATATTACAAGTCACTGTTCAAGTTAATCTAAAAGAGAACGGCGAGACAGGACGTTTATGCTATAGAGCCTACCAATGGTTCTTGTTCGCCACCATGTACAGCACTGCTTCTTCCAGAGGACAAAATAAAAGCATTCTTGTCCACTTGAAACTTCTTCCATAGCTGCAAACAATTGACTACTTTCAAAGGTATACGAAAACAATAATTATATTTCAGCCAGATATAGTTTAGTCCCCCTTTTCCTGTTAAACTATTGATCGATCATTCAAAACGTTTTCAAATCAGCAACATAAGCAGCATGAAACGCTTGTGAACCGTCGCAAACGTCTGCTTTGATGATTTCTTCACTTAGAACTGGTGGCTCTGTTCTTCTGTTTCTTGCTTCATGAGCTGATGTCACCTCCAGAAATATGGTTTGTTTCTTAGTACAGCGTAGTTCTTAGGCAGACGCGCTTAACGCTTGCTAGGTAATCTATCTTCTCGGCGAGGAGTACGTCTTCATTCTCCGTAAACCTATCATCAAATGAACACACCATCCAACCAGCAACTTGGGTTGTGTGATATTCACGGCCACCAGATATACCTGCATCACACAAGTTTATTAAGCAATATGATTACGTCATTGGGTTACGCAACATAATACTGGCTAAGACTGAGTAATTACAAAGGTTTGGCGTGAAGTGTATCCTCGTCACGAATATCATGTGTGTTTGGCGCATACGTCATAACGATATATGTGCGTCGCTTTCATATCAATCTTTTCTTTTTTTATTTCAACGAATCAACGGTGGCAATAATCTGTATTCAGTCTTTAGTATGGGCGCATTAAGCATCATGTTATTCGTATGACCTCCAGTTGCATCCTGATTATTTTACTACTTTGTAGCATCTTACCGACTCCAGAACGAACACCTCTGCAAAAGTGATCAATCCCTGGAAGCCACATCCCAGCAATCCCAGGAATACCACAAAACATATACACATACAACCTAGCTGGGAGGTTGTTTTCTTGTTAAAAGCCAAGGGTCTTATCAGAATATGATGACAACCAGTAAGGTGAACCGAGGACCACGCGAATAAATGGTGTGAATCGAACGTAAGCTGGCTTCTTGTCGCTGCTATTAATGACACAGGAAGTACTTATCCGTTGCTTATTTCTACAATCAATAGCCCCAGCGAAGTTGATTTACTTTATATCCATAATGGCACCAAAGATGGACATTGTAGTTAGATCAAACATTTATCTAGATTAATGTGTAGTCAATACAACAAACACAACGGCAAAAAGTGTTATTGTAGAAAATGCTTACATGTATTTTCTCGCGAACATCTACTTGTACAACATGGCAAAGATTGTGTTGATGTTGTAAAAGCCATTATGCCTGGCAATGATTATTCTGTATCATTTCACAACTATGACCAGTGCTAGCCTTGAAGAATTTATTTAGTTCTTCAGCAGATAAGGAGCATTCGGAATCGTTATCATCTTTGCACCCAGTGCTAGTGTGAACGGACTCGGAGGTCTCATAACCTTAAACTCTTCAGTTGTGTTAATATCGGTAGTTTGGTCCTTACATGATCTGTCATTTAAGATCCGAATGCTCCAAACTGGTTCATCAAAGCTCGATTCTCAAGACAGAGTGGTTAACCATGTGAGACACCAGATCTTTCCGCAGCTATCTATACATGCACTTCAATTTATATATAAATCAGTACAAAACGATGTTTCCAAGTTTATGGCGTAGGCAAATTTGCATATTTAATTTTGCTACAAATAGAAGTAACTCATGTGCACCTATTTACAACAAGCCATTGTGCAAATAAAAGGCTAACTATAACATGGTAGTATTCTAAATGGAGAGTTCTGAGTGCAACTTTCTAGTATATTTTGAGGTCGATCGAGCACTTCATTAGCAAAATCGCAGACCATTAGCCAAATACGACCATTAATCCAGATATCTCACCCATCTTAGCGGGTAAAGTATTCAGGATATATATGTTGCGGCGCTAAATTCAAATGCAAATGTATTAGAAAGTTGTGCGTAAACTCTGCTTTTACATTACTATTTCCTACAAGGGAAATCCATATTACATATCTCCCTAACTCTCTACACAATGATGATTTGCAGAAGGCGCATTCGGGCTTACTAAATAAACGACGGTCTTCCACTGTGCAAAAGTAGGGAGACGCAGAAACACTCTGCTACACTCCAGGGTCGCCCTATTGCTCGCCGTGGAGGACGACCCGAACTCTGCACTAGAAAGTATTATACAATCTGTTGACGGCTGCAATTCCAATAGGATAAACCACCGGACTTCGACTCGAAAAAAAACTGGTTATATGCAAGCTTACTGATGTATAAGTTCAATGTCCACAACCTCAATTCTGAAAATCTTGTTGTGTATCAGCGACGCACTACAGTTTGGTTTCGTCGCATTTGTATAACTGTTATGTACATGGAATCTATAATGTGCCTAAACGTTGGGTATATGACTGTACTTTAAAATTGTGTCAAAAGTAAGTCGCACTTTAAATTTGGTTCAGATGTCAACAAGGTATTTACTGACCTTTCAGTTCAAGATCAGAGCTGTTTACCATTTCTTAAGGAAAGACACATTTAGTATTGTATTCTGGATCGTAAGATAACACGTTTCCTGTTATGAAACAGGCCATTTGTAAAGAGTATATAAGACCTTGATATACGCATTATCATCATTCCAGTTTTAAATCCTGTTTTAAAAACATCTGTTTTTTATGATCAGTTTTTGGAATCATCAGATGTTTGGAATCATAGTGGTGCTGTAATCTTGCAGTTCTGTAATACCATAATGCTATATTGCTGTATATATTTTTCGAAAGAAATTATTTATTTGAACATGCATTAGAGTTACCTAAAGTGGTCATTAACTTTTTGATATTTTGTGGCCATTCTCCAAGATGATCTGGATTACATTATTGTGGTACATCAGGACATTCCAGACTACTCATTCATTCGGAACATTTATTCATTGGGAAGATTAATTCATTCGGAACATTTTATAATTTCAATATTTAGGACTTGTGATTAGGACACTTATTGGATTATTTGTATTTTAGTTCACAAATTGTAAGTCTCTTTTGATTTTCATTTTAATTATCTAGAAATAAATTGTTTATTGATTTTACATACATTGCTGGTTTCACTTTCTTTCTGTTACATTTGTCTTGGACCATAGAGTCGTAACAATAACCAACAATGACTAAGTATGACGACTGATGCTTACTGATTGGCTGATTGTTCGGTTTAGAAATAATGTCTCAACAGCGAACTTTCATAATGAAGTAAATAATCACAACTATCTTTCAAATTTAAAAATGAAGAAATATAAATAGCTCTGACACCTTGTCCATCATAATACATTGGTAATATTTACGCGTTACAGAAACTTCAAATTGTGTACCAAGAACGATTCATCCTCAGAAGTGTTACTTTTAAATATTAGAAACGTTTTTATATATTTTGCACTGGAGATTTCAAATGTCGACCCTGATGTCCTAAATTGAGGGTTTCCATTTGAAATCTCCTGGTTAAATCCGGGCCATCTTAATTCAAGAAGCACAACATGAGCCCTTTAGTTGTTTTAATAAAGTTAGTCTATATCTCTTGGTTTACACAACAATACTTAGTTATGTTCGACCAAGATCCTAGTAGGGTTTCGACATAAAAACGTGAGTCCTGGCTTACTTAAGCTGGAAATGTAGCAATTTTGCCAAATATAATTTACGTCTGCACAATGTTTCACTAATCCTTTGTCTTAGATATTTTACCGGACTATAGTGCCTGTAGCGTTTTACGTGCCATACGTAGGGCTACAAAAAACATGGGACATTGTTGCTGCCGTGGATCTTGGAGCGCTACTGTTACATGCGGCCATCATATATTGGTTGTTCTTCGTCTTGTCTTTGTTGTAGTGATTGTGTCAAACTCGAGACTTCTGGATTTCGAATGTACCGCCTTAGGTCAACTCCATTGCCACTTTGATCACGACGATTAGACAGCATCATGATAAAATGTGTGTACTCAGTAGAATCACAAGACCACTGAATCTTACACTGTACATGAAAGAAATACTGATCTTTAATTGTGACCGCATGTGCTGAATACAGTCAGTACATTTTATATTTGATAATGCATTAATATACTTACGATGAGTATGCCACACTGTCCATTTGATCTTTTGATACATTTGGCGGTCACGAATGCCCCATTCCCCCTGTCTTGGTAGTAAGCCACATCCTATTGAAATAATTAGGCGTATATTTAGATTGGAAGGCAGGTAGGGAGGTTGGTAGGTATTTCAGCATGTAGATATTTGTGTAAGTTGGTTTGTAGACAAGTTTGTAAATATATTGAAATTAGTCTGTTACCTAAGTAGCTATTTGGGTGAGTGATTGAGTATATAGGTAACTTTGTAGGTAGTATAGTTTGAGGTTGACTAGTTATGTGGATGATTAGGTAGTTGGTATTTGGAAGAGAAGGTAGGTACGCAGATAAATAGGCAGAGCTGATCCTAAGCTGACGCTTTAGGTGAGTAGGTGAGCAGTTCTTAAATGTTTCGGTTATGGTCATGAGTTGCAAAAACTAGAACGTGTAAAGTTTTCAAAAGTACGTACGACGTTTACTAAATGTATCATCGGAAGTGGATTCAAAAATATAGGTTTTCATGGTGAACGACCAGTATTTTCGAGACCACATGGTATTACGCTAAAACAAATGATTTGTCAAAGACACACTCTCCACTGGAGACGATGACGGAAGCACAATGCATATATAGCAGTATTAAGGAACATGAAAACTTTAAGAATTTGAAAGATGCCAATTTTCAAGAATATAACAAATGTAGAGAAACAAAGTCGGTAGACAATGAAGCCATTAATGCATGCAGGTCGTGTGAATTTTTATGTTCAGAAACCCAGAAAGAATAAGAAAAGAACTCATAAAATCATCACAGGTAAACAACAAAAGGTAAGAAATGTAAAACATGATAAGGCAACTACAGTTTAGGCAATGTCCTAGCATAGTAATAAATGACAGTTTTAATTTATCCATAACGCCTTCCATCATAAGGAATTACAACAAAAATTAATCAAATTAGTAGATATAGGAAGAATTTGTACATAATATTGATGAAGTAGAATCTAATACATGTTTCATAATGTGTTGATTTACAGTTTTTGAATATTTATTGTTAAGAGAACTTCCATGTGATATTAATTGAAATTAAACTGCTGAAATTAATGGTACAATCATATTCAGATGAGGTTTGTCTTAAAGAAGCAACAGTCCTTGCAAAATGTTACATATGCAAAATAGAAAAACTGATAAAGGGAATCAAGAAACGAAATAAAAAAGACAAACTACCAGAGATGTAAAGAACGTGTAAAAGAAAGGAGATTAATCTGGGATTGCAATAAGGGAAATAAACATATTAAACAGAAAATAAATATAGGTAAAAATTGTCCAACACAATAATTTGTTATTTAGCTAAATTAAAACTTTATCGTTGATAACTGGATTCCAGATTGAAAAAGTCAACAAGTGTAACACTTTACCCATGTCTGCGATTGTTTAATGCATATCATCGAAAGAAACATAAGTATCATCAATGATGATATAAAGATACCTAATGTTCGTTTCCAGACGTTAAAATTATTGCGTGAATGGAAAATACCTTTACCTTATGCCGATGTATTCAAATCAAATACCAATAGCATTGACATGAAACAGTTTAATTTGATATACAACACTGTTATAATTCTATCACATCATGAACTGATATACCTTAAAGAGATAAATAAGAAAATGTAAAGCGAAACAAGAAGCATTATGAACACAATTTACCACGTCCATAAATCATGTTTTCAAGACGTTGTTTAATCTGTCAAGAGGTTAACCATCAACAATGGGCACTTAGTAAGTTTTAGAGCTTATGATTCCTTTTTCATGTATTCAGTTCACAGTCGACTACCTGATAGCAAGTGCACTTTTACAAATTCCTAGCACACAATTTATATTGCTAACCTTTCTCAAGAAACAGGAAATTATCGAGCTAAACAACAAACATCAGCACAATTTACAGTGCAACATTTAGTTTTCCTTTAACTCTTGCCTACAACACACTTTTGAAAATGTTATTGAGGTTTACAATTGGTCCAAAGTAAATAACTGATATTTAGAAAGTTTCCAACCTAATCTTACCAGTTTCTTTCAGGCAGTCCACAATTGACTACCTTATGGCAAATGAATTTTACCTGATAGTAACTCAATAAATTAAGCAGCCTAGACAGTGAGTGAAAATCCATCTGAGACAGCAGCATTAGAACGTCTGGCAAATATATAACTGGATTAGAATTTGACTGATCAAGGTATCAGAAAGAACTGCAAAGTTGTATACAGTGTTTCGAGTTGGTTTTGGCAGGTATGGAAACAGTTTCAGCCTAAGTGTTTCAGAAACTTGTTTTGTGTTCTTCAGGAATAGCTACTGGTATAGTTGTTTCACCAACCGTTACGGAATTTAGCACAGGAGTTGTATGAATTGTTTTGAACGCGTTGAATGATAAGATATTTTGAAATAAAGCTTACGACAAATGATAAAATATTAACATCTGTCATCACCAAATTGAACAATATCAATGATATGATAAACACAATGATAGCAACAAAGCACCTACGGTGCAACTTCTGGGCTATACCAATAGCAAATTGAACGTTGAACAGTATTTTTTTTTTTGGTGTTGTCTGTTGTATAATAATCAACGAGTGTAACATATACAAAGGAAGAAAACATCACAGCAGGAATACATCTATACAGAAAGACACAGAAGAAACTATTAACTATAACCTTTCTATATACAACTACATATATCTTGCCATTCCAACTGATGCAAGAATGCATATTTCATTGCAGAGAATATATTGTAATGGTGGTTACTGTAACGTCTCTGATGAACTTAAAACAATATACGTTATTACGTCAATGACCACAATGATACAAGGATTATTCATGATGGTTATTGCAACCTTGAAATGCACATAAAAAAGAAAGAAAGATTGACAGAACAAGGTTTAGTGAAGTAATACTGAAACAACCTGGACGATGTTTATCTATACACGCATATACTCATATTGGTGAAGATAAAAAATGATTTAAACAATTCGGCAAAAATTAAATACAGATCCAAACTAAAGTAAATGTGTTTTACCAGCCTTCAAATAGTTAATAGAAACACGAACACATTGTCATTGTATTTGTTATGGATGTTAGTGCATGGATGTCATGACTCTGCAAAAAGTAATGTTTCGTCCTAGATACATTGTGAATCTGCATCTGTCATCAAACGTTTCGTATTTTCATCGAAGTTGGGTCTTGGTTTATTATAGTAGATAGTATACATCCACCACTGCGATAGTTTGGGTTTTACAAATCCACCATATATAGGTCTGTTGAGTTTGATATTTTTGTTCTTTCTACTGACTAACACCAAACCATCGTGAATAAGTGTTGTCCTAGCAAATGATAAATCTTTGTGCCATTTTAAAACTTCTTTTCAGCCGTACATATTCTAACACTTGTTATATTTCTGAAACTCTCCAGCTGATTGCCAATTACAGCGTTATTCATTAATTTGAAGAAGTTTTTCTCGAATTCATTTGTTGCCGTTTTCGTAAACACGTATTCAGTTCAATGTATGAGTTTAGCTACGGTTGTTCTTCAAACAAGGCAAACTCTGTGTATTTTCATTATTGTCAAACCCAATTGCATGTATGGCTTTAATTTTCCATAATATACAGCATTTTTTTGTCTTTTGTTTTTCAGTGTAGCCAGCAGCTTCATAACAGCTGGTGTCAGGCTTTTGTAATCAATTATCAATTTCCTTTGGAATAGAGATAAATCATTTTCATCAGATGCATGTTTTCTTTTCAGGTGCAATTGAGTTATCTTCAAATTAAGCGTTTAGATTTGTTGGTATCTCCAAACCCACTTCAATTATATAACCAGAAACAGTTTTGTCATGTTTTTTAAACAGATTTTCTGTAAGACATCTCATTTGTTTATCATTTACTTATCTGACTTTTTGGATGTAAAAAATGTTAGCAGATTGACCAAAATAGATGTTATTAGAATCTATACATTTTTATAATGAATATTATCATTTTCGTCCCCATACACAATCTTTATTTACTTTTGCAGATCTATGTGGCATCATCCTAATACTTTCATATATTCAACTTTTAATCATCAACATTATATTATGATCAGTTATTAGTACAATTTCAAAATCAGATATCTTTAAACTTGCGTTGTGTGCTAAACCCACACGATGTGTCAGGTTTGCAATGTTTCGTATACATTTTTCTGCGCTCTTTGAAGATGTCACATATTTTAATGTTTTAAGGTTTAACAGTAACATTACATCTTTTGCATACTGTTAATTATCCCTGAATATGTTCGAATTCTTAAGAGATGAATAATACTTTTCTTCGGATGGTTAAGCTGTTTCATTACGTTTTTCAAAAGCTATCGACGTATTCCTACGGATACATATATTTTTTATTGACACAGGGATCCATCTGCTCAACGTGTCCACTTTTTTGATACAGTTTGTATAGTTTAAATTCTTAGCTAACTTTGGAAGAGCTTGATTCATATATATATATATATATATATATATATATATATATATATATATATATATATATATATATATATATATATATATATATATATATATATATCTGAACGTGTGTTTAATAATTATCACTTTTCCTTCATGAACAAACGTGTCAATTGCAAAGTCCATGCTAATTGATATGTACCTCGTTATAATAATATTAAGTATAATTTTTGTATCATGATCGAGACCTCGACCACCATCCCTTTCATAAAGTGTTGCGAATAATATCCTTAGTGGCTGCGAATAAACAAAGGGATGAATTTGGATATTTATAATTCAAGGTTCAATCGTGATGTACATTATATATATATATATATATATATATATATATATATATATATATATATATATATATATATATATATATATATATATATACATTCTAATTAAGAGATCGTGGTTAAGAAAGTTATCATTTAAATGTTTCTCACATATATGATTAATTTGAGTTGAACTGTATTTTCTTTCCTCATTCGCTGTGAACACAATTGATTTTCCACTTTTATGTTTCGATTCCTTGTACATTATGCTTGCATTGCTATCTTTCCCAAGCACTTCGCAAGACCTTCATACGATCAGATCCTTTGTATTCGATTGGTTTATACGATTTGGGAATTGTCTTCACATAGATGCAAAATGCTGATCCTTCTTCTTTATATGTTGTTGCTTTGTTGTTCTTTTTTATTTCAGTCTAAGATATATATTCTGGATAAGCATCACTATTACATTTCAATGATGCACAACATTGAGGCTGAGTAAGTAGGCTGAGAGATTGAAAGTCATCCTAAAAAACAAATGGAGCTTTAAACTGATTTCAATAATTTTTAAATTCCACAACTGACCCCTCTTCATATATTGAGACAGAGAGAGAGAGTGAGAGTTCTCTACACTGTAACCTAGTTTCTTGTGTTCAAATAACATTTCTGGTGGATTGGGGAAATGCAAGCATATTTCTTTTAGATAAGATTGTTTTGTTTCTGCTTTATTAACCTTGGATTGATACTAGACTTGATAATTATTTAATTACAACGAAACAAAATTTTTCTTTCCAATTTACATATGTTTTCAGCTTTTATCGCTCATCTATTAAACCAAATTGAGTATCTATTCAAATTGTATTTTGAATGTTTATGTGAATTTTGTTGTGAAGTATTTAAACTTGATATCACAGATTAAAAGAAACATCTTATGTCAGTATATTATTAATTGATGCAAGCTTTTTTGCTTTTCACACATCAGGCAACTCTGTATATGTATTTTCAATGAGCGGTGGATACATATCTGTGTCCAAAATTAAATATTAATTCCTATCTGGCACCCATTTCTTAATATTGCTTTTTCCTGTCAAACTTTGGTTTATTAAATGTCAAATAATGTTCATAGGTTTTGTCCTATCGTAATATGACCTGTATTTATATTTTGCTACTTGTTTAGAAGCCGTTTCATAAGTTTGTGAAGGAGCTATGTAGTCTAGCTGTAGTTTCACAGAACCAAGTTCTCTCATTTTCCAAATTATTATTTTCTTCAACTTACCACCGTAGAAAAATTACTAATTTACATTTCTTTAAATGAATAGACTTCATATTAAAGATTTTTTAAAAAATGTATAAAACATTTATATATATATATATATATATATATATATATATATATATATATATATATATATATATATATATATAATATTGTTCAACTTGAAAAAAAAATTTTTTTTACATTTCTTTCATTTTTCTTTGTTTATTTTTTGTATAGCCTTTTTTCAAAATGCCCACCTCAGTATATGACTGTTTTGTCGCTGGAGTTATTTATTGATGTATTTTATATTAAAAGCTTCACCACCCATAGAGTCATACTATGTTTCCTATACCAGTTTGTTTTCTACACTCTGTTGTCTTAGCACACAGTTATTTTTAACATATCCCTGTGATGCCTTTTTTTCTTTATGACTTCCCATACACTTTGTTGTAGTTTGTAGTCACCAACTTACTTATTTATACAATATTCACCTTTTTACAGACATTTGCATTTATGGCATGCCGTAAGCTAGATTTTGTGTCAGGAGCATTGAGCGCTAGTCAGCCTCGTACTTATTTGTGCCAGTGCCAGCACCACTTATTTTTTTATTTATTTTTATTTTTTATTTTTTGTTGCTGTTTTGTGTTTTGTTTTTAATATTTTTTTAAAAAAAAATCATATCTCGTATGACTTATTTACATTTATTTCTTGATTAATTGCCGTATCTTGTTCTGGCTTAAGTTTTATTCTCAGTTGAACTTATTATGTATGCTAATTTCTTCATATGCTGTGTTTATAACCGTCATCTTCCAAAAAATGTATTGTTCATTAAAATTCATATATTGTTTACAAATAGTTTTGAAAATCAACGCGCCGTTTCAAATATTGTTGTCTTTAAACAAATTAGACAGATACATACTTTGCTTTAGTAGTTCAAGACTATCAAAATTGGAGCCTGGAACATAAGATCGATGCTCGGAAAAGAAAAATTAGCAAATGTTAAACGTGAAATGGAGAGATATGAGTTAAATATACTCTTAAGTGAGATGTAAAGAAAATAGAGATTACTATGACGACGGATATCGAGTGATTCATGCTGGAGGGGTAAAAAGTGAAAGAGGCGTAGCAATTATTTTGGATGCAGAAACAGGTAAAAGGGTGACAATAGTAGTACAACATAGCGATATATTGTTGATGGTAAACGTTGAAGCAGAATCGAGAAATTTAGTGATTGTGCAGGTATATATGCCAACGTCATCAAGTGAAGACAATATCATAGACGATATATACAAACAAATGGAGGAACTAATCGACTCAGAGAAAGGAAATGAATATCTAGTTGTAATGGGAGAAGGAAACGATGATAAAGAAATCGGTAGTTTCGGTCTTGGTAGAAGAAACGAGAGAGGAGAGAAATTAGTCGAATTTTGTAGAAAGAAGAAACTGCTGGTGACAAACAATGTTTTCAACAAGAAAAAAGAAGATACACATTGAAGAGCTCGGGTGATAGACTTTATTATATATTAGTTCGGCAAAGGCACAGAAACAGTGTTAAGAATCCACTCAGTTATCCTGGGGAAGATGTTAACTCGGACCATAACTTGAGAGCTGGTCTAAAACTGGAGACAATTAGCAAAGGAAAGATTATA
Source organism: Margaritifera margaritifera (assembly GCA_029931535.1). Lineage (NCBI taxonomy): Eukaryota > Metazoa > Mollusca > Bivalvia > Unionida > Margaritiferidae > Margaritifera > Margaritifera margaritifera. The sequence continues at coordinate 48,092 of JAQPZY010001148.1, forward strand.
AAAATGGAACCTCGAACGTTTGAAGGAAAATGGTGTTTAATATAAAGAATTGGTCGAGAAAAGATTAACAAGCATGGAAATTTTTAAATGAAAAGATTCTAAATAGCGCAGTGGAAACCATCGGATACAAAAAGAGTAATAAAATAAAGAAACCATGGGTAACTGAGAAAATGATCCAAAAGATGGACGAAAGATGGCAAGCAAAGTAGTTGAATACGTTAGAAGGTAAAAGGAAATACAGACAGCTTAACAATGAGTTAAGGAGAGAATCTAAAGATGGATGAGACAAATGGTGAGGAATGCAATGTTCTGAGCTGGCTATGCTGGACAAAATGGGTAAAATGGATATTGTGTATGCGAAAGTCAAGGAGCTTACTGAATCTAGAAAGGTTAAACAAAAGCATAGCGATTAATGACAAAGCTGGTGTCTTGCTCAAAGAAGTTGAAAAGATCCGCAATAGATGGAAGGAGTACACTGAAGAATTATATGATAAAGAAAGCAAACCCAGAATGGAGGACATACATCTTGAAAATGAAGAAAGTGTTGAAGCTGACGTAAAGAACCTTAGTTTATCAAAAGTCTCAGAGAGTAAACTTAAAAAGAGTTGAGTGTTCTGTGCAAGGATATGTATATAAAAGGTGAGTGGCCTGAGGATTTTACAAAATCGATAATAGTTACGATACGCTGTAGAATGTGCAGACCACAGAACAATCGGTCTGATTTTACATACATCCAAAATCATGTTAGAAGTATTGATAAACCGGTTAGAGCCGAAAGCAAATTATTTCATCGGCAAGACTCAGTTTGGATTTAGGAAAGAATGCAGAACGGAAAAGCAGTAGCGGTGATGAGAATCCTGTGTGAACAAAGGCTAGAACATGAGGAAGGGCTTATCGTCTGCTTTGTCGATTTTGAGAAAGCATTTGACCGGGTTAAGTGGAAAAAGCTGATGGAAATTCTGAAACAGATTAGAGTGGAGTTGAGAGACAGGAGACTCTTTACCTAACTATATATGCAACATAATGCAGTAATAAAAGTGGCAGATGGTAATTCTGAACCAAGACAAATTCGACGTGGTGTCAGGCAAGGTTGTTTGCTTTCACCTTTACTCTTTCCCATTTACGCAGAGATGATGATGATTGTAGAAATGGAAGAAGTGGAAGAAGGAATCAGAGTGGGAGGACAACTACTGAAGGATGTTAGGTTCGCCGACGATCAAGACATGATTCAATGATCAGAAAGTGGTTTGCAAAAGTTGATGGACTCCTTGAACAAGTATGGAAAGATATACGACATGAAGATCAACGTGAAGAAGACCAAGGTCATGAGAGATTACAGAGAAGGAGGTACATATTTGAATATTGTAATCGACGGAGAAAGAGTAGAATAAGTGAGAACATTTAAATATTTAAGATCTTTGATCTAAGATGATGGAAGGTGCCAAGGTGAAGTAAAAATAGCCAAAGATGCATTCAACAAGAGGAAACAATTGCTAACACAACAAATAAGCAAAGACCTGAAGAAAAAGATTGTCAAAAAATAATTGTATTTTGTGTAGCGCTCTATGGCTCAGTAACGTGGACGCTGAGAAGGGAATAAAAAAAGGCTAGAAGCATTTGAGATGCGGGTACGAAGGCGCATGGAGAGAGTTAGCTGGAGTGACCGAAATACAAAATGAAGAGGTCCAAAGATTGGTCGATGAAAATAGAACTGTATTGAATGTTATACTCGAGAGGAAGAAGAAGTGGATCGGACATAGTCTAAGAGGTGAAAGCCTCTTAAGAGAAGTTATATAAGGCATAATGGAACGAAAGCGACCAAGAGGAAAGCCTAGAATCTTGCTACTGGACGATCTCAAGGAGAATAACTCATATGCGAAAATGAACCGTAGAGCGATGCTAAGGGAAGAATGGAGAAGATGGATGCTTCAAAAATGCCTTAGTTAGAAAATCAATGAATGATACTTTATTTGTAGTTTCTTTACTTTGTAATTTTCTCATTGGTTTTCAATTTATTAAGCAATCTATTTTAAATATGTGCAGTTGAAAGGGACGTAACTCATAAATGTATCTTCATTTGACCATTTTTATGAACAAAAATAATCAGTACCTCGATAGTATGGGCCTAACGTAAAGTTTACCTGTTTTAGAAATCCTAATGCAGTGTGTTTAAAATAAACACAGTACTAGTGTTTCAGAAATCCCAACCACGTGCGTTTTGCTAAACCCACTTTTAACCAACCTACCATCATATTGTTGTAATAAATTTTACAAGCTTGTCAGGAGCCCCATATATATGCTGCTATTAGTGCATGTACTTTTAACGTCATTCGTGGTCGGTCGTCAGTCAGGAACCAGCCTTCCAGCAAGTCACATCGTCCCGATGATTGTCGACACCTGCTGTGGTAGGATGAAGGGGAGAGGGTCACCTGTGGATTCACACGGACTGCCACGTGCAGGTAATGACAAGCCTACTACTTAAATACAGGAAGTCAGGGGCATACCTGCAGAAATGTGGCAGTACGGCACAGAAGATGGCCAACCTACCCCGACTACCCCGACTACCAAAGTAAAGCCCCTTAAGAGCCGAAGCCGAGTCGAGGAGTACAATGGACAGGCACTGACCCTCCGGACGTACCCCGACGCAACAGGTGCAGCCTGCCATGCCTGGAGCTGAAAATACGAAGGACCATGCAGGCACCAGGGAAGCGAGCTACGAAGACGCATCCTACGACTCAGACCCATGTTAGCCGAGCACCCAACCGCAGGAATAGGCGACACATATAGCCCCTTCCTCAGACGATTTGCTGTTGACGGCCGGATTAGAGTCAGCCTGCCCGATAGAAACCTGGAAGAGCCTGAGAACAGACCCTTCTACCGAGAGGGATCTCCCACCCGAGCAGACTGATCAAAATTGCCTGACTGTATGGTGTTTTCCTTTTGAGTATTTGAAGACCCCTTTTGATTAGACTCTTTATATCACAAATTTGACTTATTTTGATCCAGCGTCAAAAATATAACATTGAATTTAGTAATTGTGCTTGATACGAAAATGATATGAATAACTTGTACTCGCGGATTGGTATTATGTTTGGAAATATGATGTACACCATGTACGCAAAATTTACAACTTAATGGATTCATGAAATAAAAAAAGAAATTTGTAACTGTAAGAATTGCCATAATTAATATGTGGCTTACACATAATTTGTATTAGGGACAGCCCGACTTAGCTAACTGGGCAGAATTTGATCATGGCGTTTCAGTACTTCGTCACGCTAAACCCCTCCCATGCCAAGCCTGTGCAGCTTTCCACTCCAGACATTCATTCAAGTACATGTTACCTATAAATATTGTGGTTCTAATCCTATGTACGGGTAGAAGTAATTGTACACACACTCCCATATCGCGTCTTAAATTAACTCCATTAGTGGGGAAACCATTCAGCGAGGGAGTGGTGTGTATTAGTGTTCTTTGCACACTTTAAAGCGGCAGGTGTCTTGCAGCCTGGCAACCCACCTGACGATCGATTAATAAGGGTACGCTGCACCCATTCAACAGACGTACATGGCGGAATCGCCGAACACTTCTGAATCCAAATTCATCCTCATGTACTTTTAAAAAGGCAGCGATTAATACATCTGCACGTTTTTGTTCTAATTCGATGAAAGCTTACCTCCTTTTCCAAATTTCGTGTCTTTTCCAGAAGGAACTGACCGTCTTTCGATTTTCGCCCCATGTAGATGTCAGCATTTGGATTAATATGATGATTCCTCTTAAAGTTTAAGGTCAGAGCATGTGACTTGCGCTTGAGATGAAATGATAAATGGTCAGGGAGGTCAGGGTTATCGAGTTTCTGTTTGTCGGTCGGGAATCTTGTGGTCACATCTCTCAGCCAGACCGTTTCTGCGTCGGTTGTTGCTGTCAAGATGGAGATAAGACAAGGTCTGAGAATACATAGTGAACGAACAAACGAACGTCAGTGAGTTCACATTACCCGAGGCAAGAATAAATAAATAAATACAAATTTAAAAATATTCACCGTTTGGACAATCAAGATCACAAACCGCTCATGATCGTAATAATTCAATAAATTTCGTGACCGTATTATATATTTTTTGTTGCTATTCTCTGCATACGACCCTTTAGATTATTTTATCTCTTTCTTACAGCCATATTTTTAAAGTACTTTGCATAGATAATGAACGATAAAAGTCATGGGTGACATATACCTTAGGTAATATTTACAGCAATTGCGAATGAGATTATACTGAACTCAGTAAAGAAGGTAAAAAGATGTACTTCAGTATATTGTATTAATTTCAGTAAGTATACGTGTCCATTTGAGTCATTTCATTTTTAAAACGAAAAAGTTTAGTAACCAAATATACAATTTGCCTCATCTCATTATGTGACGACATATTTCTGTGTCGAAACGACTTGCTTGTATGAAAGCCGCGCTAACCTAAAACTTCAAAAGTTCCGATCACATCCATTTAGGTGTTATGGACTACTTGCAAGAACTACTGACCTCAAAAGTGTTACAGTTTGACAACGAAATTGCTCCAATGGGCAGGGATAATAAGCAAAACTGTACTGTGGATAGCCAGAGAGCACAGATTCTTTACTTAGGATGCAGACTGGAGTTAACCTTAGACCATTTTATAGCATATCGTAAAGTAGCATTATTACGTTTCAAAACGCCTTTAACATAGATTACTATTCAATTTCTTTATTTACTTCTCTGAAATGTTTTATGCTAACAAACCTAACGTAACAAAGCATTTGTGTCCATTTTATTGTAAATCCTGGCATAAACTGGTTATATATTCAAGAGTATACTTTTGCCTTAATAAAACACATAAACAATCATACCACACATAAAAATTTCTTTAGCATTGGATACAAGAGCAATTAATGTTGTTTTTTAAAATGTTTTTATATCCATTGGTTCAAACTTTCTGGATGATGATGATGAATACTACCACTGATACTAATACTACTACTGCTGCTGTTTATTATGCACAAAACGTTGCAGTTTAAAGTGTATACTGGTAAAAATCATTCAATAGCAATAGAAAGCATAGGTATCTGAGTACATATTTATCGAGTATCGAGAAGTCGATAAAGAAATCACGTGTGTTACTTTGATGTTTTGAAATAATATGCTCGAGAAAATGGCAAAATAAATATATTGCTAAAATACTATATAATAAACATTATGCTGCATTAGGAATTTTGATATACAAGTTTGAATTTGCAGATTTATTTTTAAAATTTCGAGTCTGCTTATTCTGAAAACTCTCAAATTCTGTAAAATGTAAACAATTATGATGAATATTTCCTATAAAGTGTTTGTTTTAGCTTGTGAGCGCTCTTTATAAATTCAGTCTTTTCTTTTTTCTTTTTTTTTTAATAGTTTCTTTTAAGAAAATGTTTTGTTTAGATGTGGTCTATATACGATTCTGTCATATTTTCTAGTTCACTTTTATCATTAACTCAGAATTAACCTACACTTGGTATATAACGTATCAACTGCCTTTTTAACAACCTTGCTCAAATATTTGATCAGGATAGCATGGTCCTTTTGACTTAACTTGCCATCAATCTCAATGCTATTTGTAAGGTTTAGACAGTTGAATTTTAAAAAAGGCTATTAAAAGTTATGAAAATATGTTCGTTGTAAGGCCCAAAACAGAATGTATGTATGAATATATATATATATATATATACATATTCTCCAGTGAGACAGACTGAGACGTACCTGTTCCAATATATAGCGAGAGCGCGACAACAAAGTGAAATACGCTAGTCTTCATCGTCAACACAAAGACAGACTGGCGCACTATTCGAATGTAGCTAATTTGTGCGATTCGTTGGGTTTAGATTATGTAATTGAGGGCTGGTTTGTTCCTGTCACGTATCAATTTTCTCATCCAAGCTATTGGTCAAATATGTTAAAATTCCATTGAGTAATACCATGGTAAAATAAATGTAATGAGTACAAATCGCTTGAGGCTTTCGATAATGCAAGGTAGTACCTATTATGTATGTTCACAAGTCCGAAATAGTAGAATACCAACTAACAAAAATACGTATGAACAGTTCCTTTCAATGCGACTATTAATTCAAAAGCTTGTCTATCTGTCCGTCTGTCCTTACATCTTCCACCCAATTATATCAACCCATCTCTTCCTCCCCCGGCACACACACACACATCTATCTCTCTATCTGTCTACATATTAATATATGTATCTGTGTAGTTGTATCTGTCTGCTTGTGTGATAAGAACGATTTAATATGTAATGGAAGCAAAAATGGTCTCCAAAAGAAAGGTTCAGTTATGACGAACACGTGTGCTCCATCTTATGCAAACAATTATACTGCTGTATGGGATAAATAAATATTTGCTAAGGTTTAAAGTCTACCATTTTTCTATGTTAGATGTACTGATGATATTCTCTTCGTTTGGACTCATTCAGAGAAGAACTAAGGGAGATTCCTAACTGGATGTGATGAATAACTATCACTCATCAACTAAAATTAAAACAAAAATAAGTAAGGAAAGTGTGGATTTTGTTAGATTCCACAATCTACAGGAGAAATAACTTTGATAGGAAAATAGTCTGGATACTAGGGTATATTTCAAGCAAACTGACACTCATCAATTAGTGCATAGAAATAGTGTTCATGCATAAGTTCATTCAGTGGCATTCTTAAATTCCAAATACTGTGATCCCATTAAAGTTGCAATTGTGAACAATACTTTCGCAACACTTGTTGATTGCCTTTTCGCAAGAATACGAGAAAAATTGTGCAAAATCGGGGAAAATAGGAATATGAAATATGAGATATTAAGAAAAATAAATATTCACAGCAAAAACAGGAAATAATTCTGTCAATTGTCCATTTAAATAGACATTCAGAGCCTGCATCAAAGCTAGACAACATTATAGTGATTGGCAACAAAAACTTCATGAAGCTTTTGAAATATCCACTTTGGTTAACTCTTATAAAGGCAGTAAGAACATGAGGGACATATTAGAGATCTCCATAATACCATGTATCGACAAACCAGGTTGCTTTGAGTGGGGATTTGACGGTTGTAAGCTGTCTGATTATTTAATTCATTCAGACATTGAACAAGTCTAGAAAACAGGTAGATATGTTTGAATTTAGCAACATCCTCCATGTGCTACAAACAATTTAATCTATGTAGTGTATTGTTTGAACTGCAAAAAGCAGAATGTAGGTGAAATTGAAAGAAGTTGACTTTTTTAAATAAAGGGACATTTTTCAGGCATACGACTACAGAGACAAATAAAACATCAATAAACAACAATAAATATATTGCTAAAATACTACACGATAAACATTATGCTGCATTAGGAATTTTGATATACAAGTTTGAATTTGCAGATTTATTTTTAAAATGTCGAGTCTGCTTATTCTGAAAACTCTCAAATTCTGTAAAATGTAAACAATTATGATGAATATTTCCTATAAAGTGTTTGTTTTAGCTTGTGAGCGCCCTTTATAAATTCAGTCTTTTTTTTTCTTCTTTTTTTAATAGTTTCTTTTATGAAAATGTTTTGTTTAGATGTGGTCTGTATACGATTCTGTCATATTTTCTAGTTCACTTTTATCATTAACTCAGAATTAACCTACACTTGGTATATAACGTATCAACTGCTTTTTTAACAACCTTGCTCAAATATTTGATCAGGATAGCATGGTCCTTTTGACTTAACTTGCCATCAATCTCAATGCTATTTGTAAGGTTTAGACAGTTGAATTTTAAAAAAAGGCTATTAAAAGTTATGAAAATATGTTCGTTGTAAGGCCCAAAACAGAATGTATGTATGAATATATATATATATATATATATATATATATATATATATATATATATATATATATATATATATACATATTCTCCAGTGAGACAGACTGAGACGTACCTGTTCCAATATATAGCGAGAGCGCGACAACAAAGTGAAATACGCTAGTCTTCATCGTCAACACAAAGACAGACTGGCGCACTATTCGAATGTAGCTAATTTGTGCGATTCGTTGGGTTTAGATTATGTAATTGAGGGCTGGTTTGTTCCTGTCACGTATCAATTTTCTCATCCAAGCTATTGGTCAAATATGTTAAAATTCCATTGAGTAATACCATGGTAAAATAAATGTAATGAGTACAAATCGCTTGAGGCTTTCGAAAATTCAAGGTAGTACCTATTATGTATGTTCACAAGTCCGAAATAGTAGAATACCAACTAACAAAAATACGTATGAACAGTTCCTTTCAATGCGACTATTAATTCAAAAGCTTGTCTATCTGTCCGTCTGTCCTTACATCTTCCACCCAATTATATCAACCCATCTCTTCCTCCCCCGGCACACACACACACATCTATCTCTCTATCTGTCTACATATTAATATATGTATCTGTGTAGTTGTATCTGTCTGCTTGTGTGATAAGAACGATTTAATATGTAATGGAAGCAAAAATGGTCTCCAAAAGAAAGGTTCAGTTATGACGAACACGTGTGCTCCATCTTATGCAAACAATTATACTGCTGTATGGGATAAATAAATATTTGCTAAGGTTTAAAGTCTACCATTTTTCTATGTTAGATGTACTGATGATATTCTCTTCGTTTGGACTCATTCAGAGAAGAACTAAGGGAGATTCCTAACTGGATGTGATGAATAACTATCACTCATCAACTAAAATTAAAACAAAAATAAGTAAGGAAAGTGTGGATTTTGTTAGATTCCACAATCTACAGGAGAAATAACTTTGATAGGAAAATAGTCTGGATACTAGGGTATATTTCAAGCAAACTGACACTCATCAATTAGTGCATAGAAATAGTGTTCATGCATAAGTTCATTCAGTGGCATTCTTAAATTCCAAATACTGTGATCCCATTAAAGTTGCAATTGTGAACAATACTTTCGCAACACTTGTTGATTGCCTTTTCGCAAGAATACGAGAAAAATTGTGCAAAATCGGGGAAAATAGGAATATGAAATATGAGATATTAAGAAAAATAAATATTCACAGCAAAAACAGGAAATAATTCTGTCAATTGTCCATTTAAATAGACATTCAGAGCCTGCATCAAAGCTAGACAACATTATAGTGATTGGCAACAAAAACTTCATGAAGCTTTTGAAATATCCACTTTGGTTAACTCTTATAAAGAACATGAGGGACATATTAGAGATCTCCATAATACCATGTATCGACAAACCAGGTTGTTTTGAGTGGGGATTTGACGGTTGTAAGCTGTCTGATTATTTAATTCATTCAGACATTGAACAAGTCTAGAAAACAGGTAGATATGTTTGAATTTAGCAACATCCTCCATGTGCTACAAACAATTTAATCTATGTAGTGTATTGTTTGAACTGCAAAAAGCAGAATGTAGGTGAAATTGAAAGAAGTTGACTTTTAAAAAAGGGACATTTTTCAGGCATACGACTACAGAGACAAATAAAACATCTACCTGCAAAGGTACGTTGTGACTTATATAACGTGGTGGGATTTTTTTCCGCTTCTCCGTTTTTCCTCCACCTCCAAGAGCACCTAATGTCAAAATTTAAGCTGTCAATAGACCATTGCATAACTAGTTAGAACTTGTTGTTCAATCAACTGAAAATAGATAATAAAAAGATTATTAGGACTGGAACTCTAAAGCTAAGTTCCCTTCCAAATAAACTGTTTAACTAATATTGCGCTCGTGTAATTTGTAGCTCAAGGCTACCGTCTTACCACCAAAATCCACCCAGATCCTCCACTTCAGCTTGTGTATTTTTTAATTTTTTTAATCCTCTCAGATTGCCTAGTTGAGCTTGTGTAGTTTTTAGGAAATCTTTGTGTTCGGTATGGTATTAATTGATTTCAATGACGTTTGTATTTTCAACACGAGACTCTCATTCCCATGTTGAAAACAAGCACTCTGTTCAAAAGATTGTTTTGGTTTTCAGTTGTATCTAATACGTTTTATTCGAATGTAGAACAGATTTTGGGTCTGGAAAGAACTCTTCTGATAGTGACACTGTGACAGTGGAGGCACACGCACTACATTTGGTTTTTGCCAACCCTTAAATCGATTATGAATAAGCTATGTACAGTCGCATAAGGCAACAATATATATTAGCACATTTAAAATCATTTGTTTTCTGGTCCTAAATATTTGCATTTACTTTTTATCAATAAATAGGAATACGAAACTATTTATTGAGACAAATAGTTAAAATAATACTTTGATGTTTATTACAAGTTTTCAAAATAGTAACTGTACAAAACACACTACACATTTGAAGTCCCCCTCTCTTTCTTCTCTCTCTCTCTCTCTCTCTCTCTCTCTCTCTCTCTCTCTCTCTCTCTCTCTCTCTCTCTCTCTCTCTCTCTCTCTCTCTCTCTCTCTCTTTCCCCATCCATGCCATCGGTTACCGATATGTTGGTGCTTTACAATTTGGACATTGTGCTAAACAGGCATTAAATAACATCAATGATACCGCTTGAGTGTCCAAATCAGACAAGGTATGTTATGTAACTATGTGTCTAATCAAATACCTCAAGAAGTAGGCACGTTGTATCTTCACTATTAGAAACCCGGGAGAAGTTGTTATGTTGTATCTTCACAATCAACAACCCAGGAGTAGTATATATCATGTATCGTCACCACCAAACACCCGGGAGTAGTAGGATCGCAGTATTTTCACCATGAGTAGGTATGTTGAATACCCACCATTAAAAAGCCGGGAGTAGTAGGTACGCAGCATTTTCACCATTTAAAAATCATGGGTAGTAGGTATATTGGATGCCCACAATTACAAAAGCCGGGAGTAGTAGGATCTCAGCATTTTCGCCATGAAAAACTCATGGGTAGTAGGTATGTTGAACGCCCACCATGAAAAAGCCTGGAGAAGTAGATACGCAGCATTTTCATGAAAAATTCATGGTTAATAGGTATGTAGAATGCCCAGCATTTTAAAGCCGGGAGTAGTAGAATGGCAGCATTTTCACCATGAAAAACTCAAGGGTTGTAGGTATGTTGAATGCCCACAATTAAAAAGCCGGGAGAAGTAGGATCGCAGCATTTTCACCATGAAAAACTCATGGGAAGTAGGAATGCTGAATGCCCACCATTAAAAAGCCGGGAGTAGTAGGTACGCAGCATTTTCAGCATGAAAAACTCATGGGTAGTAGGTATCTTGAATGCCCACCATGAAAAAGCCGGGTGTAGTAGGTACGTAGCAATTTCACCATCAAAAACTCATGTTTAGTAGGTATGTTGAATGCCCACCATTAAAAAGCCGGGAGTAGTAGGATCGCTGCATTTTCACCATGAAAAACTCATGGTAGTAGGTATGTTGAATGCCCACCATTAAAAAGCCGCAAGTAGTAAGTACGCAGCATTTTCACCATGAAAAACTCATGGGTAGTAGGTATGTTGAATGCCCACCATTTAAAAGCCGGAAGTAGAAGGTACGCAGCATTTTCACCATGAAAAACTCATGGGTGGTCGGTATGTTGAATTCCCACCATTAAAAAGCCTGGAGAAGTAGGATTGCAGCATTTTCACCATGAAAAACACATGGGAAGTAGGTATGTTGAATGCCCAACCTTAAAAAGCCGGGAGTCGTAGGTAAGCAGCATTTGCACCATGAAAAACTCATGGGTAGTAGGTATGTTGAAGGCCCACCATTAAAAAGCCGGGAGTAGTAGGATCGCAGAATTTTCGCCATGAAAAACTCATGGGTTGTAGGTATGTTGAGTGCGCACAATTAAAAAGCCTGGAGTAGCAGGTAGGCAGCATTTTCGGCATGAAAAACTCATGGGTAACATGTATGTTGAATGCCCACCATTAAAAAGCCAGGAGTAGTAGGTACACAGCATTTTCACCATGAAAAACTCATGGGTAGTATGTGTGCTCAATGCCTACCATTAAAAAGCCGGGAGTAGTAGGTACGCAGCATTTTCGGCATGAAAAACTCATGGGTAGTAGATATGTTGAATGCCCACCATGAAAAAGCCGGGAGTAGTAGGTACGCAGCATTTTCACCATGAAAAACTCATGTGTAGTAGGAATGTTGTATGCATACCATTATAAAGCCGGGAGTGGTAGGTACGCAGCATTTTCACCATGAAAAACTCATGTGTAGTAGGTATGTTGTATGCCTACCATAATAAAGCCGGGAGTAGTTGGATCGCAGTATTCTCAACATGAAAAACTCATGGGTAGTAGGTGTGCTCAATGCCCACCATTAAAAAGCCGGGAGTAGTAGGTACGCAGCATTTTCACCATGAAAAACTCATGGGTAGTAGGTGTGCTAAATGCCCACCATTAAAAAGCCGGGAGTAGTAGGTACGCAGCATTTGCGCCATGAAAAACTCATGGGTAGTAGGTATGTTGAATACCCACCACGAAAAAGCCGGCAGTAGTAGGTATGAATAATAATAGTTATCACTGAGAAAAATCAAACGTTGTAATTAAGATAAGAATAATTATACTAAAGGACATATTCGTGATGTGGATTTTATTATACAATTGAAACTAATTACAATATTTACAAAAGTAATGTTGATCTAAGTGAATCTATTGGCCTGACTTATTTTCTGTCTAGAAGATAACAATGGCTTGACAAAGAACGAGTTTGCAAGGTTAATGTTGATCACAATGAATCTATTGGCGTGACTTACTTTGTTTTCTAGCAGATATCAATAGTTTGACAAAGAACGGCATTGCAAGGTTAAACCACGGAATCGGAGTGTACGCTATTTGTATATTAGGTGGTCAAGTATACAGACTATTTCGACAGTATCAGTCACTGTTGAAAAATTAATTAACCTATTGATTTTAGTAGTGTAAGGTTACTCATATGAAAACATTATAGGAGAATGTCAACACTACATAACAAACACAAAATTTGAATTAGACGTTACTTTTGGTTGTGACAGTGCGTTTTTTTTATCCAGTGATATAGTTATGAAAATGGGTAGTGTTCTTGATTACAACAAAACAGTTTTTGAAAAAGTGTTTGATAGCTTCAAACTAGGATTAAACAGTGCTATAAAAACAAATGTTGTAACAATATATAACCCTAGATTTGTATAAACAACCTCCAATAACTCCTTAAATGATAGACATGAAATATAAATAAAAATGAGAATAATAACTATGTAGCGAAGGACACAAATTATGATAGTAGTGTCATCTTCGCTTTGCATGTGGATGTTCTTTGCTTTAATTTTTTTTAAAGAAATCACCTAATATAGTCTCTGTATTTAATATCTTCTAGTGAAATGGTTCGTATGTGTTCATTGTTTGAATCTCTGTTTCCTGAGGAATATGTATTTGTTGTCTTTGCATGGCTAGGTCTAATGAATATTTAGGTTCTGTTTCATCTTATAATAGTAAACATATCACATTCATATGCAGGGTTAGACAGCGTAATTTCTTGTTTACCCTTGTTGGTATCAATATATTTCTTTATTTCCTTCAGCCTAAAGACCTAAAAAGACTACTTGCATCTTACTTGTACCAATAAAGTTTGGTAATATAATTTTATCGGAATTACTTTTTCAAGAATATCGTATTGATTTTTTTCTTACTTCATGATAATGCAATATTCTTCTCCTCAATATTTAAATAAGGCTTAATTAATTAATATTGTGTATCGTGTATGTTGTATAATGCTTGAATATATTGATGATAATCTATTATTTAGTGTACAGATATTTCAAAATCTGTATAAGGCTCCTGACCTTCTACCATTTTCCCGCTATAATAGTAGACAAACAACTTGAAAAAGAATTAGATTTCAGAGAGAAGATATAAATAACAGTAGCTTTACATTCCCTGAGATAGAAGAATTCAAACAAGAATTTAAAAGAAGAATTCCAAATAGAACATACAAAGAGACAACTGGTAGAACTTTAATTGACAAGGAGTTGGAAAAAGTGGAAGAAAAGCAAAACAAGGAATGGTGTGAATTCTTTGACAATACAAGATCACAACAAATATTAAAGCCATTGTCAGATTGTGTTATCCCAGCAACAAGCTCTTTCAATAGTAAATTTCTACCAAATGACGACTTGAATCAATTGCAAACAGAGATGATGAAGATTACATGACATTAAATTGCATTATATACTTACTGGATTTTTGTCTACAAGTTATCAGTACAAAGTGCTAGTTTGATAACATTCGAACATAGTAATTTTAATAAACGAAGCGAGATAAAAGAAACCAAATTCAATGTTATTTAAGTAGGCTGCGCCCGCACTCAGTGATCTGTACGGAATGTTTTATAATCGAATCATTTTTATCCACAATTGAAACAACTGTTATTTTAACTGAAGTTACAGTCTGTTAGACAATACATTGGTTTAGAAAGACAAAAGAAGGTAGAAAAGAGACTAACAAATGGTATCTATAATCTCCTCAATAATAAAGTTGGCAGTTATAAAAGCTTAACTTTTATGTTGTTGTTTCTATTATTTTTTGTTCCCTTTTTATTTTACAAATTCTGGACTAAATTTGATGGCATGCATTTTCCAATAGTCAAAGGGAAATCTCCAATTCACCATGTCTCCGTGCGATTGTGCATATAATTGTGCCAAATCGAAGTTAATATTAAATAATATATTGGATTTACACTATTCTAATAGTTGTAATAAATGTGGCAACATCTTGAATCATTTGTGTGTGTCCCACTCCTTGCATATCTCTCTCTATCATATATATGGAAGCACTCAGCTTAGGCTTGCATTCAGGGTTTTGGTTCTGTAATTTGCAATAGAGCGTTTTAAACTAATTTCAATGCTCTTTGTTATTAGACAAAACAGATCTCGATCGTTTTCTTATATTTAATCGCACTTGCATAACATCGTATGTCCCTTTATCGAGTTATATCCTTTGCAAGTATTTCCACGACAGACCGTGAACATGAACGGAAGGTTGGAACATAGCTTACAACGAACACCTAAATCAGTAAAATGAAACAAGTTAAACGCAGTCTAATGTGTTGCCAACAACTTGTTTCTGATGTTGAAAAAAATTAAGGCAAAGCTTTAATATTGTTGACGCCGCGCCGCCACCGATGTTGCTAACAACACAGAAAAGTGACTATTATTTCTCACCATGCTTATGCAGGTGAGATAACTCGTACAGTTTAAGTATACACGAAACAATTTAAAGCAATGTGTATCCTTATTTCGCCTTTAGAAGTATAAGACTCTCTCGCTCTCCCTCTCCGTCTCTGACACATACACATAAATAAGTGATGTATGCTAGTTCCAACATTACTCATATACATACATGCACCCATCCATCCATCCATACATGCATGCATGCATACATACATACATACATACATACATACATACATACATACATACATACATACATACATACATACATACATACATACATACATACATACATACATACATACATACATACATACATACATATATGCATCCATAATTACTTGCACAACTAGCACAACTGTAGGGACATGTGTGTTTGTGTTGGGGAATTTTGAGGTTCTACATTACGCTTATACGTATGTTATATATCACAAAATACAATATATTGTATACAAATCTCAGACAAAAAATCGCTAAAATAACACAAAACTTCTAATGAAAGAGATTCACCAGTAAATATATCGACGGATAATTTATTTGTTCCACAATCAAGATCCAAACATCGATGGCAATTTATACTTACTTGCAGAGGCTAATCGCTAATACATCCACACTTATTTTAATGTAACACTTTTCATAATTTTGTATTGGTAGATTCAACTACTTGAAAACGTTCGTAGAGAAGTGGCTGTTTTCTCTCCAAGAAGGTTAGCAATTGAGGAAGAAAGGTGAAAACAACATTTATTTCGGACAGTATGAAACAAACTGTCGACAAATTATCTCGTTGTAATCTAAAAGGAAGAATATTAAGGCTCAAAAACCATCAAGTAGAACGGAAAAGAGATGTGTGAAAGTTGGAGTAAAATTATATGCAGAAGTAGAAGGGAAAATGAAAACTGAATTCCAAGATTTGTTCTGAAAATATTGTGCTAGTGCTTATTAAATGAATACTTTTACTACTACAGTGGCTTCTTGTCTCTCCCCAACCATTACACACACACACACTACAGAGATCGTAATACAGAGGCGCCCTACACTTGCACAAACCAATATCCCAACACCCACCCACATACATACACCCACACACACACACCTGAAGTGGGATAATAAGAACTTAAATATATTTATGCATTAGACAATATATAAAGATACAGTTTGTACTAAAGACATGAATTTTGCTGTAATAATGTTGAAAGATTTAAAGAAAGTGGGATTATGGAACATAACTGTGATCAAAACTGAAAGTAGGAAATGCGGACCCAGGAGGAACCTGACATACCGGATATTGTTTTCTCAGTTCAGTACCTATAAGCAGGTCCCATTTTACTGCCACAGTATCAGTGGCCGTTCATGTCATAAGTTGTAACAGTAAGAAATTACTTTTAAAAAGCAACGTGTTAACAATTGTCCCTTTTATATTGACTCTATATAAAAGAAAGGCGTTACCTTAACAAAAATAACAGTAGTAGTGTTGGCTGATATGGGGTCAAACGGGAATTAACATTACGCCATGTGGGTCGCTTTGAGATCTAACGGGAATATGACATTACGCTTTTATAATGAAAGTGTAATGCCAAATTTCCATTAAACCCTACAAACCTATGTCACAATTGGTCACTATGGGGTCTAACAGGAATTTAACACTGGTTCATACGTTAAACATGATGGGTCTGCATGGAGTCAATGGGAAATGTAATGTTAAAATACACGCACTAACCAATACGCTGTTTGAAGTGACCAACATTCAGTCATCTACTATCCAACACCCTCAGATTTACTATCCAATACCCCACACCTGACTAATCAATACCCCACACTCACTATCCAGTACGCCTTTGAAGTGACCACCACCCAGTCATCTACTAAACATATATATATATCTATATATATATATATATATATATATATATATATATATATATATATATATATATATATATATACTATCGCACACAATGATAGGAGTACACGCACAAACTTATATGCTATCAAATATAAGGGTAGATGTGCTCGCACATATATACTATCACACATAATATTAGGAGTGCTCACACGTACACAAACACAATATCACACTCAGCTAGGGGTTAAAGTTTTAGTTGTGAATGAACAAAATATATTCAAAGACATACAGACATAAAATACACTATATTTTGGCAATGACGGAATAGTATCTCTTTTCCTCAAAGATCTGCATGGCCCGGAAAAGGGCCGTTGGGTGTTGTTAATCAAAGAGAGATAACACACATCTCACCTCCCGGACCGAGCTCTCCACTCTGTACATTTACTGCCACATCTCCAGTGGCTCCAATGTTTTTTTGGCTTGTTGGACTTCTTCTCTGGCATGTAACCTCTACTGGACAATTTGCCATCAGGCGTTGACAAGTTCGATCATCCTCTCCCTTTTTTCTCGCTCCGGCTCCTTCGCCTCCTCAGACCAACCTCTCTTTATTTGTGCCTCTCCTCCTTCAATACTTCGCGTTCTTTCCCAAAGAAACCATTTCCTCCTCGAGATGTTGTGTATGGTAATATTCCCTGATTTTGTGCCAAGAGACGTTCTATTCTCAAGAACAAGGCTATGGTTTTGCGCTGTTTCCCAATCTGACAATGATGGCTACTCATTCTTCTTAGTTGTTAACGAGAAATGGCACCACAGGCAACCGAACCGCTTTATGTACCAGATACGCAGATGTGAAGGAAACACATCCCTTGGTATAGCACACAGTGATGAGAGAATACATGTCAGGAAGAATCCAGCGTAACTTAAAGGAAATATACCCATTAGAAAAATCGAGACAGATACATACACACACACTCACAAGGGTAGGAGTGCTTACACAAACATACATAAGGTGTTTACGTTTTAGTTCTAAAAGACATACAAAACATATACAACACAAAACACACGATATGTTGGTAATGATTGAGAAGTATCTTTTTTCTAATCGATCTGGATGGCCCTGTAAATGGCCATTTGTTTTTTGTCCTGGATCAAAGATCTGACTAATATCGAGGACAACTGGACCTCACTAGCCGGACTACACGGCAGGAAAGACTATTCTTATAAGAGACAGAGGGCCGACAAGTAGGCTCATATGCCTCTGTCTGACATTTTTCTTTGGTGGGGACTTGAAATTCCTCTCTCTAAATAACGTTCCGCTCCCTTTTTTCCTTTGTCCACTTTATCTTCTCCATTTTCTCCTCAAATACTTCCCTTATCAAATATTTGCTGTTCGAAATGCTACCATATCCTTTATGAAATGACTCTTGTAAGGGTAAACTTAATTTCGTCTACTCTTCCTAGGAGATACTCCACTCTATTCAGTTAGTACATGGCTTCACTTAATTTGCCTATTGAATCACTCATTCCTTTTTTTTATTGGACTAGTGGACGGTGGATGGAAAGAGAAGTACGAACCTGAAGAAAAAAATCCTTCAAAAGTGGAAACGCGGACGTGAAAGAAAGCATTAAATATTAAACACTAACGTATTTACAAAGTTGACAAAGTTAAAATGTTGAAACTGAAAAGGATTTTGATCAATAGTTCCTTTGTGGGCAGAATTGCTGACATTGCCAATAAACAAAGCTTTAGGCAGTTGACCTTGGAAAACCTAATCTTCAATCTTGGGTCGGAGTCCAGAGGCATTGGGTAAAGGTTTTGACTTCCACTTGCCGAAGAGGATACTTGACTGTGGTTCTGCTCAGAGATCGACTGATATCGTTTCTCACTTTAGATAAGACTTCCGCTCGTTGTACGTAGAGTCTGGCTTCTGCGATGATAGTTATGTTCTCATTAATATCGGCCATCAAATGGAACACGGTTCTACGTTGATTCAGTCTCAGATGTACATCCACAACATTCAGCTAATACTTGTCTTGCAACCACGTTTCCATTTGTAAACAAACCATCATTTCTAAAGTTCGTCCTTTTTTGATTTTCTTTTGGCGCGCGTTAAATCAAACATTGGGATAATCGTTAGCTTCTATCAACTTTGTCTAGTTGAAGGCAATGAAGATATCAGGTTTAAACACCACTGAGGTATCCAGGTGTGTGTTCTTGACTTCTTTTCCGTACGTCAAGAGATATTCCATGTAAGCTTGGTAAGGGTAAGTGTCCATGCTGCTGCCAACCAGTCTGATATTCAAGTACAAATCTACTTCTCTGAACAAAAAGTGCATGAACCTGTTGAAGGGATCCATTCTGGCATCTGAACTTCTGTTGTGCAGTTTGACAAATTTGATTTTCAGGTACAAGTAACTGTTATTCGGACCAATATAATCTTCAGTCTGTCCTTTGATTTCAAATTCGATAGGAGCTGAGGTGGTCAAAGACGACACGGGATGACAATCTACCCATTAGGATTCTTGCATTGTCATCGTCGTCGGTGGCATGAATAACATATCTAGCTCTGTCGTGAAACATTCGCAAGAATCTCAGTGCATAAGTGTTCTTTAGTAATCAAAACGTCTAAATCTTTGCTTTGGCGCGGAGGTGGAATTAATGCATTCACCAGTAGTGTAAAGTGAATTTATAGGGGTGTTTCTGCGACCATGGAGTTCCTTCCAAGTCTGAGTCAAGACAATTTTTCTTCCTTTGATTAACGCTTGTTTGGGACTTTGATGGTCGATGAGCTCGTTCTGGAGCAATTCTTTTTCTTGCGTCAAAGCCGCATCTTTTAACGCGTACAATCCTCGAGTCACCATTGGCTTTAAGATGGGTGCTACCGAACAAAAAGCCGATTGTAACATACTTACCAAACTATGTCGTCGTTGTCAAGCTACTTTTCTGTACACAGGATACACCAATTACAATTGAATCGAGAATCGTTTTCGAAACTGTAGTTTCGCGCTGACATTTCCTTGAGAGAATATAATGTTTTGTCCTAGATCTCTTTTTTATACTAATATACATACTGTCAGAATACGATTTACTGACAGGAAGATAATAAGGATGTATAAATTCTCGATAAACGTGATACGTATTTTGTCCTTCATCGTAAGCAGCTGTGGCAGAATCCATTTTGAAAGGAATGACTCTCAGCAACGGAGCAGTTGTGGTTCCCACCACGTTGTACTCGACGACATCAGAGTGCGTACACATCAAAATCAATCCTTAGTTAAATCTGATAGGGTAGCGAAAATACTTGAAGAATTGGATATTATTGTTTATGTTTATCGTGGAAGTGAGAGCTGTGTTTCCACTCAGAATAGCAAACAAACTGGGAGAAAAGATGATGGACAAAGTTTCTAATTTCGGTGAGCTTTGTCCAGTGCTCTGCATAAGATGTCATAGATATTCAATTGGCGATTCGCTGGTGTTAACGCTTGTTTCGGTTTGTTTTTTTCATAAATGCCAGGATCGTTTTTGTCCAAGTGTTCTTGAACTCGCTCCTTGGGTATATCTACGACGAAATTGGTTTGATATGCTGCCATATTCAAAACCTGCGTGTCATGAATGATTTTTACCAAAGCTAATCCAATTTTATGGCTTTAGGTAATTTCGTCGTGAAACAACATAATTTGTTCTTGAGAAACAAATTCACAGAACTGTCACTAGGCAATGTTGAATATAATTGGTTATTTATAGTTCGATGGTTCTAGTCTCTAAGGAGTCACTCGTTGTTCAAGGTGAATGATGTTCCAAGGGATCGAGAGGATTGCTGCTGTCATTGGAAGAGTTGTGACTGCGTTGGCAAGGCTACCGTTGTTGTTACTTTCAGTATATTTCTACGAAGGATTGGGAACACGAGAGCCAATACAACTGCTGAGTTGTTTATCTCCTTGTTGCAAGCTCAAATGTCCAATCGCTGCAATAAGGACACAATACACCACAAAGATTGGGCAGAAAAAGACGATTTGAGTTTTAGGGACACGTTCTACATACCACGCCTACAGTGGATTTTTTTTAAGTTCTGGAAGAAATGAACTCTGAGAGGGGAATGTAGTTTTTAACGGCATGTTTGTGACTTCTACTTCTTTAATAGTCGATGACTTATGAAGCTGCAATGCAAGAATCGAAACTGGGTGGATATCCTTTCGAACGGACTTTTACTTCTTAAGTACGATGTTTTCTCACTTAACGTGTTCTTCGATAGCGAATACTTTCAATATCGTACACGTCGTCATCTCTCTTGGTAACTCGTTGTAACTCGGGTAAGCAAAATGTTCGCTTTAGCACTTTTTCGTTCATATCTTCAAATTTATAGGCAGGAGGGGTCAAGGACATCCACTTGGTCTGTGACACGAAGCAACTATTTCGTCCAGTTAGGTAAATAGTATTTGTCAAAAGTGTGTTTTTCCAGTGCGAACCCAATCTCCGGTGTTTAAAACCTCTTTCTTTCTTCCAGTTTTCGACGTTCCAAACAGTTGATGGAACACAGTCACTTCGTTTCGAGGTGTCACTTCTTCTGGAACACATCCAATGCTACGATCATACGTTCGATTGTAAGATTTGACTAGACGTAGTAACACGTCGAAACCTTTGAGAGCATGTTGATGTGTATAACATTTCCACATACATCCTTTCAAGGTTCTTTGGAAACGTTCCACGACACTGGTTTTAGTTTCGGGATTTTCAGTGGTGAACAAATGAATGTGTCTTTTTTCAATTCTTTTTCAAAAACTTTGTTAAGAAATTTGGTGCCCTTGCCTGTTTGCCATCGCAGAGGGTGTCGACCACTTTGTTTTAAGACAAGTTTTGAACTAGCACTAACTTTTAACTTATTTCAGAAGTCAAAGGAACTACAAAAACCAATTTTGAAAATACATCAATAACATAAAATAAATATTTGTAACCTTGATTCTCCCAAGCTAAATGAAAGACATCGGCTAAATCTGCTTGCCATTGATCATTGATTCCTGCAACTTTAGTTTGCTTTCTGGAACATTTTCGTCGAATGGGTTTGTATATCGTGTACATCGATTATTCTTGTAACCAATGTTGACGTTGTTTTTTCAGTTTGGCTTTGGCTCACTATACAGTTTTTGAATTCTTATGTAGCCAGCGGCATGGACTGGATTGTAGTAAATGCTGGCCAAAAGTGATTCCATATTGTTCTTGTCTTCGTGTGGTATTGTTTCTTTTGTGTGTGTGTGTCTGTGTGTTGGGGGGGGGGGGTCAATGCAAAACGAGTCCAACGACCAATAAGAGCCGACTGGTTTAAATTTTTGGTGAAATAGTTCAAGACGTTGCAATAAGTCCCCATACCTTTGCGTTTTTTCCGTTTTTAACAAATCTATTACATCCATTAAGGATTGTAACAACTCTTGCTGTAAATGTGACAACTCGGTGAGATTAGGATCTGTCGTTCGTACCAATGAATGAGTTCGATCCACCATTTGTAAGGAACTAAAGTTAATTTTCCTAGTTCCATAAGATCCAGGGGTACAAGTGTGACGCCCTTTCTGAAAGGTTTGTCCTTTTAATGGTCACCTTAACATTCCTCCTAAAAGAGGTCCACCAATCGATCCAAACAAAAGACCGGCCACTTTTACAAACGGTCTTATCAGCAAGGGAAGAAAATCTCCATGTAGAACGAGCACTTATTTTCTTTGGACTGACAGGAATTTTATTTTTCACCAATTGGAGAAGAACGTTACGATGTCGTCTTAATCATTGTTTCTGTCTCTCGTTCCTTTCAAGACGTTCAAACAACATTCGAAGACCTTATGAATGATTTCTTTCGCTGCTTTTAGAACGATATGTTTTTGCATCGGAGCATTGAATTTGGTAAGCACCGACACGATATCACAATGTTTAGCTAAACAAGAAGGGATAGCCGTCTTAATTCCCTTTTTAGAAGACGTCATCTTTGGATGTCGACGATTGTGTGTACTTTAAAAGAAAGATATCTTTGTTCAAATAAAAACTGAAGAGAATCTTACATCATCTTTTATACTGGAATTCGTCTCCATTGATTGTCGGGACGTTGTATCAACCTGACCTGAGGTACTACTGGTGTTCTCAACGGACTAAATCGAGTAAATTCTTGTTTGGACAAATCCAGTAAACTTTGTAACACGCTTCTTTTGTCTTGTATTTTTGTCTTACAGCAGCAGCAGCTATAGCAGTCAAAGAAGACGAAAACAAAGAAGAAATAGAAGTTCCTTAAATGTATTTCCATATTTTCACCAAATGAGGAAGCACTTGTCTTGAATCAGGTTTGGATGGTATCATCAATAGGGGAGGAGAAGAAGAAGACGAAGAGGAGACTGTTACAGATCGAGATTTTCCCGAGTAATTACGCGTTCTAACGTCAGTACTTCTCTTTGTTGAATGGACTTTTTCTTTTGAGTTTTCTTCTTCTGCTTGGGAGATGTAGATTGTGAACTTTGTCTTTAGAATTTAGGTTTTGCTTTTATAACTTCGGTATTAGGATCCCATCCTAAAAGCGAACAAATAATAACACCACATAGAGATCTACCTCCACCTGGTTTCAGAACGATATATTTTTTATTATTATTTTTTTTTTTTTTGGGGGGGGGGGAGGGTTGAGTCTCGACTTTTGGGTCAGCTAGTTGTATCAAAGCAATTTTATATTTTAAAAAAAGGTTTGATTCATGAGGAATACGAATGATTCCTTGATCGACGTGCTGTCAAAGCAAACAACTCACTGGCTTCTAACAAATGTCACGGTACTTGTTCATTTTTATCGCGACTGATGGCATACAGTGCACGAGTCGATTTTGCAGGAAGAAGAGATTGAAAGGAAGTCATGTTGAATACTGTCAGAAAAGAAAGAAGTGAATGATGTTTTCATAGTTTTTTTGTATAGACAGACGAAAACGAGAAAGGAGACATGTAAATGACTGGACCTTCTACTTAACAAAACCGTCAAACAAATCCGTACGAATCTCAAACAATTGTTAGTAGTAGGTTTTAAATCGATGAGTAAATACGCATGTGGCAATTGGGTGGCATCGTCATATGCATAATTCAGCCAAGGTGTTACTAACTGTTTGGCCAAAACTTGAACTTGAAACTGATCTCTTGGATTTTTACACAACATCACATAAAGAGCATTGAGACTGGTGGTGCGGTGTGCTTTACTATGCTGAAATAAAATTTGAGTAATGTAAATAATACTGGTATTACGATGATGTCCTTGTCTTGTAAACCAAAGTTTAATTTCATTTTCGCCTTTTCCTAACATGTCATCGAAGATGACGAAATGTGTTCGACTAGAGTCAGACACGACACCATCGTCTTTGCGAGGAATTCCTTCTGCAAACGAAATGCATTCTCCATGACTTTATTCCAGTAACGTGTACGCCTATTGCCACTCTATCTAACGCTGAACGATATGTTGTGGAGAACGATCAAACAAAAGTGATTTGTGATCGATCAAGCGTTTGACAAATTCGTTTTTACCACGGGATCCAACAATCGGTATGTTAAACAAATGGAGAAGACACTGTGACTTCCAACCTTGATGGTCTGACTTTTCGTCAATCACTTTGCGAACGGAGCCATAAATCTAGAGTAGTTTGGAAACAATCGTCAAGAACGTAAGACATTTTATACACATTTAATTTGTTCATGGTAGTACAGCAAAAAATAATCACATTTCTTTCTTTCATCAGTCACAGACGATTTGTTTAGCATAGTCAGCCACCTCTTTTTTTCAAGCGTTGAATAGAAGACTTCTCCCGTCACGTACATTCTTCCAGTCGTTAATCTGTTGGTGTATTCAACTGGCCGCACACACTTGTTGGTAAGTGCAAAGAATATATAAAGTGCGACAAATACGTCTTCACAAAGGGGCAGAGAAGTCGTATTCGTCACCAATCGCAGCACTTTTAACACAGTGAGTTTTTCGTGCACAGATAAAGTTATGACTGTCATGTCTTTGCATTTTCTGTTCATAGATTTTCCACAAAGAATCTGCTAGTAAAAGAAATCCAAGAAATTCAGGACTTGGTAATCCGCTAAATCTTGAATGCTGTTATTGACTTCCTTCCACGAAGTTATGGCATGAATATCTTATTAAATCTACACAAATTATCAGTGTCTGACCATTTGAACATTTTCAAAGTAATCAGTCTTTTAATAGCATTCAGATACCAATGATTAAAACGTCAATGCCATTTTAAATGCAATTGTTTTTTGCCTTTCAACTTAATATGTACTAACTCTCTGCAAATGAGTTCTCACAGCTCGGGAGGTAAACTACGAATCCTCTGTTCTAAAGTATCCATTGGAATCATATTCTAAACCCACCAAAGGAACGTAGTAGCAGCACGGAGGCCGTATGGAATGCTCAAGGTAAGCTGTGTCTTTATACCCCATTCCTGAAGTTTCACACCACAATTGAAACACTGTACTAGGTCTCCTTGTCCCAAATAGACAAATCCTGCTCTGGCTACAAATTTGGCACTGGGTCATTTCATATATTTAAGTCATTTCCCTTTCAACGTCTGGAATCGACTGGCATAGTCACAATAGCAAGACAAAGCCTCAGGAAACGTGTATTCTACTTTGATTCGTGATTCTCGATGCGCGTGTTGTATCCAGAGTGGCTTGTGCATGCATGGATGAGATCCATAGATGGGCACACTATGGCATCCCTTCCAATAGTAGGGCGGCAAGGTCGTGCTACATCGCTTATGTTGCAGGGTACATCATCACTCTCGTCGCAAGGCACATCACTGCACTCGACTTGATTGAACTTGTAGTCAGTTTGTCCATCACATGGTTTCTGTGTGGAATTCATCATTTTCTGCGTCCCTGGTCACATTGATCTTTCTTTGTTTAGCTTTTTTGAACCTTTTTACACTGGAGAATTGTACCTTTAAGGTAAAGTGTTGTGATTGGGAAGCCCAACTCCTTTGCCGTTTACGATCTGACACATTTTTTTCCAAGGGTAAACTGGCCATATGATATTTTGGCAAACATACAATTTTGCAAGGATCCACCGTTTTGGCACTAAAGTCTTGATCTTGCCCCGACGTTTATGCCACTTGACTCGAAGGATAGTTCGGTGTCAGTTCTTTCATTTTACATTTGGCATAAAGTTGTTTTATCTTGTCTCGGTACTGGTAACAGTAATTGTTAGGTCCACCACTAGCAAAACTCAAAATAGTGTCTTCAGGATGTTCGTCGATCCAAGCTCCTAAACGTTCGTCTTCGATGTGTGGGCGATAGACTCAAGATGGATCGATGAACATGCAACTATAGGTGTCAAAACAAAGGACTCTATATTCTAAAGGTTCCAAGACAGTATACAATTTTAAATGGACATTGGCTGCCACGTTAGCAGCAATTATGGCATTTCCAAACTCGTCAAGTGGAACAAACTTTGTTCGTTCTTGGTCATCTTGACGACAAGATTTGTTTTACTTACCCGTTTCAGCACACGTACGACACAAAGAAAACATGACAATAATGAGGTAACAGGGGATAGTACAAGTTTGTCGGTGAAAAAAACTTTACATTTGATCCAACCTCAGTACTGGTGAATGTCTTCCACGTCGATGTATTATGTCAAAACTTCAAAGTGACCGGTAGGAAAGCAAGCATATTTACCCGCCCAAGGATAAAACGAATATACATCGATGTATTTGATTCCTACAGCAGCCGTGTAGTATTGGTTCGTCCTCCAAACACAAAGAGGTTCGATGTCCGTCACATCGTAATCTTCGACGATGCGTCTAAATTCTGGATCTGTTTTCAAACGTCGATCATACTCGTGTTCCCACATTTATATCACTTGGTATCCTTGACTTCCTAAACTCTGGCATCGTTGGTATCTTTGATTGCGTAAATCTTCTATGATCGAAACTGCGAAAGGATTTTTCAGGTCTTTGAGGAAAACATGTACCACATCCATGAAATAAACATCCCTGAAATTCGTTCACGATCTGAGGATTTTATAAATCCAAACAATCCACGGAATAAGATCCAATCTTCTTTTCTACACTGTTTCTAGCATGCTGTATCTACTTGTCGTGCGTCTCACACAAGTAATGCAACCAACGCAAAGCTTTTCCTGAATATGGACGGCTGACAGATTGATAGGATTGAGATGGTATGATGACTAGTTTGTTCTCAGGCATCAACTTCTTTTGGTACACTAATCCACATGCTTTGGCAATGGTAGAAAGTTCGTTCAAGGGATCGATTTTTCCGTGATCCAGAAATAACTGTCGAAATTTTCCACAACAACGTATTAAAATGTTCGCATCGGATCGACAATGTTTCGACATTTCTTCTTGAAAATTAAAAGGTTTTGAAGAGTGGACTTGGTACCATGCGTAGAAAGATTCTCTTTGTTCTGTTCGGATACCGTCAGAGTCGTAGTCATGGACTTCAGCCAAATGCGGAAGCTGGATGTTTTGATTTGCTTCTGTACTGAAAAAGGGTGGAAAATATCCTTTGGCCATTTCTGTCATTCCATTCATTGTGTGCATTCTACTCAAAAGCATAGCCAAAAAACTCATGGAATCGTTAAATTGTACTTTTCCCACTTGAATGTAAATGATTTTGGTTCCGTTCATGGTGACTTGTAAATTCGGTTCCTTGTTCTGAATAATATTTGACAAATAAAATTGTCCATCAAATCCCGAGATATTGTGAGCCATGACTGTAGGGTATCGATGACAGTTTCGCTCCAAGTCTAGTCGGTTGGGTTTTAAATCAACTAAGCAGAAATCACAAAGAGCATGAGAACAACGAAATATCTTTTCACGTACCCCTAAAATCACGTTACAATACCGACAGTGATGAAATTAAGAATGCTGAATACAGTCGTTGCAAGTACGATAAATAACAAAAAAGTTAGTAATGTGAATGTCAGTCTCTTGAGAACATTCGAAGTCAAAAAAGATTAAATCCAAACCATGGTCCTGGTTCTTTTTTTTTGTTCTGGACAGCATTCAATACTTCCTTGGGTTCTTTATAATATCTTTGAATAAATGATGTTTCGGCAACCTAACCAAGCCAGTGTCAAGGTTTCTTAGGACAGATAATGTACATATATAAGTATCGAGATTGTTTGCACGCTCCAACATCGTATCTGTACGGTTGCCGAAACATCATTTCTTGGGGATGTGGAGGTGGCCGTGGTAGTATAGGCGTTCGATCGTGTAGGCAGGCGATAGTTGCCTTCTCTCGCATAAAGGGTGGCGGGTTCAATCCCGAGCAGGAACCCAGTATGGAACAAATTAGTTATTTGATTATTTATCGCTAGGGTGTCATTCTTTATTAAGAAGTGTAATGTAGGTCCCTAGATTTGTCACTCATAGGGATTTTAAATTCCCTCATAATATCTACATAAAATCATACATCCTAAGAGTAATTCTCCTTAGGCCAGTGCTTGGAGTAATGTTTCATTACTCCGTTATATATAAAAAATCTAACCTTGCTAGTGCCAAGGTTTCTTAGGACAGATAATGTACATATATAAGTATCGAATTTGTTTGCACGCTGCAGCATCGTATATGTACGGTTGCCGAAACATCATTTCAAGGTGATGTGGAGGTGGCCGTGGTAGTATAGGCGTTCGATCGTGTAGGCATGCGATAGTTGCCTTCTCTCGCATAAAGGGTGGCGGGTTCGATCCCGAGCAGGAATCCAGTATGGAACAAATTAGTGATTTGATTATTTATCGCTATGGTGTCATTCTTTATTAAGAAGAGTAATGTAGGTCCCTAGATTTGTCACCCATAGGGATTTTAAATTCCCTCATAATATCTACATAAAATCATACGTCCTAAGAGTAATTCTCCTTAGGCCAGTGCTTGAAGTAATGTTTCATTACTCCGTTATATATAAAAAACCTAACCTAGCCAGTGTCAAGGTTTCTTAGGACAGATAATGTACATATATAAGTATCGAGATTGTTTGCACGCTCCAACATCGCATATGTACGGTTGCCGAAACATCATTTCTTGGGGATGTGGAGGTGGCCGTGGTAGTATAGGCGTTCGATAGTGTAGGCAGGCGATAGTTGCCTTCTCTCGCATAAAGGGTGGCGGGTTCGATCCCGAGCAGGAACCCAGTATGGAACAAATTAGTTATTTGATTATTTATCGCTAGGGTGTCATTCTTTATTAAGAAGTGTAATGTAGGTCCCTAGATTTGTCACCCATAGGGATTTTAAATTCCCTCATAATATCTACATAAAATCATACATCCTAAGAGTAATTCTCCTTAGGCCAGTGCTTGGAGTAATGTTTCATTACTCCGTTATATATAAAAAATCTAACCTTGCTAGTGCCAAGGTTTCTTAGGACAGATAATGTACATATATAAGTATCGAATTTGTTTGCACGCTCCAGCATCGTATATGTACGGTTGCCGAAACATCATTTCTTGGGGATGTGGAGGTGGCCGTGGTAGTATAGGCGTTCGATAGTGTAGGCAGGCGATAGTTGCCTTCTCTCGCATAAAGGGTGGCGGGTTCGATCCCGAGGAACCCAGTATGGAATAAATTAGTGATTTGATTATTTATCGCTAAGGTGACATTCTTTATTAAGAAGTGTAATGTAGATCCCTAGATTTGTCACCCATAGGGATCCGGCCCCAGCAAGGATTCAGTCCTGGCATGCCCGTATGTTTCCAGGCACCAGTGCTTTGGGTAGCAGAAAATCCTACGATCACTCCCACCTTGAGGATACGCAGGGATTCCGCCCAGGTGAATGCTAGTATGGTACCTAGCGCCTGTTTAAAAGCATGACCGAAAATCTCGCATCAGACCAGAGCCCAATCCGTACGACAGAGGTTAAGGTTAATTGTTTAGTAGGGGATCGATGATATTTTGTTAAAGTAGAGATAGAGTAAGGGAAAAAAAAATAAAAAAAATATATAAAAAATTAAATCTTTCCGGTGCTAAGTTTGTTTGTGCTATCCTTGATTTATATCCCCTAGATTAAGTTAGATTTATTAGACTTGACCCCAGATCTTATCCATGGGAGTGGAGATTCTCCTTCCCCGGGGGGCTGAGATTGCTTCGTCTACGCGTACCTGTAGCCCTAATGGCCCGGCATCACAATCCCTTCCTCCCTGGGTAGGGCCCCTCCTCTCCCGCCCCAGACCTGTGGTTTTGACTTTATATGAATTTTTGTATTTGAATTTCTCTATGTGTATAGGGTGTTAAATTTCCCTATTTGATTCTTTTATTGTATATTGGGAGTTTTGTTTTTGTATCATTATATTTTGCCTCTTTTCCCTATTTCTGAGATATACCCCACTATATTTGTGTATACCGATTTCATATTTTTATTACCTTCTTTGAGGAAATCCGGATAGGTAGTTGGGGATTTGAGCTTTGTTTGATTTTCTTGGAATTTTTTTCCTTTCGTTGTTGTATTTATAGCAGATGTTAAAAACGTGTTCCAAGGTTTCAGGTGTGGGGCAGTGTGGGCAGTTAATTCCTGCTGTATTTAGTCCCGACGCATATTGTCCAAAGCTGTTTGCTAGAAGTGTTTTATCCGCTTTTATCCTATTTATAATTTTGTAGTCGTGCGGATTTGCCAGTGTTGGAAAATCAATGTTTCTGTTAATTTTCTTATGCAGATCATAGAGTTTTCGCCCTTTGTTGGATTTGTCCCATTCCGACTGCCATTTTAGATTAATTTTGTTCCTAATGATACTATAAATCTCCTGGACTCTATAGTCCAGAGTTTGAATTGCGGCCTCATTAAGTTTGTTTTTGGCTTCTCTATCGGCCCTCTCATTTCCAGGGATGTTTATATGAGAGGGTACACACATAAATTCCACTGTCTGGTGTTTTTTATCTAATATTTTGAGTTTAAGGTTGACTTCTCGAAGTATGTTCTCCCTACTGGTGGTATTTCCCGATTCCAGGGAGCGCAGCACGCTAAGGGAGTCGCTAATGATAACTGTTTTTGATTGTTTGGTTTCGAGGGCCCATTCAATGGCTTGTTTTATGGCCCAGAATTCCGTTGTATAGATAGAGCAGAGATCAGGTAGTCTCGCCCCCAGCGTGATGCCCTCCACAGGGATAACCACTGCCGCTGCAGTGCGTTCTGGGTCGGGGTTTTTTGAGCCGTCTATATATATGGCGGTGTATCCTTCGTATTTGTTCCCTTTTTCTTCAAGAATTTTTGCCCTCATTTCATTCGGTTGTTCGTTTTTGTTTCCATATTTTAGTGCGTTTAAATTTACTATGGGGGGCTTATTTGTCCAGGGGGCGCTGTCTGGGTATTTAATAATTTCCGCCTGGAGATTTTGCATGTTTATTTCTTTCTTTAATTCTTGAAATCTTTTTCCTCTTCTTAGTTTTTTTCGTAATTTGCGTCGAAATGGTTTATCGCATTTTTTAAGGGCTTTTTGGGTAAGATGCGTTTCGGGGTGAACAGAGATCCTGGCATTATATCTCAGTAGAAGTTCCTCCCGTCTCAGATTGAGGGGGGATTCTCCTGTTAGGACATTGAGCTCTTCCCCGGAGATGTTCCGGAGGGCTCCGGTGCAAATAATTAGAGCTTTCCGTTGAATCGCATCTAGTTTTTTTAGACTATAGGGGCAAGCCGAGATGTACGCTTGACACCCATAGTCTAATTTAGACCTAACTAAGGTTTTGTATAGGGTGAGCAGGGTTGCGGGGTCCGTCCCCCAATCGGAGCCTTTAAGGTTCCGGAGGAGGTTTAGGTCCTGTCCGCATCGTCTCACTAGTTCTTCTATGTGTTTTTCCCAGGTCAGATTCTCGTCAAAGAGCATGCCTAGGAACTTAGCACATTTTTCAAATTTAATTTGGACCCCATTTAAATATAATTTTGGGGATTTCTGTCTGGATTTTGTTTTGGGAGAAAACATTACGCCTACTTTTTTGCCAGGTGACATTTTAAAACCCCACCTGTCGGCCCATCTACCGATCCTGTCAAGTCCCACCTGCAGCTTTCCGACAAAAATTAAAAGCCTGATTGATTTATTGAATTAACGACGTGTGCGGCCATTTGGCCATGTACGTCGAGTTAATGTGCGCACAGCGCACTATTTAATTTAGTCACCAATGGGTATAGGTATAACCCATTGGTGCGTTAAAGTGTGCAAAGCACACTATTTAATTTCCACCCCTCCATCGCTGCATGGTTTCCCCAAGTAAATGGGGTTCATTGTAGGCGCGATATTGGAGGGTGTGCAGAATTTACTTTCAACCTGTACATAGGATTAGAACCTCAATGTTGACAGGCTTGAGAGCAATGCATGCAAAGCATGCTAGTATTCAGCATGTCTGGAGCGAGGCAGGCAGCTTGATCAAATTCTGCCCAGTTAACTAAGTCGGGCTGTCCCTAATACCAATAAAGTGTTAGCCACTTGTTCAATTATGACAATACTTCAAGTTTCAAAGAATTTTTTGTTTAACGCGATTATTCTAGTTGAAAAAAATTTTGTGCACAAAATGTACATGTTATTTTCAAAAACAATACCAATCTTTGAGTAGAAATTACTCGTATCATTTTCGTATCACGCACACTACAATTTTGAGTTATAATTTTTTAGACGGCGTTTCTAAATTGGTCAAATTTGTTTGTTTTTTTTAAAAAAGAGTATGATCAAAAGGGGTTTTCGAAAATGCCAAATTGAAAACCCCATTGATTTAGTCAAATGAGGCAGTGTAGCCCTAAGAAGGGCTGGGTAGTTCCCCTGTGGCGGCATGTATTCCTGCAGTTCTTCCGGCACCTCGAAAAGCTTTGTTGGTCGATGTGAGCTGCCTGGATCCATGAGGTGAAGCATGTCACAATCTCCCATCCAGTCCTCGCTTTTGATAGGGGGTAGGTCTAGCTGGTGGTATGTGATAAAAAAATTGCAAATTCTCTCTGCTAGTGGGACCGGTGTTGTTAGGTAACCCGACCCCCTGAAGTGTGATTTAGCTCGTTTGACGCGAGCCCTCTGATTTCTTTTCCCTCGACTGTTTCCTGTCTCAAATTAATGCCCTGTGGTCCTCAATGAAATCCTTAGCTGTATCTTTTTCCTCCCATATTTCCTCTCCCGCTTGAGCTGCCAGGGACATATGGAACATGTATTGCCATGTTATTTCGTGAAGGGTACCGCTCAGCGGTATATTTTCCTCCGCTGTTTGTAGATAAATTGTAGAGGTGGGCAGTGGTGGTGGTGGTGGTCGAGGTGGTGGTGAGACTTCCTTCCTTCCTTCCGCCGCTTTCTTTTGTTGCCTCATTTTGTTCTCCTCCTTCTTCTCCCCCGTTTTCTTCTTTGAAGAGGCTGTCGCCTGTGTCCCAGCTACAGTTGTTGCCGCTGGGGGTGGGGGTGGGGGCGATGTTGGTTTTGGAGGAGATAGCGCTGCTGTTGTTTGGGGTTCCGGGACAGGGCCGCTAGCACTCGGCTGGGTCTGCGCTCCTCGCTCCCTCTGTTGAGGCTGTGGTTGTCCTATCTCTTGTCCCCTTTTCCTCCAATCCCTTGGGGTTCTGTCTGGTCCCCTTTTCCTCCAATCTATTGAGGTTCTGTCTTCGTTGTTGTAACTGTTGTTTTTCTCCCAGATTAAGAGAAGAGTTGTTCTCTTCTCCTGAGCTCTCAAGCTCCACCCTGTAGCCAATGAAAGGCCAAGGCCCTTCAGGGCGTTCAGTGCGATTTCTGGGATGATCTCCATGACTAGCGTTCTTTTGTAGTACTTGCTCTGCTCGCTGTCAATAAATAAAAAGCCTGACTGACTGATTTTAGATTATCCTCCTGTGCGGCCCTATGGCCATGTACGATTAGTTAACGTATGCGCACGGCGCACTATTTAATTTGCCCCCAAACTAGTGAAGTGAAGCACTAGCCTGGGGTTCGTCAGGTGAGTTGCAATTGCAAATTCACCTGCGCATTAATTATTACACACCACTCCATCGCTGCATGGTTGCCCCACTATGGGGGATCATTGTAGGCGCGATATGGGAGGGTGTGTAAATGTACTTTCAACCTGTACATAGGATTAGACCCTCAATGTTTTCAGGTTTCAATGCAATGCATGCACAGCATGCTATTATTCAGTGGCAGGAGCGTGGCAGGCGGCTTGGGCTCGGCAAGGGAGACACGAAGCGGAACGGAAGTACTGAAACGCCAGGATCGTACAGGGTCAAATTCTGCCCAGTTAACTAAGTCGGGCTGTCCCTAATACCAATAAAGTGTTAGCCACTTGTTCAATTATGACAATGCTTCAAGTTACAAAGAATTTTTTTATTTAACGCGCTTATTCCAGTTGTTGTGAAAATTTTGTGTACAAAGTGTACATGTTATTTTCCAAAAACAATACCAATCTAGAGTAAGAATTACTCATCTCATTTTCGTATCACGCACACTTAAATTTTGAGTAATAATTTTTAGACGGTGGTTCAAAATTGATCAAATTTGTGTTTTAAAAAGTATAATCAAAAGGGGTTTTCGAAAATACCAAATTGAAAACCCCATTGATTTAGGCAATGAAGCACTCTTTTAGCCCTTAGAAGGGCTGGGGGGTGTAGGGATGAGCAGCTGCAGGAAATGCTTCTTCAGGTGGTCTGGCATTCCCTGTGTGAACTTTTGTCTGGTGCGCTCCTTCGGACAGGTGGGGTCGATAATGTCTGCCATATCATAATGTTCCCAGGGTGCGAGGTAGACAATACCTGGGTTCTCGATCCGGTGATACATTATCAGGTGGTTGCCGATGAAGACTGCCAGTGGTACGGGGCAGTCATAAAACTCCGTCCCCCATTGTTGTAAAGCTGATGCTGCTTTTCTGGTACGGGTTTTGCTAGCCTTTGATTGTTGTTTCCCATTTGTCTCATGTATTCTGGCTCCAAAGACCTCCCTGAGATCCTCAATAAATTTCTGGGCTGTGTCCTTCCGGAGCCATACGTCGTTCACCCCAATTGCGCACGATTTTTCGCGCAGATATTGCAGCGCCTGACGTTCTAACTGGACTTCACTCATTTCCGGCGGTGGGATCGGTTTCGGGGTGGGTGGGGGTAACTTCCACACTTCCGCCTCTACCTGTTTTTCCGCTGTTTTGGCCGGTTTGTTCACCGCCGATTTAGGTGTGGAGGAGGCTTGAGGCGCAAGTGGGGGAGTTTTTTCTCCCTCGCTTCCTGCAGTGGTGGTGGTGGTGAGACTTCCTTCCTTCCTTCCGCCGCTTTTTTTTTGTTGCCTCATTTTGTTCTCCTCCTTCTTCTCCTTCGTTTTCTTCTTTGAAGAGGCTGTCGCCTGTGTCCCAGCTACAGTTGTTGCCGCTGGGGGTGGGGGTGGGGGCGATGTTGGTTTTGGAGGAGATCGCGCTGCTGTTGTTTGAGGTTCCGGGACAGGGCCGCTAGCACTCGGCTGGGTCTGTGCTCCTCGCTACCTCTGTTGAGGCTGTGGTTCTCCTATCTCTGGTCCCCTTTTCCTCCAATCCCTTGGGGTTCTGTCTGGTCCCCTTTTCCTCCAATCCCTTGAGTTTCTGTCTTCGTTGTTGTAACTGTTGTTTTTCTCCCAGATTAAGAAAAGAGTTGTTCTCTTCTCCTGAGCTCTCAAGCTCCACCCTGTAGCCAATGAAAGGTCAAGGCCCTTCAGGGCGTTCAGTGCGACTTCTGGGATGATTTCCATGGCTAGCGCTCTTTGTAGTACTTGCTACTTGCTCTGCTCGCTGTCCACTGGAATCAATGAAATAAAAAGCCTGACTGAAGTTGGATTATAGACGTGTGCGACGAATCTCGTCATGTACGTCTGATTAATATGCCAATCTGTGTTATTAATAACACATTGGTGTACAAAGTGTGCGAAACACACTTTGTGAATTTGTTACACCCCTCCATCGCTGCATGGTTTCCCCAAGACTGGGGTTCATTGAAGGCGCGATACGTTTAGGAGGGTGTGTAACCATTTACTTTCCACCTGTACATAGGATTAGAACCTCAATGTTTACAGGTTTAAATGCAATGCATGCACAGCATGCTATGTCAGGAACGTGGCAGGCAGCTTGGGCTCGGCAAGGGAGACACGAAGCGGAACGGAAGAAACGCCAGGATCGTACAAGGTCAAATTCTGCCCAGTTAACTAAGTCGGGCTGTCCCTAATACCAATAAAGTGTTAGCCACTTGTTCAATTATGACAATACTTCAAGTTACAAAGAATTTTTTTAATTAACGCTCTTATTCCAGTTTTGTAAAAAAATTTGTGTACAAAGTGTACATGTTATTTTCCAAAAACAATACCAATCTTTGAGTATAAATTACTCGTCTCATTTTCGTATCACGCACACTTCAATTTTGAGTAATAATTTTTAGACGGTGGTTCGAAATTGATCAAATTTGTGCTTTAAAAGAGTATAATCAAAAGGGGTTTTCGAAAATACCAAATTGAAAACCCCATTGATTCAGGCAATTATCCCTTAAAAGGGCTGTTGACCAGTATTCTTCATACGGCAGTCCCGGGGGTCATCTTCCCGTCTGCTGTATACCTCCAACCGCTGCGCCTTGCTGGATATGTGTTGGTCTCCGGTTTCTCCTTGCCTTTCACTTCCAGCCCCGGTCTTCAGGTTGGCTTCGCCTTTGCCTTTGTTGATGTTGTTGCAGCTGCATAGACTACTTGTTTTTCTGCGGAAAATACTTCGTCTCTTGCAGAACACTTGTTTTTCTGCGGAAAATCCAAGTTATTCTGCGATGTGAAGGTCTGATCTTCTCTCGTCGAATGCTGGCGCCTGAATGATGAAATAAAAAGCCTACTTACTTATTTGGATTAAACTCGCGTGCGACCAATTTGGTCATGTGCGAGGAATTAATTTGCCCCCAAACTGTTGCTGTAACATCAGTTTGGGGTTCGTCAAGTGGTTAAAACAGAGCTGTAAAAACCGCTTGCGCTTTACTGCATGCACCGCATGCTATTTAATTAATCGGCGTGGGGGTGCGTATCGCCCTCACGCCATTTAATTGTGTGCCCAGCACACTGTCTGTTGCTTTTAATGTCCGGGCGTGGAATAGGCGGGGTCGGGAACGGCTAGAGAGGAGCTTCTGCGTCACATGGTGGTGTCTGTGGTCCAGGGTGTGATTTTGCCTAAATATTGATGTAGTCTTGCACGTGTCGCTATTTTATTTTGAAAAATTTTATTTTATTTTTTTTTAAAATTTTTATTGAACTCTATATGATTGGCTGACTGGTACCGTGTTGAAGCTGGGTTAAGTCCAAGGAGCTTTGCCCTATACTTGATTCTATGCATGTCATGGTGTTGTTGTTGTGAGTAATTGTTGCCACTTTTTGCGGCTGGGCCTGATGGCTTTTGGTTTTAAGCCACCTTATATTGTCTAAGGGTTTTGGGTCAAGGTTTTTAAGTTTCTTGTTGGCAATTGAATTTGTTGCCTTTTTGTTTGGAAACTGGGTTAAGTTTTAGATTATATACCGCTTTGTGCAGTGGGCCCCTGATGGTTTGGACTTGTGACCACCTTATATTCTTAGGTTCGATTTGGGCCATTGTCAGGATCCTATTTAGGTAGTTTCAGTGGATCTGGGATAAAGCATGAACTATATACCGCATTGTGCAGTCGGCCCCTGATGGTTTGGACTTGTGACCACCTTATACTCTTAGGTTCGATTTGGGCCATTGTAAGGGTCCTATTATTGTTTCATTGGTGCGTTGTTCTGATACTCCTTGGACTGTTTCCCGAATATCGGTACCAGTGTGGGTGTTAGAGAAAGCGTTAGAGAAAGAAGAGTATACAGTCATGCATGTATTAATTAAAAAAGAAACATTTTTTTTTTAAAAAAAAAAAAAGAAAATTCATTCATTCATCCATTCATCCATTCTTTTCCCTCCTTTCGTTAGTGGTCTTGCATGGGGGATGATTATGGTTGTTGAAAAATAGAGAAAACAAAACTTGCTTTGCTTGTTATTAATTGTCCTATTTTTCAAATACTTGCAGTGCGAGGGCCCAAGTTCGATATACGTACCCTTCCACCGTAAGGGCTGGGGATTTACCTGGTTCCCCCTGCGTTTTGATCTGACCTTTTAATTTTATTTTAAATTTTAAGTTTATTTTAGATTTTGTGTCTAAGTTTTGCCTGGCTGTCCTAATGATTTGTGGTTCAAATACTTGCAGTGCGAGGGCCCAAGTTCGTTTAGACGTACCCTCCACCGTAAGGGCTGGGGATTTACCTGGTTCCTCCCTGCGTTTTGATCTGACCTTTTAATTTTATTTTAAATTTTAAGTTTATTTTAGATTTTGTGTCTAAGTTTTGCCTGGCTGTCCTAATGATTTGTGGTTCAAATACTTGCAGTGCGAGGGCCCAAGTTCGTTTAGACGTACCCTCCACCGTAAGGGCTGGGGATTTACCTGGTTCCTCCCTGCGTTTTAATCTGACCTTTTAATTTTATTTTAAATTTTAAGTTTATTTTAGATTTTGTGTCTAAGTTTTGCCTGGCTGTCCTAATGATTTGTGGTTCAAATAC
The DNA here is from genome assembly GCA_029931535.1 of Margaritifera margaritifera. NCBI lineage: Eukaryota > Metazoa > Mollusca > Bivalvia > Unionida > Margaritiferidae > Margaritifera > Margaritifera margaritifera. Next base: position 86,617 of record JAQPZY010001148.1, read on the forward strand.
TTGCAGTGCGAGGGCCCAAGTTCGTTTAGACGTACCCTCCACCGTAAGGGCTGGGGATTTACCTGGTTCCTCCCTGCGTTTTGATCTGACCTTTTAATTTTATTTTAAATTTTAAGTTTATTTTAGATTTTGTGTCTAAGTTTTGCCTGGCTGTCCTAATGATTTGTGGTTTGTTAATGTTTTTATGTTAAGGTTTGTTTTTGTGAGGAGACCGGAACTTTGTGTGTATGTGTGTGAGTGTGTGTGTGTGTGGGGGGGGGGTGTTTTAATTTGGTTACAATTTTCCCCTTTTCCCTATGGCAGAGATGAATCCTAAGATGTTTGCATACATCGAGTTGATGTTGTTCGTTTTGGTGGTAAAAAACGTCGGGTACTGGGCTGGTGCGTTTATTTTTGTTTGTTTTTCCTGGAAATTTGTCCTTTCTGGTGTGTATTTGGGGCAGGTATTAAAGATATGTTCTAATGTTTCCGGGACGGGGCAGTGAGGGCAATTTATGCCTGCTTCTCTTATCTCTGGTATAAACCTTCCAAAACTGCTGGCTAAAAGGGTTTTGCCAGTTTTGAGTCGAGTTATGACTTTGGAGTCGTATGGATTTACCAATTTAGGGGCTGTTATATTCCTGCTAACTTGTTTTTGCAGTAGATAGAGTTTTCTCCCTTTTGCTGAGTTATCCCATTCCCGTTGCCATTTAGTATCTATTTTCTGCCTTATTATACTGTAAATTTCCAGTACGCTATAATCCATTTGATGTATTTTAGATTCTTTAAGCTTTCTTTTGGCTTCTTGGTCTGCCCTTTCATTCCCTGGGATATCGATGTGGGAGGGTACCCACATGAATTCCACAGTATATTTTTGTTGGTCCAGGGTTTTTAGTTTTAAATATACTTCCCGCAACATGTTTTCTCTGCTGGACGAGTTATTTGTTTCCAGGGTTCGTAGCACACTGAGGGAGTCGCTGATTATCACTGTTTTGGCTGTGTGGGTTTCTTCAATCCATTGTATAGCTTCGTTAATTGAAATAAAAAGCCTGACTGACTGACTGAAGTTGGATTATAGACGTGTGCGACGATTCCGTCATGTACGTCTCATTAATATGCGCACGGCGCACTATTTAATTGCTCACCAAACTGTGTTATTAATAACACAATGGTGTACAAAGTGTGCAAAACACACTCTGTGAATTTGTTACACCCCTCCATCGCTGCATGGTTTCCCCAAGACTGGGGTTCATTGAAGGCGCGATATGTTCAGGAGGGTGTGTAACCATTTACTTTCTACCTGTACATAGGATTAGAACCTCAATGTTAACAGGTTTAAATGCAATGCATGCACAGCATGCTCTGTCAGGAACGTGGCAGGTGGCTTGGGCCCGGCAAGGGAGACACGAAGCGGAACGGAAGAAACGCCAGGATCGTAAGAGGTCAAATTCTGCCCAGTTAACTAAGTCGGGCTGTCCCTAATACCAATAAAGTGTTAGCCACTTGTTCAATTATGACAATACTTCAAGTTACAAAGAATTTTTTTATTTAACGCGCTGAGTCCTGATTTGTAAAAATTTTGTGTACAAAGTGTACATATTATTTTCCAAAAACAATGCCAATCTTTGAGTAAGAATTACTCGTATCAGTTTCGTATCACGCACACTACAATTTTGAGTTATAATTTTTAGACGGTGGTTCGAAATTGATCAAATTTGCGTTTTAAAAAAGTATAATCAAAAGGGGTTTTCGAAAAATGCCAAATTGAAAACCCCATTGATTCAGGCAAATTTTAGCCCTTAAAAGGACTGTTTTCAGCATTCTTCATACAGCAGCCCCGGGTGGTCTTCTTCCCGTCTGCTGTATACCTCCAACCGCTGTGCCTTGCTGGATATGTGTTGGTCCCCGGTGGTGGTAGGTGGCGGGGTAACCACTCCCGCTCCTTTCCAGCTACGCCTTGGCTTCCACTTCCAGCTCTGGATTTCAGGTGGGCGCCGCCTTTGTCTGGGTTGTTGTTGTTGTTATTGTTGTTATTGATGGGGGGTTAGGTTGGCTGCAGAACAAAGCAGGCAGCCGTAATTAGATGGTCCCCTGACTTCCGTGCCTACGTAGTAGAGTAATCCTATCTGACGGGGTCACTGCACAGCCCCCCACCCTCCTCATCTCACGCAGCTGCATGGAAGACTTGTCTTTCTGTGGAAAATCCTTCGTCTCTTGCAGCTGTACAGAACACTAGCTTCTCTGCGGAAAAATACTGGATATTCTGAGATGTGCTGGTTAATTTACAACAGATGGTCCCCTGACTTTCTATGTAGTAGAGTGATCCTATCTTCTAACCAGCACGAGCAAACTAGACAAAGGGATGCGCCCCCCACAGCGGCTCCGGTCTCGATCTTCACCCTTCGAATGCTGACACGGACCTAAAAGAAACACTCACCATGACATTTTTCTTGTCGATATTTGCATCAGTGGGGAGAACTTCATGTTTCCGTTGGACTGCATGTATGTTTTTCTTCTATCAACCTTATTGCTATCCCTACACATACATACATACATAGAACACTTGACTTTTCATGCAGAGGGTGGAGGAGAAAAAGGAAAAAACAAAACAAAACATAAAAAAAGAAACAAACAAACAAAATAGCCATTTTTTACAAGAAGAAATAGCGACTGACTGACAGGATAACAGGACACACTGGGCACGGAGTGAGTTGTTTTGAGTACATGTGTTATGAAAAAAAAGAAAAAAGAAAAAAAAAAACATACTCGATTTTATTCACACCCGCCAAGTGATATTTATCTCACAATGTTTACTTCCCTAATTACCTCGCTGTCCCTCTTTACACAGCTTGTGGGAGGGTACAGGGGAAATTTTTTTTAGAAAAGGCTCCATTTCTACTCCAGACATGTTTCACATGATAAAGCGTGTGTGTATATGAATAGATTGTGTGTGTGCTATGTCATTCATCTGGCTCTCTGTGATCGTGAGAGACAGACAGACAGTGTTGGGACCCCACAGGCGGGAATAGAAGTCCCTTATGCGGCGTGGCGGATTGTATTTGCATCATGGTTTCCATTATGAGACTTGTGATTGGCTTACGTCTTCCTTACCTTACCTTGGTGATAGAAAGGGGTGGGTGGGTGAAGCCTTTTCTTTTCTTTGTTGGTGGGGTGGGGTAGGGTGGCATTAGTGATGTCTTCATAGTACTTACTAATACTGACAACGACAGAGATTAGCTCTTTTCAGGAGATTTGTGTGGCCCTAAAAAGGGCCGTTTATATAGTTTCAAGGAGAAACGAATTTAAGCACGCTCTCCACGGATACGGCGAGCAAGCTGTATATCCTTGGGCATGATGGTGACTCTCTTGGCGTGGATAGCACACAAGTTGGTGTCCTCGAAGAGACCGGCCAAGTAGGCCTCGCTAACCTCCTGAAGAGCCATGACAGCAGAGCTCTGGAATCGGAGATCAGTCTTGAAATCCTGTGCGATTTCACGGACCAGACGCTGGAAGGGCAGTTTTCGGATGAGAAGCTCAGTGCTCTTCTGGTATCGCCTGATTTCTCTCAGAGCTCCGGTGCCGGGCCTATCTGTGTGGTTTCTTGACACCACCGGTTGCTGGTGCGCTCTTACTAGCAGCTTTGGTAGCCAGCTGCTTCCTTCTTATTTGTGGACCCTTCTCGGGCCTCTAGCTATGAAAGCTAGAGAGCCTTTGAGGAGACCCCCGTTTGTTCTAAAGGTTAATAAAGGGTTTTTATATCTGTTTGTATCCCCCGAAGGTCTGTTGTTGTGGGTATTTTCAAAAATAAAAGAATTTAGGAAAAAATGTATTTATATATATTTTTGATTCGGGTTGCTCTTAAAGTTCTTTTTTTATTATTTTTGATGGGGCGTACTTGCTCGGGTTCCATTCTCTGGTCCCCAGACGTTCCGTCCTAGGGCTAAAAGGTTGTTTTCATTTATTTGATGGTCCGTACTCCCCTCCTCAGGCATTACACCTTGCGGCTGGTTTCCTTTCCATGTATCCCCTTTTTTGTGAGTCTTTGCTAGGGACTCTTTTTGTCCAGTGTGTGCTATGTGTTTGTGCTATATTTTTGTTTGTTGTGCTATACAATATTTTTTTTGTATAGACAGCATTATGAAGATCAAATCATAAGAGTTGTTAATTACTTTTATAAGAGAAAGCAGTAGTTAAAAAAAAAAAAAAAAGGTATTAAGACTTGTTGTTCTTATTGTTGTTGTTATTGCTATTCTGTATCTGGTTTCTTCCTTCATTCTTGTTTTCGGTTTTGTTGGAATCTCTTTTTGTAGCTGGCATACGTTCTTCTCATACGTACCAAAAATAAAAAATTTAAAAAAAAGTGGTACTGTTTATTTGTGTGTGCGTGTTTTGTGTTTTTCGGGTTTCTCTCTCTTCCTGTTTGGAGAGCTGTCTCTCTTTGCAGGTGCAGAGAGGGGTTCCTTTATTTCCTTTTGTGTAGACTCTTATTCCTTTACGGAGGGTGGGTGTGGATTCGTTTCTTCCACGCGTTAACCCTCTCTATGTGCCTCGGCGGCACTATATGCGACTTGTTTGCCGTATATGTAATTTGTTCTCTAGTATACTTATTCACATTCATACTGTTTTCCGGTCTAGTTCCTTATATACTACTGATGTCCGTCTGTTTGTGGCAGCATCTTTCTCCTCTAGTGACTTCTTCCGGTTCGCTCGCCCCATGAGAGGAATATGGCATATTTTTGAAAAGAGGTCAAATTAAGGTCGAAAGTATTATAAAGGATAGATGTGCACTTGTGCACGCTCTTGTATATGGACGCGTGTACTTTCGTACATGCACGCATACATATTTACCGTATGCATACGCTTATGTTTACTGTGAATTTTGTTTTTGCCAAATGTTGAATTTTTATTTATAAAAAAAAATTTATTTATAGAAGTGAGAGGTGGAGAATAGTGGTGAAAGAAGAGTATTGTATTTGTATTTGGTTTCTTTGCTTGTTTTGTTTTGCATGTATATTTATCGCAGATAGTGGTTTTCTTGGGCTCCTCTGCAGGCCTGTCTACCTCGCGTGAGCCTCGTAGCATAGCCCTGCAGTATCTACACCCTGTACTTCCCCCTATCTGCGAATCCCTGTCCCTTCTTTGATTGGTGAGCATTTCATTTTTAGTTTTCAGAGTTCCGACCCCTGTTCACGTTTGTTTTTCAGTTTTTTATTTAACCCTTACATCCCAATTCCAAAATGGAGTCCCCTTATTGAAAACTGATATTTTAGCTGTCTGGTGTGGAGGTGGGGAGCCCCACCATCCTCCGTCTGCTATTGGAAAGTTGAAGTATCTCTGTTTATGAACCGTGTCTTTACATCTTGTATGTGTGTACATTTGCTAGATATTATTATCTTAGACACCGTTCATGTTTTTGGTGAGTTTCCTTACTAACATGAGTGCGAGTGGTTTTTATTTTGCTAGCCCGTCTCGCTCTCAGCGGTTATACTCGGACTTCTAAGAAGCCAACACTAGGATGTGGTGGCTTCTTTATCTAAATTTTAGGATTTTCTTCCAATATAATTTTCCTTTTCTGTCTGATCAGGCGTCTTATAGTTCTCATTGAGATAGGATAGCAAGAGACTCTCCGCTCGGTTTGCCTTTCCAACATGTGGGTGAGTGTGCCCCAGCTCGCCTTTGCGGCGGACCTCCCCTAGTGGGGGACAGACTGGAACTCATCTCCCACAGTGGTTGTAGTTGGCATTCCTGGGAAGGGAGCCCCCATCCGTCATTGTCAATGTTAAGCTTGTGGGTAATATTGCATGTACACTGTCTATATACTTATGTAGTAATATATATATATATATATATATATATATATATATATATATATATATATATATATATATGTATATAATAAAATGAAAAAAGGAAAAAAGGAAAACATTATATATATAAAAATAAAGAAAAAATAAAAAGAATTTACAAGAGTAAAATAAATTTATAATAATAGTAATACTAATGGCTGGAGTTAAAAAGTTATCTGTGGAATTTGTTTGTATAGCCTATTACGTTTATATTGTGGATTCTGTGGTCCACTGGGGTTATTCTGCCACAGCGAAGCATTATGTCTGTTATGAAGTCTACAGTTTGATTATATAGTAATTTGTTTTCAATGTTATTTGTGTATAGAAGTTGTTTCTCGTTGTATATGTATAGTGTTTTGATGTTATTTATTAACGTGTTTCTTTCTTTGTCTAGGGTTTTGCATTTTAGTGTTATATGTATTTTACTGTATGGACCGATTTTACATAGGGGGCAGGTGGGCAGTTTTTTTATGACATGCCTTCTTAAGGCTACCTCCCCCGTAAACCATACATCATGTAGGAATTTATATAGCATACTCTGCTTCGCTGTGGATTTGATTTCTGCCCAGTTTTTCCATACCAATTTCCAGTTTACGTCTGGATGGTTTGTTTGTACTTTTAATTTTGTCTTTATATCTATTGCTATCTTAATTTGCGAATATATTTTAAAATCTTTTTCTTCTTTCCATATTTGCTCAGAGTTTCTATATTTTTGGATTGTGGTTGTTATGTATTGTAAGTTTTTTGGTGGCTTAAGTAGTTTCATTATTTTGTTGTTTTTATTTATGTCTGGTATGTGTTTTAGTAGGTAACCAAACCAGTACATATATAGTGCACCCCATGTATGTGTTTGTTTTTCTTGTAGATTTCTGATTCTATTTATGATGTTAGTTGTCTTCTTATATCGTAGGTGGGGAATTTCCAGGCCTCCGTCTTTTTTTTGGTTTGTAAAGGTATTCTCTTGGTAGGTAGTGTAGTTTACCTTTCCAAATGAAATCAATTATTATTTTGTCTATTGTATCTAGCATTATGTCTGTAAGGTCCATGGTTTTTATTTTATACGCGATTTTGCTATATAAGAAGGTTTGTGCAATTTGAATTCTCTCTATGGTGTTCAAGGTTTCGCACGACCATAGTTCGATGTTTGTTTTAAGTATTTCTAAAATTTGTTTATAATTGTCTGTGATTGAGTTATTTCCAAATAGTGTTCCCAAAGTTTTTATCTGATTTTTAATCAGATGTGGTGGTAAGCCTGGGTGGTTTCCTCCCCTCCAGTTTCCAGTTAGTAAAATTTCGTTTTTTCATGGTTAAGTAGAGAGCCTGAAGCTTTCCCGAAATTAGTGAACTCATTTTCCAGGTGCTTGAAGGAGTTTTCGTCTGTGATAAAATTGGTGCAGTCATCTGCATACTGCACCATTTTTAACTCTGTTTCCAGGTCTGGAATTTTTATCCCTTTTATGTTTTTGTTTATATATGTATTTTTTTACACAGTGCTTCAAGAGCTATCACATATAATAGCATGGATAGTGAGCATCCCTGCCTGACCGATCTTTCTATGGGGAAGCTGTTTGTGTACGCTCCATTGACTTGCACTTTTGAAGTTATGTTTGTGTATAATGTTTTTACCCAGGTGACGAAGCGTTCACTGAAACCAAATTTTTTTAGGATGTCTTCTATATAGTTTTGTTCAATTCTGTCAAATGCTTTTTATTGATCAAAAGGGATGATAGCTCCTTTATCTCCCCTTATATTGGTGTACTGTATTGCGGTTTCTATTGTTAGTATGTTGTTTTGTATGTTCCTTCCTTTCTTCCTCTCCGCAGCTTTGATTGTTATTTATAATTGGGGGCATACATTTTTTAATTCTATTAGTTAGAATTTTACTTAAGATCTTGTAATCTGTGTTGAGTAGTGATATCGGGCGCCAGTTTTTTAGATTTTCTGTGTCACCCTTCCCTTTATATATTAAAGTAATTATTCCTTCTCTCATTCCCTTTGTCATTATTCCTGCTTGGTATATATTATAGTAAAGGTTTTCTAATATTGGTGATAATTGTTTTTTGAAAGTTTTGTAGAAGTTTGTTGTGAGTCCATCAGACCCTGGCGATTTTCCTTTGTTTAATTGGTCTATCGCTTTTTCCACTTCTTCTATAGTTATGAAACTGTCACATGTATTTTTGCCACTTTGGTCTATTTGTGCAAATGTTATGTTTTCAGTGTATTGGTGTATTTCCTTAGTTTCTATATTTTGTGTTGTGTATAAGTCTTTATAAAATGTATGTATTTCTCTGAGTATTCCTTCTTTTTTATTGTATGTATTCCCATCTGTTTTAATTTTATCTAGGTTTTTTATTTCCCCCTTTCTTATTTCTTCCCGTTTATATATGCCTTTCGCTGTATCATAAATTATGTCGTATTTCCCTTCTCTTATATCTAAATGTATAGTCTCTGCATAGTAGATTTTGTGTTCTATAGGCATCTACTAATTGATTTCTAATTATAAAATCTCTAGTAATTGGGAGTAATAACGTGTCTTTTCTATTTAGGCCAGTTGTCCTATCTATTTCTGATTCTATCCAGTTAAAGTCACCTACTATTATGATCTTGTCAGTGTGAATACTCACAACATTGTTTGTGAGGTTTTCCATGAATTGTTTCTTGTTTTGTATTATATCGGGCCGGCACGTACACGTGCAATGTATGTGCCATTCTTTTATTTTTATATGGAGTAGTCCTCCTTTACAAGTTTCTTTAGTTTCAATTTTTTCCCATGTGAGATTGTTTGTTTTGTTTTTCGTTTGTGTTGTTATTTATTTATATGGTTGTCTTAAATGTTTTTTTAATCTGGTGTTGTAGTTCTTTGTTTATATTATGAGTTTCTTGTAACATTATTATGTCATATTGTTGTGTTGCATTATATAATTTCTATATTTTGTCTGTGTTAATGCCGTTTATGTTTAGTGATAGGATTTTTAAGTTGTGGTCCATGTTAGTTTTTGTGGGAGTTTTCTAAAATTTATTTTTTTGGTTGTTTTTGTGTTATTTTATTTAGGTTGTTGTGTAGTGTGCTTTTTCTTATTCTTTACCTTATTCTAGAGTGATGTTTGTATCATTTTCTTTGCTTTTGGCATTTTCTATCTTTTGTTTAGTTGTTTTTGTTTCCTTTGTGATTGATTTTGTTGGTTCTGTTCGGTTTGGTGTTATATTTATTATTGTGTGGGGTATTTGGTTGTTTGCAGGTGGTGTGTTTCTGGTTTTGTAGTGTGCGATGGTGATTCTTGTTTTTGGCACCTCTGGGATTATTATTGCGCTTGTTTTTTGCGCCTCCAGATTCGCTACTACAGTGGCCACAAATTTTGTTTTTTCTATCGGGCAGGTGGGTGGGGGGCTTTCTTCCCCGTGCGATGGCCATTCTGCCGATGATGTCTCCACTATTTGTCTTTTCCTTTTTTGTGATGTGATCGGGGTTGATGCCATTTGCATGGCTTCTTCCTCCGTTCCGTTTTCAGCGGGGTTTTTGTTTCCGGTTTCTTCTTCGCTTAGACGTTCTATTTCTTGGTCTTCTTCTGATTCATCCGAGTCCTCTAACTCCAGGTCATGGAGAAGGTAGTACGGATTTGTGAGTGTAAGGATTTCTCTTTCTTCTTTGAGGTCCTCTCTTGCCTCTTCTTTTGCATCTTTCTTTTGTTTCTTTCCTTTTTTTTCCTTTCCACCCGCAATGAATTTTCTTGGGCTTTGGAGTGGAAGTTTTCCCACTTAATTTCCAGGGCTATTCCCCCTTGTGTTGCGTTTTCGGCCGTTGATGGTGTATCTGGGTTTTTTTTAGGCTAATGTTGGCCTCCATGTTATAGGTTTCTTGGGTGGCCTGGTCTGGATCTGGGTCCGTATTTGCATTTTGGGATTCTGCGACCTTTTCGGCGAACGTCGCCGGGGCTTCTCCCTGATCTCTTGTTAATGGACGTGGACAGTCCCTCGGGATATGTCCTGTCTTTTGGCATCTGGGGCATATTCTATGGTTAATACAGCCCCTGTACCAGGTCTTAAGTAGAAACCCCATCACGTAGAAGAAGGTGGGGACTGTTTTGGCCAGTTCTGATAGGACTGAGATGATTCTCACCCCAGTCCTGACCTTGGGGTAACCCCAAACCGTTGCCTCTCTTTGTTTTACACATTTGATCTTTAATTTGTAGAGGAATTTTGTCACTACTTCTTCTGTCGCGACATCTATCGGGAGACCAGAGACGTGTATCTCTGTTGTTTTATCCTCTATGGCTCTCTCTATTAGGGGGGGGGGGGGGGGGCTATTTCACACCGTATCTTTTCCCCATGATACTCATTGACCCGTTTGGGATTAATTGTGTCTCACCTTTGGCATATATGTAGTTTTTACCATAGCCTCCATTCTGAATGGCTATGATCTGAGTTATGTTTATGCCCTTGGCTTGTAAACTAGTAAGGATGTCGGCTGTCCTTATGGGTCCCGTGTTGGAGTCTTCTGATTCTAGTAGCTGGCACCCTTTCGGCCGGTGTGCCACTCGGATTTTTTCTTCTCCTCTTGTTATTATTTCCGTCTGGAAATAATTTTCAAGTTTCCTTCCCTCCATTTGATTTGTGGGGGGGGGGGGAGAGGAGATATATTGTGGTTTAATGTTTTGTTTCGAGTTGGTTGAGGGATTTTGTTACTGATTGGGTGTTCACATATATGGGTGTATACGTTGTTGTGTAATATCGTATAGTGAGCTTCGTTAACTTTGTCTTTAACTTTGTATATGTCGCTCATGCAGTTTGCAGAAGCGTACACACTGTTATTGCGAATGGAAAATTAATTGCATATACATCAAACAACAAGTAAGAAAGCTATGAGATATAATGGAATATAATGAAAAATTGTAAATCAAGAAAGTGAGAAATAGTGGCGTGTGCGCAAAGAGGGGTGCACGTCAAATAATATTAAACAAATTAAATTATGAGAAGAAAAGCAAAAGCTGAACAACAATGTTCAGATACTTTTGCACAATGTGCGATGCTCTTTGTCTCCAAGAGACAAGACAAGTGCAACAAAGCTTATTATTTGTATTTAGGTGGGAAATTTCGTTCCATTCTGTAAGACATTAGTATATAATGCAAAACGTCAAACAAATGTAAGTAAATGTTAGGTATAAAGCGATAAAATGAAAAAATTGTAATAATGAAAATTAACAAAAATGGTGGCCAACAGGGTCGCACGACAAACAAAATAAATGAAAAATTTGTGTAAGGTAATAAAAATACAGAGTTGGTTCTCACAACGGACCGGAGTACCGATGTGGGAAACAGAAAGATTATTGAATGTGTTTGAGGGTATAATTACTATTTTCTGGTTAATTACTGGTTCCGTTGAGCCTTCCCTCCAGTTGACTTCCTTGCAGTTTGCTTGGTTCGTGCCATTCTCTGTATGAAGCTGCTTCCTTGGAGCCTTTCCTCCTGTGGATTTCCTCGCAGTTAGCTTGGTTTTTTCTTTGTGGACAAATCCCTCGTCCGTCCCAGCATATATGGCTGGTTAGAGCTTTGGGATTGCCCCCTCTTAAAACCTTATTTTATTTTTTTTTTTTTTTTAGTTCGAAAAAGAAATTTATTTTACAATTTCAATCAAGTTTTAACGTGAGGTTCATCTTTTTTTTTTTTTTTCTAAATCAAAATTTCAAGTTATCATGTTCTTCGGGTTTCAGGTCCGTACTCCCCTCCCCTCAGGTATCGCCTGATGGGCGAGTTTCCTTTCCATTCACCCTAGATGAGTTTTCAATTTGTTGTGACCTTTGCCAAGGGGTCTGAGTTTATTAATCGAAGATTTAAGTTTTCGTTTTGATTTTTTTAAATTTTGAATTTTTATTTAAATGTTGGTGTTTTCTGTTTAAATCTATATTTTTTTACTGTTTGGCATTTATATCAAATTTCTAGTTTCGTTTGGTTAAGATTTTTTTTTTATTTCGTGAGTGCGTGTGTTTGCTGTTAGATTTGTTATGATTTTTTTTAGTGTTATTCATGCTTGGTTTGTGTTATTTCATGCAGGTTATACATAGTGATTAGATATTGGTTATACATTGGTTATACTGTTATTATTATTAATATTTTTTTTTCTTTCCCTCCATTTCTTTCATGTTTGCAAGGGTGAGATGTTTTTCCTTTTTTGATTTGATTGATTTATTCTCGGAGGAATTTCCTCATCCGTCGAGTAATTTGACGTATTATAGTCCAATCTGTAAAAATCTATCTCTGTAACCTCTTCTTGTATCTTAGTATCGCTGTTCTTCTTTTTTCAGTTTCTCTTTCCCTTCTTTGCTGTTTTTTTCTGTTGTTTCTTCCCTTCCCGGCAGGCTCTTTGATTGGAGTTTCTTTTCTTATTTCCGGGGAAGGGTCTGGTGTTTGGGATATTTTTTGATTTTTCCCTTCTTCTATCTGTACTAGGTCTTGTTCCCTGTCGTGTTTCCCTTTGGGCGTAGTATTCTTCTTTGGAAATGTTGTTTGTCTTTCCATTGCTCCTACTTTCCTTTGTGTCTTCGTCATTTTGTTCTTTCCCGGTGAGGGGTCTGGTGTTTGGGGTATGCTATCCCCTTTTCCTGGTTGTACTGGTTCCTGGTCCTTAGGTATGATGATGCTCTTAGGAAATATTGTCAATTGGCTCCTATATGTCTCTGGTTGTGTTTGCCCCATTTCTATTTGTGGTTGAGATTGGCATTTCTTAGGGCTGTGCCCTTTTTCTCCACTTTTAAAACATTTTCTATGGTATATGCACCCTATATACCACGACTTTACTTTAAAGCCGTGGATATAGAAAAAGGGTGCAATCTTCTCTTCAAATCTCTGTTCTACCGTGACGATTCTCTGTCCAGTTTGTATCGTGGGGTAATCTTTATATACCTCCATCTTGCTCGTGTGCACTTCGATGTTAAATTTGTCTTGTATTCTTTTGGTTGTTTCAAAGAGTGGAATTTCAATTGGTATGCCGGAAATGTACACATCTACGTATTTTATCTGTATTTCCCGTTCCAGGTTTGTGGCCTCTCTTACTAGAGCCGTGTTCCGTCCGATTCTAATTTCACTCCCGTACCATAGTTTTCCATTTTCCTTGGGATGTAAGGTGTACACACCATTTCCATTGTATGTTAAGGCTTCTGTGTCCTTGGTTGTAATTGTTGTTTTAATCTGAGCCTCTAGTATCTCACTATGTGTTGTTTTTCATGTGTGACGATTTCTTGAGTTCCTGGGCGTCTATGCGCCACGAGCTTCTTGCTCGTTCCACTTCTCACTATCTCCGTCTCAAAATATTGCTTCAGTTTTTGCATTCTTCAGTATTTATTAGTGTTATGTATGATGTTTATATAATATTATAAATATTTTAGGAAATTATAAATGTTTCTTCACTTTAATATTTGCTTAAATCTTAATGTTATCAGGAAAAACATGTTTAACTAGTGTCCTTGAATTAGGTTGTTTTGATCAATATGTTTTCTCAATTTGAAGGTCAAGGTTGAATTTTGTTTACTAGTAAAATTCCATTAAGATGACACATGTTCTAGAACATTCTGTCATGTGACCAATCTTTATATATACCATGTTTGGTGGACATTTTTTCAGTTTTGACATTACCATCAGTCTTGTAAAGAGCTATTACAGTTGTGAAAATTCATTCCAAATTCTAAGAGAGGAATTATTTTAAATATTCATTGGATTATAACAGTGCTCACAAACTTTTGGATTTTGGATTTTTTAATTGATGATTTTGGAATTTATGTGAACTTATTCAAAGATTTTGGAATACTTCATTTTGACATCAGCACATCACGATTTCTAGTACATCAGGACTTTGGAGACCATTGGCACATAATAACATTCAAGAACACAGCCGTGAATTCTAAACATTCTATATTTAGGACTTGTGATTAGAACAATCATTCTTATTGGATTATTAGGATTTCAAAACACATTACTGTAAGTGACTTTTTGATTTTTCATTTTAATTATCTAGTAATAAATTGCTTGTTGATTTTTTACTTGATTTGTTGGTTTCACTTTCTTTCTGTTACATTTTTCTTAGACCATAGAGTCGTAACAGAAATCGGGGGCTCGTCGTTCCGGGATTGAATTTCTTTAAAGCATATTAGAGATATTAAATTTATCTTTGAAATTCATCTTGATTTTGTCGCGGAGAATTTTTTTTTGTCTTTGGCAAAGATTTTTAATAAAGAAATTTTTTTTTGTGTGAAACCAACAAGCATTTACAATGGCATCTAATGTTCAGAATTTCATTTCAAAACCTACCCAGGAGGGGTTAGAGTGCATGAGAAAGGATGAGTTGCTCGAGCTTGCCAGAAAATACAGTCTATCTGAGGCAAAAGTATCATTGACAAAACAGGAGATAAAGATTATTTTGATTCAGTATTTGGTAGGAAAGGGAAATTTTGATAGTAGTGCTTTAAGTTCGAAGAGAAAGCCTGTATCTGGTTCTGACAGGAAATTAAGGGAATTAGAGTTAAAGAACCAGATGGATTTAGAGTTAGCAAAGCTTCAGATTCAGAGAAAGAGAGAGAAAGAAGAGAGGCAGATACAGATGGAGAGAGAGAAAGAAGAGAGGCAGATACAAATGCAGAAAGAAGAGAGGCAGATGGAGAGGGAGAGAGAGAAAGAGGAGAGACAGATGCAGATGCAAAGAGAAGAAAGGGAAATGCAATTTAAGTTAAGAGAATTAGAACTGGCAAACAGAGCACACTCCACTCCTTTAAACACAAGTTCAGGTTTTGATGTTACTAGATATATTAGGTTAGTACCCCCTTTTCAGGAAAAAGAAGTAGATAAATACTTTCTTCATTTCGAGAAAATAGCTGAAAACTTGAAATGGCCCAGAGAGCATTGGACTTTGTTATTACAAAGTGTACTTACTGGCAAAGCTCGTGAAGTCTACATTTCACTGTCAGTACAACAAAGCACTGATTATGATGTGGTTAAGGAGTACATCTTGAAAGCTTATGAGTTGGTACCAGAGGCATATCGACAAAGGTTTAGGAATTGTAGAAAAGAAACTGGACAAACTCATGTCGAATTTGCAAGGGATAAAGAACAACTATTTGATAGGTGGTGCTCAGCCAAGAAAGTTGATCAAGGTTATGATAACCTCCGACAGCTCGTATTAATTGAAGAGTTCAATAGGTGCATCCATAGTGATGTTAAAACCTATCTTGACGAGCAGAATGTGGAAACTTTGGAAAATGCTGCTCGTATGGCTGATGATTATTCCTTGACTCACAAAATTTCATTTGGCAATAAATCGTCCTCTCAGCAGTTTTCTGGTAAAAAACCATTTCAATCTCATTCGAGTACTTCCAAATTTCACAACAGCACAACTGTTAAGAATCAAACATCTGATAAGACTGATCAGAAATCCTTATCTCTTCCTACGTGCACTTATTGTAAAAAGAAAGGGCACGTTATTTCTGATTGCTTCAAGTTGAAAAATAAGCAACAGAGTAAAGACAGAGCTTTTCCAAATGCTCTTATTTCTACGAGGTCAAGGTCACGGTCTTGTATTGAAAGCAATACATTTGTTGGGTCAAACAAACCCCAGTCTGATTCTATTTTGGAGGCTTATGAACCATTCATGTCAGAAGTTTCTATATCACTTATTGGTGATTCTGCCAAACCTATCCCAATTAAAATATTAAGGGACACTGGAGCTTCTCAGAGTCTTTTATTATCAGGTACTTTGCCTTTGTCTGAGGAGTCTTCTTCAAGTGAAAGTGTTCTTGTTCAGGGAGTAGAGTGCGGCTTTGTAAATGTTCCTCTTCATTGTGTAAATTTGGCATCAGACTTAGTTTCTGGACCTGTGACTGTTGGGGCAGTGACTTCTTTACCCATAGAGGGTGTTCATTTATTACTAGGCAATGACCTAGCTGGAGATAAGGTTGTGGTTAATCCACTTGTAACTGACAAGCCTTGTTTGGATCAGAAAGTTGATCCTGTCGAAACTGAAATCCCTGATTTGTACCCTGCTTGTGCAGTTACTAGAGCTATGGCAAAAAGAGCTCTTGAGAGTGATGTTGATCAGGATATTATTCCTTTAGCTGACACATGTATTGGTCAGTCTTTTGATGAGGTCACTTTTTCTTCAGGTATTGATCAATCAAATGGTATTGATCACAGTGATCCTCTTTTGGCAACTCATTCTCTTTGTTCTAATCAGGATGACAAACGACAATCCCTTGTCGTTGAACAGGAGCAAGATCCCGAGATATCTTGTTTGTTTCAGAGGGCTATTAGTGAAACTGAAACCACACAAGTTCCAGTGTGTTACTTTGTGAAAAATGGGGTCCTTATGAGGAAATGGAGACCACCTGATGTACCCGCTGGTGACGAGTGGTCAGTGAGCTATCAGATTGTTGTTCCTAAGTCATATCGACAGGAAATTCTTAATTTAGCCCATGAAACTCCTTTGGCTGGTCATTTAGGAGTCCGTAAGACTTATCACAAGATCTTGAATCATTTTTATTGGCCGAAACTCAAAAGTGATGTTTCTAAATACTGTAGATCTTGTCACACTTGTCAAATGGTAGGAAAACCCAATCAGAGGATACCTAAGGCTCATCTGCAACCTATTCCTGCATTTGATGAACCATTTAGTAGAATAATGGTAGACTGTGTTGGTCCTTTACCTAAAACCAAGTCAGGCAACCAATACTTGTTGACCATCATGTGTGCATCTACAAGATTTCCAGAGGCAATTCCTCTGAGAAATATAAAAACTAAAACTATTGTGAAAGCTTTGGTGAAGTTTTTTACACTTGTTGGCCTTCCCAAATCTGTCCAGTCAGATCAAGGGTCAAATTTTATGTCTGGAATTTTCCAACAAGTTATGCATGAATTAGGCATCCAACAGTTTAAATCTTCTGCCTATCACCCTGAAAGTCAAGGTGCTTTGGAAAGATTTCATCAAACTTTGAAGAATATGATTCGATCATATTGCTTTGATACAGAAAAGGATTGGGATGAGGGTGTTCATTTGTTGTTGTTTGCTGTTAGGGAATCAGTTCAAGAGTCGTTGGGTTTTAGTCCCTTTGAACTAGTTTTTGGTCATACTGTCCGTGGACCATTGAAATTATTGAAAGAGAAACTTCTTTCAAATGAAGATTCAAAGATTAATCTTCTTGATTATGTCTCTGATTTCAAATACAAGTTGTCAAAGGCCTGTGAAGTAGCAAGAACTAATCTTCACACTACCCAGTCAAAAATGAAATTAAGGTATGACAGAAATTCACAGGAAAGGAGTTTTAAACCTGGTGACAAAGTTCTGGCTCTCTTTCCCATACCTCAGAATCCTCTTCAGGCTAAATTTTATGGTCCTTATACCGTTGAAAAGAAAGTAAATGACTTAAATTATATTATTAACACTCCTGGGAGACGGAAACAGAAACAACTTTGTCATATAAATATGTTAAAGGAATATTTTGACAGAGATAGCCCAGATAATTATTCTGTTAATTTAGTTGTACCTGTCCCACACAGTGAAGATATCAACGATGGAATACAATCAGACTATAGTGACTCTGGTATAACCAATCTTCGGAATTCAGAAATATTGAACAACCTAGACCAGAAACTTTCACATCTACAACAACAGGAAAGAAATGAACTAAAACAGCTATTACATGACTATGAGCACTTGTTTCCTGATGTTCCAACACGAACAAGTAAAATTTATCATGACGTTGACATTGTAGATTCTGCGCCTGTGAAACAGCATCCTTATAGGATGAATCCTCTCAAACAGAACTATCTGAAGAAAGAAATTCAGTATTTACTGGAGAATGATTTCATAGAACCAAGTAAAAGTAACTGGAGTTCACCATGTATTCTTGTTCCCAAGCCAGATAATACATTCCGTATGTGTACTGACTATAGAAAAGTCAACAGTGTCACCAAAACTGATTCATTTCCAATCCCAAGAATGAACGATTGCATTGATAAAATTGGAAATGCGGAATATGTCACCAAGTTTGACCTTTTAAAAGGATTCTGGCAAATTCCACTGACGGAAAGGGCAAAAGAAATTTCAGCATTTGTAACTCCAGATGGACTTTATCAATATAAAGTCATGCCGTTTGGAATGAAAAATTCGCCTGCAACGTTTCAACGTCTGATGAACATGATAACATTTGGTCTTGATAATTATGACGCTTATATCGATGACGTCATTATCTACAACAACACCTGGGAAGATCATTTGGAAACGATACGAAAATTCTTTGATCGACTCAGCGATGCGAATCTGACAATTAATTTGAGTAAAAGTGAGTTTTGCCATGCTTGTGTCACATTTTTAGGACATATTGTGGGACAAGGTCAAGTTAAACCTATAGAAGCTAAGGTCAAAGCTATCTCTGAATTTCAAGTTCCAATTTGTAAAAAGCAACTGATGCGATTTCTAGGTATGGCTGGATATTATCGGAAATTTTGTTCTAATTTTTCCAAAATTGCTGAACCTTTGACAAGTTTATTGAGTAAGAAAACCAAATTTCATTGGTCTGACAAGTGTCAGGAATCTTTTGACAAGTTAAAGGCCATGCTTAGGAATGCACCAGTTCTTTCTGCACCAAATTTTAGCCAATCATTTAAATTATCTGTTGATGCAAGTGATGTAGGGGTTGGTGGAGTATTGATTCAGGAAGACAAAAGTGGTGTGGATCACCCTGTGTGTTATTTTTCTAAAAAACTAAACAAGCACCAGAAAAATTATTCCACAATTGAGAAGGAATGTTTGGCTTTGATATTGGCTATACAGCATTTTGAAGTGTATGTTACCTCAGCTCTTTCTCCAGTTATTGTGTACAGTGATCACAATCCCCTTACTTTCATCAACAAAATGAGAGATAAAAATCGGAAATTGTTGAGATGGAGTTTGATATTGCAAGAATATAACATTGACATCAAACACATCAGGGGAAAAGACAATGTGATTGCAGATGCACTCTCACGTGCCTAGAAATGTAATATTGCTTGATGTAATTAAGTCCAGTATCATAAAACATGTTCTTATGTAATTTTGGTTATTGTAGTATTAGATGTATATTCAAAAGAAAGCTTTATTATATAAATCTTTCTTTTCCTTTATGAGGGGAGGTGTTATGTATGATGTTTATATAATATTATAAATATTTTAGGAAATTATAAATGTTTCTTCACTTTAATATTTGCTTAAATCTTAATGTTATCAGGAAAAACATGTTTAACTAGTGTCCTTGAATTAGGTTGTTTTGATCAATATGTTTTCTCAATTTGAAGGTCAAGGTTGAATTTTGTTTACAAGTAAAATTCCATTAAGATGACACATGTTCTAGAACATTCTGTCATGTGACCAATCTTTATATATACCATGTTTGGTGGACATTTTTTCAGTTTTGACATTACCATCAGTCTTGTAAAGAGCTATTACAGTTGTGAAAATTCATTCCAAATTCTAAGAGAGGAATTATTTTAAATATTCATTGGATTATAACAGTGCTCACAAACTTTTGGATTTTGGATTTTTAATTGATGATTTTGGAATTTATGTGAACTTATTCAAAGATTTTGGAATACTTCATTTTTACATCAGCACATCACGATTTCTAGTACATCAAGACTTTGGAGACCATTTGGCACATAATAACATTCAAGGACAGCCGTGAATTCTAAACATTCTATATTTAGGACTTGTGATTAGAACAATCATTCTTATTGGATTATTAGGATTTCAAAACACATTACTGTAAGTGACTTTTTGATTTTTCATTTTAATTATCTAGTAATAAATTGCTTGTTGATTTTTTACTTGATTTGTTGGTTTCACTTTCTTTCTGTTACATTTTTCTTAGACCATAGAGTCGTAACAGAAATCGGGGGCTCGTCGTTCCGGGATTGAATTTCTTTAAAGCATATTAGAGATATTAAATTTATCTTTGAAATTCATCTTGATTTTGTCTCGGAGAATTTTTTTTTGTCTTTGGCAAAGATTTTTAATAAAGAAATTTTTTTTTGTGTGAAACCAACAAGCATTTACAATGGCATCTAATGTTCAGAATTTCATTTCAAAACCTACCCAGGAGGGGTTAGAGTGCATGAGAAAGGATGAGTTGCTCGAGCTTGCCAGAAAATACAGTCTATCTGAGGCAAAAGTATCATTGACAAAACAGGAGATAAAGATTATTTTGATTCAGTATTTGGTAGGAAAGGGAAATTTTGATAGTAGTGCTTTAAGTTCGAAGAGAAAGCCTGTATCTGGTTCTGACAGGAAATTAAGGGAATTAGAGTTAAAGAACCAGATGGATTTAGAGTTAGCAAAGCTTCAGATTCAGAGAAAGAGAGAGAAAGAAGAGAGGCAGATACAGATGGAGAGAGAGAAAGAAGAGAGGCAGATACAAATGCAGAAAGAAGAGAGGCAGATGGAGAGGGAGAGAGAGAAAGAGGAGAGACAGATGCAGATGCAAAGAGAAGAAAGGGAAATGCAATTTAAGTTAAGAGAATTAGAACTGGCAAACAGAGCACACTCCACTCCTTTAAACACAAGTTCAGGTTTTGATGTTACTAGATATATTAGGTTAGTACCCCCTTTTCAGGAAAAAGAAGTAGATAAATACTTTCTTCATTTCGAGAAAATAGCTGAAAACTTGAAATGGCCCAGAGAGCATTGGACTTTGTTATTACAAAGTGTACTTACTGGCAAAGCTCGTGAAGTCTACATTTCACTGTCAGTACAACAAAGCACTGATTATGATGTGGTTAAGGAGTACATCTTGAAAGCTTATGAGTTGGTACCAGAGGCATATCGACAAAGGTTTAGGAATTGTAGAAAAGAAACTGGACAAACTCATGTCGAATTTGCAAGGGATAAAGAACAACTATTTGATAGGTGGTGCTCAGCCAAGAAAGTTGATCAAGGTTATGATAACCTCCGACAGCTCGTATTAATTGAAGAGTTCAATAGGTGCATCCATAGTGATGTTAAAACCTATCTTGACGAGCAGAATGTGGAAACTTTGGAAAATGCTGCTCGTATGGCTGATGATTATTCCTTGACTCACAAAATTTCATTTGGCAATAAATCGTCCTCTCAGCAGTTTTCTGGTAAAAAACCATTTCAATCTCATTCGAGTACTTCCAAATTTCACAACAGCACAACTGTTAGGAATCAAACATCTGATAAGACTGATCAGAAATCCTTATCTCTTCCTACGTGCACTTATTGTAAAAAGAAAGGGCACGTTATTTCTGATTGCTTCAAGTTGAAAAATAAGCAACAGAGTAAAGACAGAGCTTTTCCAAATGCTCTTATTTCTACGAGGTCAAGGTCACGGTCTTGTATTGAAAGCAATACATTTGTTGGGTCAAACAAACCCCAGTCTGATTCTTTTTTGGAGGCTTATGAACCATTCATGTCAGAAGTTTCTATATCACTTATTGGTGATTCTGCCAAACCTATCCCAATTAAAATATTAAGGGACACTGGAGCTTCTCAGAGTCTTTTATTATCAGGTACTTTGCCTTTGTCTGAGGAGTCTTCTTCAAGTGAAAGTGTTCTTGTTCAGGGAGTAGAGTGCGGCTTTGTAAATGTTCCTCTTCATTGTGTAAATTTGGCATCAGACTTAGTTTCTGGACCTGTGACTGTTGGGGCAGTGACTTCTTTACCCATAGAGGGTGTTCATTTATTACTAGGCAATGACCTAGCTGGAGATAAGGTTGTGGTTAATCCACTTGTAACTGACAAGCCTTGTTTGGATCAGAAAGTTGATCCTGTCGAAACTGAAATCCCTGATTTGTACCCTGCTTGTGCAGTTACTAGAGCTATGGCAAAAAGAGCTCTTGAGAGTGATGTTGATCAGGATATTATTCCTTTAGCTGACACATGTATTGGTCAGTCTTTTGATGAGGTCACTTTTTCTTCAGGTATTGATCAATCAAATGGTATTGATCACAGTGATCCTCTTTTGGCAACTCATTCTCTTTGTTCTAATCAGGATGACAAACGACAATCCCTTGTCGTTGAACAGGAGCAAGATCCCGAGATATCTTGTTTGTTTCAGAGGGCTATTAGTGAAACTGAAACCACACAAGTTCCAGTGTGTTACTTTGTGAAAAATGGGGTCCTTATGAGGAAATGGAGACCACCTGATGTACCCGCTGGTGACGAGTGGTCAGTGAGCTATCAGATTGTTGTTCCTAAGTCATATCGACAGGAAATTCTTAATTTAGCCCATGAAACTCCTTTGGCTGGTCATTTAGGAGTCCGTAAGACTTATCACAAGATCTTGAATCATTTTTATTGGCCGAAACTCAAAAGTGATGTTTCTAAATACTGTAGATCTTGTCACACTTGTCAAATGGTAGGAAAACCCAATCAGAGGATACCTAAGGCTCATCTGCAACCTATTCCTGCATTTGATGAACCATTTAGTAGAATAATGGTAGACTGTGTTGGTCCTTTACCTAAAACCAAGTCAGGCAACCAATACTTGTTGACCATCATGTGTGCATCTACAAGATTTCCAGAGGCAATTCCTCTGAGAAATATAAAAACTAAAACTATTGTGAAAGCTTTGGTGAAGTTTTTTACACTTGTTGGCCTTCCCAAATCTGTCCAGTCAGATCAAGGGTCAAATTTTATGTCTGGAATTTTCCAACAAGTTATGCATGAATTAGGCATCCAACAGTTTAAATCTTCTGCCTATCACCCTGAAAGTCAAGGTGCTTTGGAAAGATTTCATCAAACTTTGAAGAATATGATTCGATCATATTGCTTTGATACAGAAAAGGATTGGGATGAGGGTGTTCATTTGTTGTTGTTTGCTGTTAGGGAATCAGTTCAAGAGTCGTTGGGTTTTAGTCCCTTTGAACTAGTTTTTGGTCATACTGTCCGTGGACCATTGAAATTATTGAAAGAGAAACTTCTTTCAAATGAAGATTCAAAGATTAATCTTCTTGATTATGTCTCTGATTTCAAATACAAGTTGTCAAAGGCCTGTGAAGTAGCAAGAACTAATCTTCACACTACCCAGTCAAAAATGAAATTAAGGTATGACAGAAATTCACAGGAAAGGAGTTTTAAACCTGGTGACAAAGTTCTGGCTCTCTTTCCCATACCTCAGAATCCTCTTCAGGCTAAATTTTATGGTCCTTATACCGTTGAAAAGAAAGTAAATGACTTAAATTATATTATTAACACTCCTGGGAGACGGAAACAGAAACAACTTTGTCATATAAATATGTTAAAGGAATATTTTGACAGAGATAGCCCAGATAATTATTCTGTTAATTTAGTTGTACCTGTCCCACACAGTGAAGATATCAACGATGGAATACAATCAGACTATAGTGACTCTGGTATAACCAATCTTCGGAATTCAGAAATATTGAACAACCTAGACCAGAAACTTTCACATCTACAACAACAGGAAAGAAATGAACTAAAACAGCTATTACATGACTATGAGCACTTGTTTCCTGATGTTCCAACACGAACAAGTAAAATTTATCATGACGTTGACATTGTAGATTCTGCGCCTGTGAAACAGCATCCTTATAGGATGAATCCTCTCAAACAGAACTATCTGAAGAAAGAAATTCAGTATTTACTGGAGAATGATTTCATAGAACCAAGTAAAAGTAACTGGAGTTCACCATGTATTCTTGTTCCCAAGCCAGATAATACATTCCGTATGTGTACTGACTATAGAAAAGTCAACAGTGTCACCAAAACTGATTCATTTCCAATCCCAAGAATGAACGATTGCATTGATAAAATTGGAAATGCGGAATATGTCACCAAGTTTGACCTTTTAAAAGGATTCTGGCAAATTCCACTGACGGAAAGGGCAAAAGAAATTTCAGCATTTGTAACTCCAGATGGACTTTATCAATATAAAGTCATGCCGTTTGGAATGAAAAATTCGCCTGCAACGTTTCAACGTCTGATGAACATGATAACATTTGGTCTTGATAATTATGACGCTTATATCGATGACGTCATTATCTACAACAACACCTGGGAAGATCATTTGGAAACGATACGAAAATTCTTTGATCGACTCAGCGATGCGAATCTGACAATTAATTTGAGTAAAAGTGAGTTTTGCCATGCTTGTGTCACATTTTTAGGACATATTGTGGGACAAGGTCAAGTTAAACCTATAGAAGCTAAGGTCAAAGCTATCTCTGAATTTCAAGTTCCAATTTGTAAAAAGCAACTGATGCGATTTCTAGGTATGGCTGGATATTATCGGAAATTTTGTTCTAATTTTTCCAAAATTGCTGAACCTTTGACAAGTTTATTGAGTAAGAAAACCAAATTTCATTGGTCTGACAAGTGTCAGGAATCTTTTGACAAGTTAAAGGCCATGCTTAGGAATGCACCAGTTCTTTCTGCACCAAATTTTAGCCAATCATTTAAATTATCTGTTGATGCAAGTGATGTAGGGGTTGGTGGAGTATTGATTCAGGAAGACAAAAGTGGTGTGGATCACCCTGTGTGTTATTTTTCTAAAAAACTAAACAAGCACCAGAAAAATTATTCCACAATTGAGAAGGAATGTTTGGCTTTGATATTGGCTATACAGCATTTTGAAGTGTATGTTACCTCAGCTCTTTCTCCAGTTATTGTGTACAGTGATCACAATCCCCTTACTTTCATCAACAAAATGAGAGATAAAAATCGGAAATTGTTGAGATGGAGTTTGATATTGCAAGAATATAACATTGACATCAAACACATCAGGGGAAAAGACAATGTGATTGCAGATGCACTCTCACGTGCCTAGAAATGTAATATTGCTTGATGTAATTAAGTCCAGTATCATAAAACATGTTCTTATGTAATTTTGGTTATTGTAGTATTAGATGTATATTCAAAAGAAAGCTTTATTATATAAATCTTTCTTTTCCTTTATGAGGGGAGGTGTTATGTATGATGTTTATATAATATTATAAATATTTTAGGAAATTATAAATGTTTCTTCACTTTAATATTTGCTTAAATCTTAATGTTATCAGGAAAAACATGTTTAACTAGTGTCCTTGAATTAGGTTGTTTTGATCAATATGTTTTCTCAATTTGAAGGTCAAGGTTGAATTTTGTTTACAAGTAAAATTCCATTAAGATGACACATGTTCTAGAACATTCTGTCATGTGACCAATCTTTATATATACCATGTTTGGTGGACATTTTTTCAGTTTTGACATTACCATCAGTCTTGTAAAGAGCTATTACAGTTGTGAAAATTCATTCCAAATTCTAAGAGAGGAATTATTTTAAATATTCATTGGATTATAACAGTGCTCACAAACTTTTGGATTTTGGATTTTTAATTGATGATTTTGGAATTTATGTGAACTTATTCAAAGATTTTGGAATACTTCATTTTTACATCAGCACATCACGATTTCTAGTACATCAAGACTTTGGAGACCATTTGGCACATAATAACATTCAAGGACAGCCGTGAATTCTAAACATTCTATATTTAGGACTTGTGATTAGAACAATCATTCTTATTGGATTATTAGGATTTCAAAACACATTACTGTAAGTGACTTTTTGATTTTTCATTTTAATTATCTAGTAATAAATTGCTTGTTGATTTTTTACTTGATTTGTTGGTTTCACTTTCTTTCTGTTACATTTTTCTTAGACCATAGAGTCGTAACAATTAGTATAAAAGTACATATGCAATCACTATTCACAAATATATAGTTCACAAAATGTTATTCACAAGAAATTCAAAAGTTATTCATACAGTAGTTATATATTCACAAGTCATCCGAAGCTTCCAAGATTTGCATATTCATATTCATATTCATATGAGTCGATTCCACATAAATATACTTGCGAAAGGTGGCGATTCCTGCTTGGATCAAGTCATGTTCAGAAATTTTTTTTTTTTTTTTTTTCAGTGGTTCCTCCCTAGTTCATTCCAGCATATATGGCTGGTTAGAAACTTTGGAAAGAACCCCTCTAATCTACAAAATTAATTAATTAATTCTTTATGCCAAATGTAAGTTCTAGTTTAGAGTGAGGTTTCTCTTGTTGAATCCTATTTTCCAAGTTTTTTTGTTCTTGGGTTCCAGGTCCGTACTCGCCTCCCTTCAGGTATTGCCTGTCGGTCGGCTTTCCTTGCCTAGATTAGTTATTGGTGTTTAGTGACCTTTGCCAGAGGTCTGAGTTTTTTTTTTTTTTTTTTTTTTTTTTTTAATAATAATTTGGAAAGTTTTTTAAGTGTTGATGTCTTTAGGTTTTTTTGTGGTTATAAAGTTTTAAGCTAGTATGGATCAAATTTTCTGAGTTTCTATTATTTCTTAAGTTAAATTATTTATATTGATGAGTGCGTGAGTGTTTTTACCTGTTACCTTCTTAGGAATATTAGTTGTTATTAGATCTTGTTATTTGAATAGTGATTATTGCATGCATGTCATATTGAGTTTAAATTTTTTTTTTTTTTTTTTTTTTTTTTTTTTTTAATTTCTAGTAAATATATTAGTTTTTCATAAATAATGTTATGTTATTATTGTATAGTATACTTTTTGCATATTATTGTTAGTTCATTGTTATATTAGTTTGTTTCATATGTTATTAATGGTTATATTGGAATATACATTTTTTTTTTTATGTAGGGCTGAGATAGTGCCTTTTTTTTTCTTCACTGTTGATGTTGGTTGCAAGGGTGAGATATTCTTTCTTTTCCCCTGCTCCATCTTTGTTTGTCTCGGTGTTGCTTCCTCCATATTGCTATATTCCAATCTGTAATTTTCTTTTTCTTTTTTTTTGTGGACCCCTCTTAGACCTCTAGATATGTTAAGCTATCAGCCCTTAAGGTGTCCCCCTTTGTACCGAAATGTTTTTTAAAAGGTTTTTTATATCTGTTTGTACGCCCATAAAGTCTGTTGTTGTGGGTTTTGAAAAAAATCAAAAAGAATTTTGAAAAGAAAATTTTATTGTTACTTTTTAGACTAGGGTTCCTTTTTGTATATTATTTTTGAAGGGCGTACTTGATTTGAAACCCGTTTCCAGGTTCCCACTCGTTCCACCCTGGGCCTAAAGAATTTACTCCATGGCTTGTACTCCCCGCCTGAGGTATTGCCCTTGCGGCTGGTTTCCTTGCCATGTTATAAAAGTTGTTTTCAGTGATCCTTGCCAGGGATCTTTTAAAAGTCCAGTGTATGCTATATGTATGTTGCTATATTGTGTTATCGTGTGCTATAAACCCCTGTATTCTTGTTTGGACTGGCTTTTTAGTTTCCAAATTTTGTTGTAGTTGTTATTTACTTTTAAAGAGAAGCTAAAAAAAAAAAATATATTCATATATATAGTTTTGAAATAAGTTCCAAAATGTATAATCTCTTAAAGGAGATTAAAAATTGGATGCTGGTGGCGCAAAATTTGTTGCCCCATGTTGGAGGTATTATGGTTTGCAGATTTTATTATATGGCACCTTTCCTCCATCCATAGGCCATACTTGTGCTCCCCCTGTGTCCTTTTGCTCTGGTTTCTAAGACCATATTTAAAATTTCCAAGTTTTATTTCCTATTTATGCTACAAGTTATGTAAAAAAAAAAAAAAAAAAAAAAAAAAAAAAATAAGTATGGTTGGTTTGTGTGTCTGAGATGCGTGTAGGCATGGTAGAATTTCGCAGTTGTTAGTATATTTTCTTGTTTTCCCCTTGTTTTCTTGTTTTGTAATGTTTATATCGGTTATGCCTCATTTTTCGGGTACTCTGATGTGACCCTTACTACTTCGCGTTAGCCATGTAGCCTCGGTGTCACTCGTCCTCATATCCTACTTTGAGTTACATAACCCCCCCTGTATTTAAATCTGTAATTTTCTTTTTTTGTGGACCCCTCATAGACTTCTAGCTATGTTAAGCTATCAGCCTTTAAGGTGTCCCCCTTTGTGCCGAAATGTTTTTAAAGGTTTTTTTATATCTGATTGTACCCCCGTAAAGTCTGTTGTTGTGGGTTTTGAAAAAAATCAAAAAGAATTTTGAAAAGAAAATTTTATTATTACTTTTTAGATTAGGGTTCCTCTTTGTATATTATTTTTGAAGGGCGTACTTGATCGAAAACCCTTTCCAGGTTCCCAATCGTTCCACCCGAGGCCTAAAGAATTTACTCCATGGCTTGTACTCCCCTCCTCAGGTATTGCCCTTGCGGCTGGTTTCCTTGCCATGTTATAAAAGTTGTTATCAGTGATCCTTGCCAAGGATCTTTTAAAGTCCAATGTATGCTATATGTGTGTTGCTATATTGTGTTATCATGTGCTATAACCCCTGTATTCTTGTATGGACTGTCTTTTTAGGTTCCAAATTCTGTTGTAGTTGTTAATTACTTTTAATGAAGTTAAATAAAAATATATACATATATATAGTTCAAAATATAATCTCAGGAGATTAAAAATAGGATGTTGGTGGTGCAAAATTTGTTGGCCCATGTTGGAGGTATTATGGTTTGTAGATTTTATTAGTACCTTTCCTCCATCCATAGGCCATACTTGTGCACCCCCTGTTTCCTTTTGCTTTGGTTGCTCAAGACCATATTTAGAATTTCTATATTATATTTCCTATTTATGCTTAAAAAAAAAAAAAAAAAAAAAAAAAAAAAAAAAAAAAAAAGTATGGTTGGTTTGTATGCCTGAGATGCGTGTAGTCATGATCGAATTTCGCAGTTGTTAGTATATGTTTTTGTTTTCCCTTGTTTTCTTGTTTTGTAATGTTTGTATCGGTTATGCCTCATTTTTCGGGTACTCTGATGTGACCCTTACTACTTCGCGTTAGCCATGTAGCTTCGGTATCACTCGTCCTCATATCCTACTTTGAGTTACATAACCCCCCCCCCCCCCTGTATTTAAATCTGTTTCCTTTTTGTTTCCTATCTGTTTGTTAAATTATGTTAGTACTGCGAAATTCCTGTTAAATGTTAAAAAAAAACAATGGTATACATTTCTAAATTTAATCTATTATCCTTCTACCCCTCTATAACATTTTATCATATTTCTTGTAATATACTCTACTATATTATCATATAATTTTTTATTCCTTATATTATGAGTATATAATAAATTTTCTTCCTTGTACACCCCATTTTCCCTTTTTATCATATTAATTATTAAAACCCTCTCCTGTTCTGTATCTTTACATTTTAAGATTACATGTTTTTTTGTGTACAAAGCATTTGTACACAAAGGACATTTTATTATTACCGGTGATATATGCCTTTTAAAGGCCACATCTCCTGTCAACCACACATCATGAATATATTTATATATTAAACTTTGCTTATAATTTGATTTAATCCCTTTCCATTTTTCCATGTTGCTTCCCATTGTTGCCCCGGATTTTCTTTTTGTACCTTATGTATGACTTGTTGGTTTACACCCTTCATTATATTTATATACGTTAAAATATCTTTCTCTTCTTCCCATATTTTATTATCCCCCCTATATTTCATAATAACATTTTTTATTGGAATCAGTTTCCTCGGTGGTTCAATTGTTTTAATTAGTTTATTATTTCTATATATTTCAGGCATATTGTTAATTAAAAATCCATAATTATATATATATAAAGCCGCCCACACGTATTCCTTTTTCTCCCATAGGTTTCTTATTCTGTTTATAATATACGCTCTTTTTTTATATTTCAGGTATGGTATGCCCATTCCTCCCTCTATTTTTGATTTATATAGACACTCCCTTTGGAGGAGGTGCATCCCCCTTCCCCATATAAAATGAATTATCTTTTTATCTATAATTTCTAACCATGTATCCCTAAAATCAATAATTTGCATAATATACCACAGAGTGCTGTATATATAAATATGTGCTACTTGTACTCTTTCCATTATATTTAAAGGTGTACATATCCATAATTCAATTTGTTCTTGCACTTTATCTTTTAAAACATTAAAATTTGTTTTTCCCGCGTTTTTCCCAAAATACACCCCTAAAGCTTTCACTTTTGGTTTTATCAAATCTGGTGGTAAACCTGGGTGATTCCCGCGCCAATTTCCAATTAAAAGTATTTCAGTTTTCGTATGATTAATTTTTGATCCCGATGCTTTTCCAAAATCAAAAAATTCTTTTTCCAAATGTTTAAAAGAAAAGCCATCTTTTATAAAATTGGTGCAGTCATCTGCATGTTGAAGCATTTTAAATTCCTTTTTTATATTAGGTATTTTTATACCTTGTATATTTCTATTGTTATTTATTTTAATACATAAAACTTCAATTGCTAATACATATAGCAGCATAGACAGGGGACATCCCTGTCGTACCGATCTTTCAATTTTAAAACTTTTTGTTTTGGCTCCATTGATCTGTACTACAGATGTTATGTTCGTATACATTACTTTGATCCATTTACAAAATATGGGTCCAAAGCCATAATTTTTTAAAATATTTTCAATATAGCTATGTTCTACACGATCAAAAGCTTTTTCCTGATCATATAGAATCATAGCTCCTTTCTCTCCTTTATTCTCTATATATTCTATTACACTTTGTATATTTAATAAATTATTTTGAATACTCCTCCCCTCTTCCCCACAACTTTGATTTATATTTATTATTTTACCCATGCACATTTTAAGTCTATTAGACATAATTTTACTTAAAATTTTATAATCCGTATTAAGTAAAGAGATCGGTCTCCAGTTTTTTAAATCTTGTATATCCCCTTTCCCTTTATATATTATCGTAATTATTCCCTCCTTCATTTTACCTGTCATTTCTTTATTTATCAAAATATTATTATATACATATTCTAAAATTGGAGTTATTTGTATTTGAAATTTTTTATAAAAATCTGCAGTGAGGCCATCTGTACCGGGTGATTTACCTTTATTTAATTGTATTATGGCTTTTTTAATCTCCTCTGCAGTTATGAAATTTTCACATATATTTCTATGGTCTTCATCTATTTTTATAAATTGTACATTCTTGCAATAGCTATCTATTTCTTCATTCCTAATGTTTTGTGAGGTATACAACTCTTTATAAAAATCGTGTATTTCTTGTAATATTTCCCCCTTTTCCTTAAGTATTATATTATTTCTATTTAAAGTTTCCATGTTTTTCCCTTTTCCCCTCCTTATTTCCTCCCTCCTATATATTCCCTTTGCTTTTATATACATACTATCAAATTTCCCTGCTCTAATTTTATTCCCTGCCCTTTTATATTTTTGCACATTCTCATATTCTTCCTTATATTTATCTATTTCCTCTTTACTTACATCTTTATTTATACATATATTTTTATACCCTTGTTCCACCCCCCTTATTTTATCTTGTTTTATAGTACAATATATCTTCGTAAGTTTTTTCATTAAATCTTTTAAATCTTCCCATGCTTTGAGGATATCCGTTGAACCTTCTGTATTAAACCTATTTAAAATTTATGTTATCCTATCTGTATATTCACTTTCCATTAGGATAGAGTTGTTGAATTTCCAAAATCCTTGTCCCCATTTATTTCTATATTCCATGTTTATATTTATTATAACCGGATAATGATCAGCTATTTTTTCCTTATGAATTTCACACATTACAACTTTATTTGTTTCTGTTTTAGATATATAAAATTTATCTAATCTACTCCCTTGTCTAAAACCATATTCATATGTATATTCTCTTTTTTCAGGGTTTAGTTTTCTCCAAACATCTTCTATCTCATTATTTTCTATAAAGGTTTTTATTATTTCCACCCTTCGTCCATTTAATTCTTGCCCTTTCATCCCCCCCGGTCCTATCTAAATTATTTGTTATCCAATTAAAATCTCCCCCAATTATGAATTTTTCCATAGAAAAGTCTTGTATATACTCTGTTAAATCTTGTATAAATTGTAATTTTTTGGTTATATTTATCCTTATATTGTTTGATACTGGCACATACACATTCAAAATATGCCATCCATTTATTTTTATATGTTTTAATCTCCCATTGAATTTCTTTTCAGTTATAATTTCCTCCCATGTTAGATTTAAAGCTTTATTTTGTAAAATTGTTGCCACCCCTGCCCAAATTTCATTTTTACTGTTATTTTCTAGTACTATCCCATTTAGTTTTTCCTCTATTTCCCTTTTTAATTTTTTATCTATATTATGTGTTTCCTGTAATAAAATTATATCAAATGATTTTGTAATTTCTCTTAGTTTATCTAATTTATCCTTTATTCTATTTATGTTTATGGTTATCACACGGAGGTTTTGTCCCTCCATGGTACCATAAAACAATGGTTGTTAACGTTCCAATTTTATTTGTTAAATTTATTTATTTTATTTTAAAACATTTCTATAATTACTGTGTCACATTCCTGTCGCTTTCTGATTCTATTTCTATATCTATATCACTCTCTAGTTCATTTTCTTCTTTTGGTTGTAAACTGGTTTTCGTCTTTTCCCTATACTGTTCTATCGTAATCCGTTTTTTCCTTTCAACCTTTTTCCCCTCCCTCGGCAGAGAGGCCGATCTCCCTGATTTGGGGGTTTTTGAATTATTTCTTTTTTCCTCCGAGTCCTCTCTTGAGGGCTCTGTCGAGACCGTAACTCGTCTCTTTCTTTTTTGAGAGATTTTGGGTGTGGATGTTGCTGGGAATGTCCCATCCACACTCTGACTTATCTCTTCCTGCATTGTAATGTGGACTGATTGCTCTTCCGTTTCCTTTTCAAAGTGTTTTGGAGCAACATCCACTTCTTTTGTCTGGGTTTTCCCAGTGTCATCTTCCGAGTCATTTAGACTCGGCTCGACTAACATAGTAAGGTGCCTTCAGAAGTTTTTTCCTTTTATTTTTAATTTTCCTTTTCCCATTTTGTATTTCAAAGGGCAGTTCATTCTTATTCTCGAAATCCTCCCATTCGAGCCCTATTTCTCCTTGATTCTCTTCTTCTACAGTCTTTCCCATTTCATTTTTTTCCCCCTGGGTTTTACTATTATCCCCTTCCTTCTCAGGGTCATCACTCTCAAGGGCTTCACAATCGCCCGAGGGTGTACTAGTTGGTACCTGTGCAGCTTTTGCGGCATATGTGTTTTGCTGTGCAACATGCGGGTTTTTACAATCTCTGGGCACATGCCCAGTTTGTCTGCATCGGGTGCAGGGTCGGTGATATATACACCCCCTGTACCATGACTTTAGAAGGAAACCCATTACATAAAAAAATGTTGGTAAAGTTTTTGCATATTCGGTCTCCATTACAACCACCCTAACCCCTGTTCCGATATTTGGATAACCCCAGTAGGTTGCACATTTTTCTTTTTCCCAAATTATTTTGAATTTGGTTTCCAATTTATTTGTCAGTTCCTTTGTTGGAACTTCCAATGGGAGTCCAGAAAAATGGACTTCTACCATCTTCGCCTCTATTTCTCTCTCTCTATAGGGGGCGCCCTGACCACTTTTATGGGTTTTCCCTTACAGAGGAACTCTCCTTCTGGTAGGATGGGAATATTTCTAACTCCATATAGGAAATATCGCCCTCTCCCTCCATTTTGTAGGGCGCCTATTTCTTCGACTGGTACTCCTTTCCTCACCAGTTCCTGCAATATTTCTGCAGGTCTGGGTCTTTCTGTTTCCGGCCAATCCTGGCAGTCCAACATTTGGCACCCAGAAGACCTGTGTGCCAAGAGGACTCTATTTCCTGCATTATTCTCAATCTGGGTTTTAAAATACTCTTCTAGTTTTTTCCCCATTTTGCTTTGGTTGTTACAATTCTATTGTTTGTCTCACAAATGCAATAAATTCTATTTCTCTAGTCTCAATTATATTTTGGTTTCAATTCACATGAAAACGAATATCAAAACCAACTATTGTTCAAACATTTACCTGGAAAAATTTTCCATGCAACACTCAAAAATTCAATCAAAAGGTGGCTTTTAAATAACCACTTCAAATAAATACATTCAAAAAGGCATTCAAACAAACATGGGTTTGTCCAAATATTCAAAAATAATACATATCGGAAAGAAAAAGAAAGAGTAAGACAAAGAAAGAAAAGTGCAATTGAATACAATTCTAACAATACCTCTAATAACCAAGTATCAGGGTTCCTGCAATCCTTATGAAATGTGTGAATTTAGATAGATTTTTTTTTTTCACAGATCGCTGGTGAGCGATCTGTGAGTAGAATTCGCTCAGAAATTTGGTTCTTTTTTTGTGGACCCCTCATAGACTTCTAGCTATGTTAAGCTATCAGCCCTTAAGGTGTCCCCCTTTGTGCCGAAATGTTTTTAAAGGTTTTTTTATATCTGATTGTACCCCCGTAAAGTCTGTTGTTATGGGTTTTGAAAAAATCAAAAAGAATTTTGAAAAGAAAATTTTATTATTACTTTTTAGATTAGGGTTCCTCTTTGTATATTATTTTTGAAGGGCGTACTTGATCGAAAACCCTTTCCAGGTTCCCAATCGTTCCACCCGAGGCCTAAAGAATTTACTCCATGGCTTGTACTCCCCTCCTCAGGTATTGCCCTTGCGGCTGGTTTCCTTGCCATGTTATAAAAGTTGTTATCAGTGATCCTTGCCAAGGATCTTTTAAAGTCCAATGTATGCTATATGTGTGTTGCTATATTGTGTTATCATGTGCTATAACCCCTGTATTCTTGTATGGACTGTCTTTTTAGGTTCCAAATTCTGTTGTAGTTGTTAATTACTTTTAATGAAGTTAAAAAAAATAAAAATATATACATATATATAGTTCAAAATATAATCTCAGGAGATTAAAAATAGGATGTTGGTGGTGCAAAATTTGTTGGCCCATGTTGGAGGTATTATGGTTTGTAGATTTTATTAGTACCTTTCCTCCATCCATAGGCCATACTTGTGCACCCCCTGTTTCCTTTTGCTTTGGTTGCTCAAGACCATATTTAGAATTTCTATATTATATTTCCTATTTATGCTTGCTTCAACAAAAAAAACAAAAAAAAAAAAAAAAAAAAAAAAAAAACAAAAGGTATGGTTGGTTTGTATGCCTGAGATGCGTGTAGTCATGATCGAATTTCGCAGTTGTTAGTATATGTTTTTGTTTTCCCTTGTTTTCTTGTTTTGTAATGTTTGTATCGGTTATGCCTCATTTTTCGGGTACTCTGATGTGACCCTTTGGTTCGTCAACAACTCTCCTTCGCAAGTATCAGTGTGAGAATGGCGGGTTTACATTCAAAGCAAAATATATTCCTATCAGTCAAACCGGCGATGCCTATAAGGAGCATTCTGGTTGGCCAGTTGAATTAGAATGACACTGTTTCATTGGGTGCTAATGGAGTGATTTCATTGGCGGGTATTCTGCCAAATTTCAATCCCTTTTTCATACACCAGCACATACTTGATGTGTATGATGATGATGATGATGATGATGAAGAAGAAGAAGTTCAATATTAATCCCATTCCTAATCAAAATGCTAATCCTGATCCAAAACATTATGATAATAATCATAATAAGGATAATGATAGTAGCAAGAATACTAATAATAATAATAATGACAACAACAACAATAATAATAATAATAATAATAATAATAATAATAATAATAATAATAATAATAATAATAATAATAATAATAATAATAATAATAATAATAATAACAACAATGATATTTCTAACATTACAAATATTCACAATCATCATACTTCAAAGAAAGTAAGAAAGAAAGAAAGAAAGAAAGAAAGAAAGAAAGAAAGAAATGAATTAATGAAACATGCTACTACTTGATATAGAATCAGACTGACAATAAAATGCAGCTGAGCTGAATATGTAAACAATGATATCACAGGTTGTGTTGGTTCAGGACAATGATACTGTGTAAAGTCATCATATAGCCACCTTCCCATTTCAACAACTGCTGTTTGCTAAGTAAGAAAGTAGTTATTGCTCCCAGTTTCATCATATTTGTCAACTTGACATTTTGCATGACATATTTTTTTTCTTCCTTTCTCTGTCTTTTATTTCATTTGCCATCTTTTATTTTATTCCGCCCCACCCCCTTCTCCTTACAATAGAATACTGGGATCTTTTCCACAGGTACATAGCAAAGAAGGGGGTGTAAGTAACTTTACACCTGCAAGTGTTTCATACTCTTGACAAGTGACTTCACTCCTTGCTCTGCTTAGAACACATCATAGCGCTTAAAATAAAAGTAATGTCTTGAATTGGCAGGATACTTGGTGTGTTCTTCCATGGCTATTGACCCCTTATTGTTCATTGATACACTGATACTTTCAGAGGAACTGGCATATGGAAAGAAAAACAAGAAAGAAAAGAAAATACAATGTGAGCACGAGAAAGTGAGATGTTCACTTGCACTGGGACCAGTCCCTCCTTCTTTTCTTTCTTCTCTGTCCCATCTCCCCACACCCACCCCTCACTTTATGAAAGTGCCCATGGCTGTTATGATTGTGTGACATTGAAAACAGCTTATATGCATTATCATCATTATTGTTCTTCTTAGTGTACGTGTCTTTCTAGTGAGTGAGTGGGTGGGTGTCGGTGCGTGTGTGTGTGGGGTGTCTTGAAGACCCACCACCAAGATATACATACATACACACACACACAATTGGACACGGTGTGCAATGACAATATGATAGCAAATCTTTTCTAAGATAATTGACTAGTCCTGAAAAGGACCTTTGTGTACACTTTCGAAAGGAGAAAGTGTCTTGGTTTACTGCTTGGCGGCTGCCTTCTTCTTTGGTGTCTTGGCCTTCTTGGGCTTTGCAGTTTTAGCCTTCTTGGGAGACTTAGCCTTCTTTGGTTTAGCTGCCTTGGCCTTTTTAGGGGTCTTGGCCTTCTTGGGTTTTGCTGCCTTTTTCTCTCCAGCGGGTTTCTTGGCTGCCTTCTTCTTCTTGGGACTCTTGGCTTTGGGTTTCTTAGCTGCTGCCTTGGGTTTCTTTGCCTTGGGCTTTTTCCCTGCCTTCTTCTTAGCAGCTTTCTTCTCAGGTTTGGCACCTAGCCTGAACGAACCTGAGGCGCCTGTTCCCTTGGACTGTTTCAGAGCACCGGCCTTGACACCCCCCTTCAGAGCTACTTTAAGACGGGAGTTGACGAGGGTCTGGTTGTTACCCACCTTGTAGTTAGGGGCGATGTACTTCAATATAGCCTGCCTTGAAGAGCCACCTCTCTCCTTTAGGTTGCTGATAGCGGCTTGCACCATATCAATGTACTTGGGGTGGCTAGCCGGTGTCTTTGGCTTGGAAGACTTTTTCTTGGGTGACTTTGGTGCTGCAGGGGCAGCGGCGGCTGGAGCGGGAGCTGTTGCAGTATCTGCCATTTTCACGAGCTGTGTATGTGTACGTCCGATTTCAAGAACGGGCACTAAGAGAATAACAAGTTAGAAAATGATGATGATGATGCTTGAATTAACGTCGTGTGCGCCCATTCGGGCATGTACGACGATTTACCCCCATTGAGGGATTAGACTGTGTGCTACGCACACTTATTATTTTCGTCCAGTGGGTTACTGAGCTGCAATCCACTAGACGGAGTTTATGCGTGTATGGACGCTATTTTCGCACCTCTCCACCGCAACATGGTTTCCCCACTAAGGGGGTTCATTGAAGGAGTGATATGGAGGGGTGCGTGTATTTAAACTCTAAGTTTTTGAATATTTTTCCTGTTCATAGGAATAGAACCGCAATGCTTACAGGATTACTTATTTGTTGTGATGACTCTGTCAGGGCGCTGCAAAGGAGGCAAGGGTCTGCTGGCTGCGCTGTCGCGTCTCAGGGGGTTCCGGCTGGTCCAGGGTTATTTAACGTTTAATAGTTTTGATAATTTTGGCCGAAAGAAGAAAGTATTTGTTGAAGTATAACAAATTTTGAAGATTATGTTTATACCATATGGCTGTTGTTATTGGTTAGTGGAGAGAAAGAGAAAAAATATTTATAAAAAAATATATAAAAAAATTTTAAAAAAATATTTAAAAAAAATAAATAAAAAAACAAATAAAATAAAAAAATAAATAAAAAAATGTCTTTTTTTTTTTTTTTTCAATTTTGAGTTGCCACTTTGTGTAGCTGGGCCTGATGGTCCGGGATTTAGAACCACCTTATATTGATAATTTAGTTGTATAGGTACTTTAATATTAAAAACGTTTCAGAAATTTAGTAACCGCTTTGAGCAGTTTGGGCCTGATGGTTTGGACTTGGAACCACCTTATGCGTTTAATTTACGTGTGGTTTTTATATCTAACTATATTCTTAATTTAAATTATCCAATTTGGTGCCACCTTGTGCGGCTGGGTCTGATGATCAGGGTTTATGACCACCTTATATTGTTAATATTTTGGGGTATAGTTGTTATATTTAATATACCGTCCTTATATTAACTAGTTAAATTTTATCTTTTTCCAATTGAGTGCCACCTTGTGCGGCAGGGCCTGATGATCAGGGTTTCTGATCACCTTATTGTATTGACAGTTTAGGGTTGGATAAATCTAGTTTTCATTCTATTGTAAAAAAAAAAAAAAAAAAAAAAAATTGGGGGGGGGGAATAAATTGGGGGGGGGGGTTAAAAAAAAAAAAAAAGAGAGACTGACTATCTCAGGACTAGTCTTCCGGCCCCAGCAAGGATTCAGTCCTGGCATGCCCGTATGTTTCCAGGCACCAGTGCTTTGGGTAGCAGAAAATCCTACGATCACTCCCACCTTGAGGATACGCAGGGATTCCGCCCAGGTGAATGCTAGTATGGTACCTAGCACCTGTTTAAAAGCATGACCGAAAATCTCGCATCAGACCAGAGCCCAATCCGTACGACAGAGGTTAAGGTTAATTGTTTAGTAGGGGATCAATGATATTTTGTTAAAGTAGAGATAGAGTAAAGAAAAAAAAAAAAAAAAAAAAAAAAAGGGATCTTTCCGGTGCTAGGTCTGTTTGTGCTATCTTTAATTTATATCCCCTAGTCTTTTATTAATGTTTGTATTTATTAATTTAAGATTACAGTCAATTCATGGTAAGGGTCCATATTCTGAGATTAAGTTAGATTTATTAGACTTGACCCCAGATCTTATCCATTGGATTGGAGATTCTCCTTCCCCGTGGGGTTGAGATTGTTTCGTCTACGCGTACCTGTAGCCCTAATGGCCCGGCATCACAATCCCTTCCTCCCTGGGTAGGGCCCCTCCTCTCCCATCCCGGACCTCTTTTTGCCTTTATATGAATTTTTTAGTATTTGAATTTCTCTATGTGTATAGGGTGTTGAATTTCCCTATTTGATTCTTTTATTGTATATTGAGAGTTTTATTTTTGTATCATTATATTTTGCCTCTTTTCCCTATTTCTGAGATATACCCCACTATATTTGTGTATACCGATTTCATATTTGTATTACCTTCTTTGAGGAAATCCGGATAGGTAGTTGGGGATTTGAGCTTTGTTTGATTTTCTTGGAAGGTTTTCCTTTCGTTATTGTATTTATGGCAAATGTTAAAAACATGTTCCAAGGTTTCAGGTGTGGGGCAGTGTGGGCAGTTAATTCCTGCTGCGTTTAGTCCCGACACGTATTTTCCAAAGCTATTTCCAAGGAGTGTTTTATCTGCTTTTATCCTATTTATATTTTGTAATCGTGCGGATTTGCCAGGGTTGGGTGTTCAATGTTTCTATTAATTAGCTTTTGCAGATCGTAAAGTCTGCGCCCTTTGTTAGATTTGTCCCATTCCGACTGCCATTTTCGATTAAATTTTTTTATAATGATGCTATAAATTTCCTGGACGCTATAGTCCAGATTTTGAATTACAGGCTCGTTTAGTTTGTTTTTAGCATCTCTATCGGCCCTCTCATTTCCAGGAATGTTTATATGAGAGGGCATCCACATAAATTCCACAGTTTGGTGGTTTTGATCTAGTATTTTAAGTTTAAGCTTAACCTCTCGAAGTAGGTTTTCTCTGCTGGTGGAATTTCCAGATTCCAGGGAGCGCAGCACACTAAGGGAGTCGCTAATGATAACTGTTTTTTGGTGTTTTGTTTCTAGGGTCCATTCAATAGCTTGTTTTATGGCCCAGAATTCAGTTGTATAGATTGAGCAGAGATCAGGTAGTCTCGCCCCCAGTGTAATGCCCTCCCCAGGGATAACCACCGCCGCAGCAGTGCGATCTGGGTCGGGTGATTTTGAGCCATCTATATATATGGCGGTGTATCCTTCGTATTTAATCTCTATTTCTTCGAGAATGTTTGCCCTCATTTCATTTGGTTGTTCGTTTTTATTCCCATATTTTAGTGCGTTTAAATTTACTATGGGGGGCATATTTGTCCAAGGTGCTCTGTCTGGGTATTTTATAATTTCCGGCCTGGAGATTTTGTATATTTAGTTTTTTCTTTAGTTCTTGAATTCTTTTCCCTCCTGGTAGGTTTTTTAGTAATTTGTGTCGGAATGGTTTATCGCATTTGTTTAGGGCTTTTTGGGTGAGATGAGCTTCGGTGTGAACAGATATCCTGGCATTATATCTCAAGAGAAGTTCCTCCCGCCTCAGGTTGAGGGGGGGGGGGGTCACCTGTTAAGATATTTAACTCATCCTGGAAATGTTCCGGAGAGTTCCGGTGCATATAATTAGGGCTTTGCGCCGAATTATATCTAATTTTTTTAGACTGTTGGGGCGAGCCGAGTTGTACGCTTGACACCCATAGTCAAATTTTGATCTAATTAGGGATTTGAAGAGGGTGAGGAGAGTTTCGGGGTCCGTCCCCCAATCGGAGCCTTTAAGATTCCGGAGGAGGTTTAGGTCCTTTCCGCATCGTCTCACTAGTTCTTTTATGTGTTTGTCCCAGGTCAAATGCTCGTCGAAGAGCATGCCTAGGAATTTGGCATCTTTTTCAAAGTTTATTAAAACTCCATTTACATATAATTTTGGTGGTTTCTGTCGAAATTTTTTTTGGGGGGAGAACATAACGCCCACCGTTTTACCGGGGGAGATTTAAAAACCCCACCTGTCAGCCCATCGACCGATCCTGTCCAGTCCCACTTGCAATTACCCGACCACAGCTTCGCTGTCAGGGTTTCCCCTTTTCCAGATCCCGCTGTCGTCGGCGAACTGAGACAGGTCCAGACAGGACTTGTCGACCGATTTCTCCAGGTCATTTATCATTATATTGAACAAGGTCGGACTCAGAACGCTTCCCTGTGGGGTGCCATTTTCTACATTGTGGCATTCCGAGTATTTGTTGTCGACCCTGATTTGAATGCTTCGACCTGTAAGAAATTCCGCTATCCACTTGTGTAATCGGCCAGATATTCCGTAATGGTTCAGTTTAATTATTAACCCTTTGGTCCTAAGCCTTCTCGAGATCTAAAAAGATCGCGATTAGGTTACGGTCCCTTTTTCTTCTGGCATTGAATGAGAGTCTTACGCTGGACTCCAGTCGCATTATCTGGTCCATTGTGGATCGATTGTTACGGAAGCCGCTTTGATTGTGGGATAGCAGACCTTTGGTTTCCAGGTGGTATTTAACCCTATTGTTTATCATGGTCTCCATGCTTTTACAGAGACTATTTGTTAGAGAGATAGGCCTGTATGAGTTTATGTCTGCCGGGCTCTTTCCGGGTTTCGGGATTGCGACCACTATTGAGTGTTTCCATTTTTTGTAATTTTTCCCGACTTCCATGAAGCGTTCAGCATGCACAAAACCATCAAGACTGTTTTTTCCGGGATATTTTTGTATATATCATACCCTAGCGTGTCCTCCCCGGGTGCTGTAGATTTGGTTTTCCTATTTACGGCTTTTCTCCATTCATTTAGGTTAAATTCATTGTTTAGAGGGTTTGATTGGTCGCCCTTATCTGTGAACATATGGGGGTGTTTTTCCTCAACCATTTTTCGGTGTTTCTTAACGTTTTCTGAATGGTTTGAGTTGCTGCTCATGCTGGCAAAGTCTTGGGCTAGTTTTTCAGCTTTTTCCAGGTCAGTGGTAAGCCCTGCAAGTTTTGGGGATGTTCGTACTCCTTTTCCCCTAATTTGTTTGATTTTGTCCCATAGTTGTTTGGAGTTTGCTTTATAATTTAAAGCTGAACAGAATGACTTTCATGATGTAAGTTTTGATTGTTTAATGATGTTTTTAGTAAGTTGTTCTTTTTCTTTGTATGCAAGAAAGTCTATGGAGTTTTTAGTATGTCTAAACCTATTTAGAGCTTTCTTTTTCTCCTTTATAGCTTGCTTACATTCGTTATTCCACCATGGCACGGACTGTTTGCCGGCCCCTCCTCCCATTTTCGGTATACAACGCTCAGTCGCTGATGACAGTGCATCTATTATATTTTGATTAAAGGTATCGATGTTCTCACTGAACAGCTGGGCATATGTAATCTCATCACAGAGAGAACGGAACGACCCCCAGTCCGCCTTGTCATATCTCCATTTGGGAGTACTAGTCTTGTTATTTTTGTGTATTTTTGTGTGGATGGTGGTCCATATTGGGAAGTGGTCACTCCCTAGGGTCCCTGATTGATCTACCTCCCAGTCGGTAATTTCCGCGATCTTGGGTGTGATATGGTAAGATCAATGGCTGATATCTTCCCGTTTGTCGGGTTGATTCTTGTGCCGTTTCCATCATTTAGTATGACCAAATTGGAGGTGGAGATCCACTTTTCAATAGTTGCGCCCCTCCGATCCAATTGGTCTCCTCCCCATTGTTCGCTGTGGGCGTTGAAGTCCCCACATATTACAATGTTGTCCCCTAGATTTTTGATAATTGATTTTAGGGTTTTAATTTCAGTCAATTGACCCCCGCCTGGATCATACATGTTAACTATGATTAGTGGAGTGTTGCCTGTATTTATTTTAATTATTTGATGTTCTAGGTCGGTATTCTCGTTTGTGGTTGGTGGAGCGCTCTCAACGGACTCACTAGAGATGGCGTCGCTAACATAGATTGCTAGGCCCCCGCCTTTTTTCCCCCATGGTCTATGCTTGCAATAGTTTGTTGAGTAACCAGGGATTTTTGGTAAGTTTGTTGATTTATCGTTCAAGAGCGTCTCCTGTAGGCACACCACATCCGGTTTATTGTTTACTTTTAGGATTTTAATTGCAAGTTCTCCGGCATTTGGTCTAATGCCTCTGCAATTCCATTGCCATATATTTATTGATGTTTTTGTATTCATGTTTGTTGTTGAATATTTA
Source organism: Margaritifera margaritifera (assembly GCA_029931535.1). Lineage (NCBI taxonomy): Eukaryota > Metazoa > Mollusca > Bivalvia > Unionida > Margaritiferidae > Margaritifera > Margaritifera margaritifera. The sequence continues at coordinate 129,570 of JAQPZY010001148.1, forward strand.
CGTTTATAATTTTTGTAAGTACTTATGTTGGCTTCCTGTGTTACATGTTTTATTCCCTGTTTGCCCCCATTACGCTCTAACTGGAGTTCTCAGTTTGTTCGCGATGACCACGATCTTATTCCAAAAATTGTCTACTGATAGTTCTTTGTTTTTAGTTGGACTTATTGTCTCGTTAATAATATCTTTAATCAGGGTGAGCACCTGATCTGTTGAGATCATTGCAACTTTGTCTACTTTTGTTTTTAATGAATTGTTGTCGTGGATTATTTTTGGTTCAGCCTGGGGTTTTTCCCCCTGCTTTCCCGATTTGTTTGGGGCAGGCGTTGGTTGTGCCTGTTTGAGTTTTTTTTTGCTATGGGCATTATTGATCTGTGTTTTTTTGATTGGTGGGGTTGGTGTGACCTTTTTGCTGTTCAGTGTATGATTTTTAGTTTTGGCTGGATTTGTGTTGTCTTTTTTGGTTAGGACTGGGGACTGGCTCCTTTGGATTTCGTTGTTGTTTATTTCTCTATATTAGGTTTTTTGGTTCGAGGTATGTTTGTGGTCGGTCACTACTGCTTGTTGATTTTTTGTTGTGACTCTTAATTTGGCGGCTAAGTAGTTTACTTCGTTATTTATCATGAACTCAACGATTTTTTGTTCCCTGATAGCTAAGTAGCAATCCATTGAGTTGGCCATGTGTTGGAGTTTGCAGTTTGCGCATTTAGGTTTATGGACTCTGCATTGTCCAGTGTGGTTCCCTCCACATTTGATGCATCGTCTTGGCGACCTGCATATTGTGGAGAAGTGGCCCCAACTTTGGCTTTTGGTACAGAAACGTGCTTTGTTTTGGAATTTTTCCAGTCGGTACCACCTTCCGTACTGCCCTAGTCTGACCATTTTTGAGGTGTCTGGTTTTTTCCTGTAATGTAATAAGACTACCAGCGATTTATTCCCCTTTTTATTGTTAAAGCGGATAGCCTGGTTTATCTCATGTCCTTGATTTTGAAGTTGTTGAGTAATATTTTTTGGATCCGCGGCTGTGTAGATTTTAACTATGCATTTAAATGATGTTGGGTGGCTTGGTTGAACATTTACTTGCGTGTTATGATTTATGCCCTTGTGACTTGAGATTGTAACTCTGAAACGCCCAATTTGTGTGACCTCAAGGAATTTTGCTAATTGTGTTGTGGTGCTGCATTTAATTACGAGGTATTTTGTCCTGGTCCGGGCGACGGTGAACTCTCCACCGTGATGTTTTAAGAGCCCATTCATTATGCTTTTTGTGTCAATTGTGTTGATGTTTATTTCTGGGCTCTGTAGAAAGGCGGTCAGATGTTTGGGGTGATAATGTTTCGCGTATATTTTTTCCTTTTCCTGTTGTTTTTGATGGTTTTTTGGTTCGTTGTTGTTGTTTTTGTTGTTACTGATGTAGTTGTTGTTGTTTTTAGCAAATATTTTGTTTTGTGGACCCTGAATTGTTTCAACAGGTTTAATCACGGAATTTTTTAAAATTGTTTTCCCTTTTAATGGACCTTTACCTTTTCCTTGGACTGGGTTGTTTTTTGTTTCCTTTTTTGGGAGGGGTGTTTTTTGGGTCTTAACAGGTGATGAGTATATCACATCTTTCACTGTCAACTGTTTTGATGGGCCCGCTGTTTGGCTGCTGTGAGTTATTGACCTCTGTTTACTTGGTTTGGGCTGTGTTGGTTTTCGATTGGATTTTAAAGTTTGGTTCAGGATATTTGAGTACAATCCCTTGGTTAGTCCTTCATTAGTCCCAGTGACTGATTTTTCATTTTTTTTAATTATCTGGATTGAGGTGTCGGATCCCCCATTTTTCCCCTCCTCCTGATTTTTTTCAATGTTTGGAGAGTTGTTTGACCTTTTTTCATTGATTTTATTTTCCCCTTGGTTTTCTACTTGTTTTAGGGGCCTATTTCGATCTGGACTTTTGGTTGTTTTGGTTGTTTGGTTGGTGAGTTAAAAGGAATTTGGGGCATTTGGGGCTTTTCTGGGCGGGTTTCATTAAGGTCCCCGTAGCTGTCTCCATCGAAGTCTGGGCCCCTAAGCTGCACTGAGCAGTCATGGCTGTTTGATAAGTTTATCCCATTAAATTCAATTGGAGGGGGTTTTATTGACGGAGCTGGATTTCTATTTGGGGTTACCTCACTGTTTATCGGCTCAATAGCCGACATATCCAGTGCGTTTGTTTCCCTTTGTTGCCCTGTGAAGTCTAGCACTGTTAACTGCACTCCTTTTAACTCATTAACCCCTGGCGGCACGTTTACGCGTCATGAGGTTGTACCCTACTTCCGAGCTCTGTAACGTGAACATCATTTAGGATACACTAAAGTGGATGGTATTTCAGGAAAGTAGACAGATGTAGCTCTACAATGATACCAAATAATGTCGACTTTCTACTCGCATTAAAAAATACAGCGAAAAAAATGCAGTTTTTAAGACCCGATTTTTTTTAGGTCAAAAATTGCCAGTTCCGGAACCGGAGTTTGTGTCTGGATTTTAGACTTTTTGGCCTTAGATCTAAAGCAGACCGGTCAGAACTGCACACAGACAGATGAACCTTTGCAAAAAGTATGATAAGTTTGAGATTTGGAGTAAAAAGGGGCCAGGACACAAAAATCGGGGATCCAATACGAAAAAAAAGAAAAAAGAGAAGTCCAACTTTTACCCTTCTGCACATGCGCGAGCCTAATAGCCAATCAAAAACAATGTTTCTGATACACCTAAGCATCCGGCTAAACGAAAAACTTTCTTAAGCAGATGTGTTTTGCTGCATTCAGAAGTAACCCAAAAAATGCGTTTCCTACCCCCATTTCAGGCGAAAATGAAAAGAATCTCCAGGGGTTAATGAGTTAATAGGGCGATATCCCCTTTGTATGGTGCTGGAGGAGTCGAAGCCCACCTTCTCCTAGTTTTGTAAAGGTATTGTTGATTGACCTATTCCTTTTGGTGCACTTTTTTGTTGTTGTTGTTGTTGTTGTTGTTGTTTTGTTTTTTTAAAATATATATTTGTTTAATTATTTTTGATTAATAGGAATTTAATACTGCCTAGTTATGTATGAAATTAGTATTTGGTTACTTATAGGTTATTGGTTACAAGTCGTGAGAAAAAATACAGAGATGGTGAGTATAAAGTTTCAAAAATTCGCCAAATGGTACAAAGATAAAGCGATTTCCCGTAGGTTTAAATCTAATATTTCAATCTTACCCTAACAATTTTGAATATTTCCTAATATCTGGCTGGCTGGCTGGCTGGCTGGTTTGGCTGGACAGGCTGGCTGGAACGGCGAGAACGAATGGCTGGCAATGGCGAGAATCAGGTTTACTGTACGGTGGTTAAAAAAAATTTTGAAATCTACCGCTGCCTGCAAGAAGAACTCTTGATTCCTTGCTACCTAGGGATGGGCCAACAAGCCCGGCTTGTAGGTACTCCCAAGGACCTAGGCGGTCAGCGGATTTTAGGTGATTGGATTTGCGAAAGTCCTGACAACATAAACACGTCTAGCTTTCAAGGGCCACAAAAGTCGAATGTGAAGTTAGGAAATTGATTGATTGATTTTGAATTTAAGTCGATTTCGCCCTTCGGGCATGTACGACTATTTACCCCCTATGCGTGCGAAGCACGCATATGGGGGTTAAATGTGCGATTAAACGCACTAAATTTTAGTCAGGTGTGTTGACAGATTGCAACATATCTGACACTTTACTGCGGAGTACTACCCTCCAGCGCACCATGGTTCCCCACAATTAAGGGGGTTAAATGAATACGCGTTCTTGGAGAGTATGTACTCTTAACACACCCCACCATCAATGCATGGTTTCCCCACAAAGGGGGTTCATTGAAGGCATGATATTGTGAGGTGAGTATTATTATTATACCTGTACATAGGACTAGAACCACAATGTTTAAAGGTATATATGTGCGCGTTGTAGCGCACGTTGTTGTTTGAATTGCTTCAAGTACTCAGTCAGGAGTGGCACAGGCGGCTCGGACTAGGCAAACGAAAGCGCGAAGCGTGACGGAAGCTGAAACGCCAGGAACGTACATACATGATCTAATTCTGCCCAGTTAAACTAAGTCGGGCTGTCCCTAATACCAATAAAGTGTAAGCCACTTGTTCAATTATGACAATGCTTCAAGTTTCAAAATTTTGTTTAATTGATTCCAAATAATTTTGAATTTTGCGTACATAGTGTACATATGTTGTCCAAAAATAATATCAATAAACGAGTACAAGTTACTCATATCATTTTTGTATCACGCACAGATAATAAATTAGAGATTGTATTTTTGACGGTGGTTCAAAATAGATCAAATTTGTGATTTAAAGAGTCTTGTCAAAAGGGGTTTTCAAAAATTCGAAAAGAAAACCCCAAAGAGTCAGGCAATTTCGATCAGTCTGCGGCGATGAGGACAGCGAACTCAAGGTCCCAGTTTCCCTCCTCGGGCAGGCTGACTTCCCCAGTCGTCGTTTGCAGCAGACTCAGCATACTGCATACAGTCATCACCTCGCTGTGTCGGGGTACTTCTCGAAGGAAAATCCCCAGTGTTCAAGTTATCACCGGGGCCACTCGTTTGTACTCCTCGACTGCACAATTTCTATCTTCGGCATGGTGGCGGGGTAGGTCGGTCTTCTCTGTGTCGTTCTGCCTCGCATATATGCATTATATACATATACATGCAGCACGCCCCTATCTTCCTTGGCATTATTCTTCAAGTAGTAGGCTGGTCGTTGCCTGCACACGAGGCAGTCCGAAAACTCACAGGTGGCCCCCTCCCCTACTCATCCAACAGCAAGGCGCGGCGTGGTGTTGAATTCGTAAGATGTTGCTTGTTCGACGGCTGGCTCCTGACTGTAATGGAATGAAGCCAGGCTTTGTTGTTCTTGTTGTTCTTGGATTAGAGTCGTATGCGCCCTTCGGGCATGCACGACTATGTACCCCCGTTAGGGGGATTAAATATGTGATTGCACACATTTTTTTTTTGGTCAGGTGCGTTAACAGTTCGTAACACACCTGACACTTACAGATGTACACCCCTCCAGCGCAGCATGGTTCCCCACTAAGGAGGTTAAAATGAATGCGCGCTATTGGAGAGTGAGTACATTTAACACACCCTACAGTCAATGCATGGTTTCCCCACAAAGGGGGTTCATTGAACGCACGAAATCGTAAGGTGTGTTGTATACCTGTACATAGGACTAGAACCACAATGTTTACAGGTATATATGTGCGCGTTGTATCGCACTTGTTGATTGAATTGCTTCAAGTACACAGTCTGGAGTGGCACGGGCGGCACGGACTAGGCAAGCGAAAGCGCGAAGCGTGACGGAAGCTGAAACGCCAGGAACGCACATATATGATCAAATTTTGCCCAGTTAAACTAGGTCGGGCTGTCCCTAATATCAATAAAGTGTAAGCCACTTATTCAATTATGACAATACTATGAGTTACAAAGAATTTTCCATTTAACGCGAATATTTCCAGTTATGAAAATTTTGTGTACAAAGTGTACATATTATTTGCAAAAAACAATACCAATCTTTGAGTAAGAATTACTCATATCTTTTTCGTATCACGCACACTACAATTGTAAGCTGTATTTTTTTTTAGACGATGGTTCGAAATTGATCAAATTTGGGTTTTCAAAGAGTATAATCAAAAGGGGTTTTCGAAAAAAAGCCAAATTGAAAACCCCATTGATACAGGCAATGTGATAGCCCTTAGAAGGACTGTTTAGCCCTTAGAAGGACTATTGTTAACAGCAGGTGGTCCCCGGTAGAGAAGCTCTGTCTTTCTGCCATGCCGGCTCTCTCTTTAACGCAGCGCCCCCTTGGTAGCTCGCTATATTGCTGCTCCATGTGGTCGGCTGTTGGCGGGGGGATAGGTCGACATTTCCTCAATTGGCCAGCACAGCAGCTTGGCCCCATACTTCCATACCAAGAGCGAGTCATTGTAGTTGTAGTTGGGTGCTCCATAGCTGCTGCAAGGCTGCCAAGACTGCCTCCTTCCCTCCTCGTCCACTGCGTCTCCCTCTACCGTAGAACGTCTGCCACACGTCTGCACTCTCCACCTGCTGCTGCCTGAATGATGAAGCCAGGCGATGATGATGATGATTGTTGAATTAAAGTCGTGTGCGCCCATTCGGCCATGTACGACTATTTACCCCCATTGCGTGCGAAGCACGCAATGAGGGATTAAACTGTGTGCTACGCACACTTAATATTTTCGTCCAGTGGGTTACAGAGCTGCAATCCACTAGACGGAGTTGATGCGTGTATGGACGCTATTTTCGCACCGTTCCATCGCTACATGGTTTCCCCACTAAGGGGGTTCATTGAACGAGCGATATGGAGGGGTGCGTGTATTTAAATTCTAAAGTTTTTGTATATTTTTCCTGTTCATAGGAATAGAACCACAATGTTTACATGATAACTTATTTGCTGAGTTGACCATGTCAGGGCGCGACGAAGGCGGCAAAGGTCGGCTGGCTGCGCTGTCGCGTCTCAGGTTGGCTCCGGCAGGTCCAGGTTTATTTAACGTTTATTAATTTTGATATTTTGGCCGAAAGGAGAGAAAAATTTTTGAAGTAAATCAATTTTTGTTTTTGATTAGGGTTGATCTTTGTTTTTGATAGTTGCGTACTTGTTCAGGTTCCTGTTTCCGGGTACCCGTTCGTTCCGCTTCGAACTAGAGTTGTGTTTATAGTGGCTAGTACTTCCCTCCTTGGGTATTACACCTTTGGCAGGTTTCCTTGCCATATTTGATACCAGTTATTTTATAGTGATCTTTGCCAGGGATCTATTGTCCAGTGTGTGCTATTGGTGTATATATGGTATAGTGTTTTGTATTTGCTATAAACCTTTTATGTTTTTGTTTGGACTGGCTATATGTTTCAAATCGTTTGTAGTTGTTATTGACTTTTATGTATAAAAAAACAAGTAAAATATGAAGACTTTTGTTTTTCAGAGTGAGATAGGGAGTGAGTCATTTCTAGCTTGTTACAGAGAGTCGGTTGGGCTCTGATGGTATGTCCCCTCCCTTTCTGTCGCAGTGGCTATACTCTGCTCTTTCCAAGTCTCTAATTATGTTGTTCTAAAGTTGTTTTTTTAAATAAATTTTAGGCTCTTGGTGTACTTATCAAAATAAGAAAAATAACATGAAAAGAAAAAGAAAATGTTGCTGTTGTTTTGTATGCTGATCTGTACTGTTAGGAAAAAAAAGGGGGGGGGGGTACTCGCAGTTGTTAGTGTATGTATATTATTTATTTTTTTTGTATTGTTGTTGTGTGAATGTTCTTTGTATTATGCCTTCCTTTTTCCATAACTCTGGCGTGACCCGTACTACCTCGCGTTAGCCTGATAGCATAGGTGTCACCCATCCTAATTATGTAGGTCATAATCCCCCCTGTATGTTTATTCAATTGATCAATATATAATATTATATATTTATTTATTTTTTTTCCTTTTATTGTTCTCCTTTTATTTATTTATTTTTTTTATTTTTTATTTTTTTTTTGACACGGTTCGCCTTTCCAACATGTGAGCGAGTGAGCTCCAGGTCGTCCTAACGTACCTCCCCCTAATGGGGGGCATACTGGAACTCATCACCCACAGTGGTTGTACTTGGGTTCCGGTAGAGGTCAGCACTGTTCTGTGCCGGCCTCTGTGTCAACTTTTCTGTTTTCCTATGTGTGTTAGTTTTCTGCGAGTACTAAATGCTGTTTCTTGCAGCAGTCCCGTCTCTCTCTTATTGGGGGGGGGGGGAAGGTATGTATCTTTTGGGGAATGGCCTGTCTGGTCTCTTACCTGACCTTCCCTTACCCTCCGTTACCCCTTCTCCTCCGTTCCAGGCAGACATGACTGCTTAGTTAGTGTTGTAGTTGTATATTTTTTTTTTTTAAAATCATTTTCCATACATGTATATATTTATACATTGTATACATGGTTTTATTTCCCGTGCCGTTCTTTCATTTAAGAGGTATATAAATCTAAGCATATATTTATTATTGGCATTTTTTCATCACCATTGTGATGTAATTAGTCAGTTCATGATATATTGGCTTGTTATTTATGTTATTTGTGTATAATATATTCGCATCATATACTGCGCCATAGTGGCTTTGTATTTTATTCTTAATCAAATTCCTTTCTTTTTGTGTCTCTTTACAGTTTAGTGTAACATGCTTTTTTGTATATAATTGCTTTTTACATAAGGGACATACGGTATTTTCCTTTATTATATGCCTATTACAGGCCACTTCTCCTGTTAACCAGGTGTCATGCAAATATGTGTACATGTAGCTTTGTTTATTAGTTGGATATATGGAGTTCCATTGTTTCCATACTTCTACCCATTGTATATTTGGGTTATTGCTTTCCACTGTAAAATGTATATTTTTATTAGCTTCTTTATTTAATATATCATATATATTCCGGTCCTTTTCTTCTGTCCATATAGGGCTTTTATTTCTATATTGTAAAATTATGTTTTTTGTATATCTCATATTTTTTGGAGGTTCTGTTAGTTTTATTAGGTTGTTATCTCTATATATTTCTGGTTTATTGCTGATAGTATATCCAAAGAAATATATATATATATTGCTGTCCATGCATATCTGTTACTTTTTGTTAAATTTCTTATTCTATTTATTATGTTTGCGGTTTTTTAAAGTTTTAAATGGGGTATTCCTAGACCTCCCTCTTTCTTAGTTTTATATAGGAATTTCCTATGATTGTAATGTATTTTTTGTCCCCATATGAAGTGTATTATTTCTTTTTCCATTGTTTCTAACATGGTATTAGTTAGGTTTAGTACATTTAATACATACCATATCTGGCTGTATATATATAAGTGTGCGCAACTTGGATTTTTTCCATTATATTTAATAGTGATAATGTCCACAATTCTATCTGCTCCCTTATTTTTCCTAAAATTTTTCTAAAGTTTGCTTTAATAGCATTTATTCCGTAAATTATGCCCAGTGCTTCCACTTTCTCTTTAATTAGATCTGGCGGGAGCCCTGGGTGATTGCCTCTCCAGTTTCCTATTAAAAGTATTTCGGTTTTGCTGTGGTTTACTTTAGACCCAGATGCTTTGCCGAAATCTTCGTATTCCTTGTCTAAATGTTTAAAAGAGAATCCATCTTTCATAAAATTTGTACAGTCATCCGCATGCTGTAGCATTTTTAATTCTTTATCTAAATTTGGTATTTTGATGCCTTGTATATTTGTATTATTATTTATTCTCTCACATAATATTTCAATAGCTAAAACATATAAAAGCATAGACATTGAGCATCCTTGTCTCACCGATCTCTGTATATTCAAACTTTTGGTTTTTGCGCCATTTACCTGTACTGCTGAGGTTATATTTTTATATAATATTTTAATCCATTGGCAGTAGTTGTTCCCAAAGCCATACTTTTTTAGTATTGTGTCTATGTAACTATGTTCTAAACGGTCAAAGGCTTTCTCTTGATCGTATAGTAACATTACCCCCTTTTCTCCTTTATACTGTATATACTCAATTACTGTTTGTATATTTAAGATATTATTTCTGATATCCCTTCCCTTTTCCCCGCAACTTTGATTGATATTTAAAATTTTCCCCATGCATGTTTTTAACCTATTTGCTAGTATCTTACTTAAAATTTTATAATCGGTATTTAAAAGTGAGATTGGTCTCCAGTTTTTTAGGTCTAGAGTTTCACCTTTCCCTTTGTATATTAGGGTTATAATTCCCTCTTTCATTTGTTTGGTCATTTCTTTAGTTAAAAGTATATTAATATACACTAATTCCAATACAGGTATTAATTCATTTTGAAATATTTGGTAAAATTCTGATGTCAGTCCATCTGATCCTGGCTATTTCTTTTTACTGAGCTGTGAGATTGCTTGCTCTATTTCTTTTGCTGTGATGAGAGTGTCACAGTTATGTTTGTTTTCGTCAGTAATTTGTATAAAAGTTGCACTATCGCAGTATTCATGTATGTCTTCTTGTTTTATATTTTGTGAAGTGTATATTGTTTTATAAAAATCGTATATTTCTCTCATTATATCTTCTTGCTTGGTATATATTATATTATTTTTCCGTATTCTTTCAATATTTTTGTTTTTTTCCATTTTTTTATCTCTTCCCTTCAATATATGCCTTGTGCTTTGCTATATAAGTCTGTGAATATTCCCGCTCTAACTTGTGCCCCTTTGGCTTTGTAGTTTTGTATTTCCTTATATAGTTTCTCTGCTCTGTTCTTCTCTATTTCCTGTGTTTCATTGTTATTTATAATTCTTATGCATCCTTTTTCCATCCCTTTCCATTGCTTATTTTTGATGTTGCAATATTTCTTTGTTATTATTTGAATTTCTGTTTTCTTTTTTTCCCATTCCTCAATTATATTAGTACTTTTATTTACCAGTTGTTGTAATATTAGTTTTATTTTTCCACATATTCTTCATCCTCTAATACCGAGTTATTAAATTTCCATTTCCCCTGTCCCCATTTTATTCTATTATTTACTTTTATCACTATATTGTCAGCATTATGGTCTGATATTTTTATTTCTTCAATATTGCATGATTGGATGTCCCCAGTTCTTGATTGTGAAACATAAAATTTGTCTAAGCGACTGCCTTGTTTACTTCCATATCTGTACGTGTATTCAATTTTATTAGGATTAATTTGCCTATATATGTCTACTATCTTATTATGGTCCCTAAAGATTTTTATTTGGTCTGCTAGGAACCTGTCATTTTTATTGTAGCCACCGCTTCTGTCCATATCTTGATCTATCCAGTTAAAATCCCCCCCTATAATAAATTTGTCTGCAGAGTAACGTTGTGCATATCTTGTTATTTTATCTATGAATTCAGTTTTTATCTTTCCCCCACCTGACGGCACATATACATTTAGTATGTGCCATTCATTTATTTTGATATGTATTAGTCTACCTTTGAACGAATCTTTAGTTAAAATTATCTCCCATGACAACTTCTGGGCAGTCTTTCTTAACATAATGGCTACTCCAGCTCTCGTATTTTTATTATCAACACTTGTTATAACTATTCCATTTAGTTTTTCTTCTAATTGCCTAATTAGTTTTGGATCGGGTGTATGCATTTCCTGTAAGAGTATAATATCATACTTTGTTGCTATTTCTATTAGTTTTTCTGCTTTTCCCCTTATTCCCTTTATATTTAAAGATATAATGTGGAGGTTCATTTCCTCCAGTTTATCTTTAAATAAAGCATTATTCGTATCCATTTTGTTGTTGTTGTTGTATTTATATTGTTATTATTTTGTGTTGTTTAGGCCTGATCGGCCTGTTCTGTATCTTTCAGATGTGTAGGTTTCTGTTTTTTGTGCGGTATTGCTCTATTGTTATCTTTTTTATGTTTTTTCCTCCGGTATATGTCGTTCGCGGGAGGGAAGAGATCCTCGCGCCGCGATATGGCGATCTTTGAATATTGATCATTTCCTCTAGTTCTTCCCTAGAGGGCCACTCCGCCGATACCGTGTTCCTTCGTTTCCGCTTATTTGAGGTTATCGGTGTTGAGGTTGATGGTGTAAGTCCCTCATTTCCCCCCGAAAGTTCCTCTTCTCCCATTGTTATGTGGGCACTTTGCTCTTCGACCATGTTATTCTGGTCTGTGTCATTGCCCCCTTTTTTGTTGCTGTTTTCTACATCCTTGAAGTTGGGTTCTTCAAGGTAGTAGTATGGTGCTATGTTTTGTTCTATTAGTTTTGTTGTAGTTTTCTTTTTTCTTTGTCTCCTATCTCTTTTTTTTCCGACTTTGTTTTTGTTTTTTTGTGTGTTTTTTATGACTTTGTCTGTGGCTATATTTTTGTTTTCGAAGTCTTCCCAGTGGTAATCTGACCTCTCATCAGAATCGCTTACTGAGAGAGGCGTGAAAAGATTCTGGGTTTCCATCAGATCTAGTTCTGGGTCAGGTACTACGTCCATTTCGGCCGCTGTTTCCTTTCCCTTTTCTTTTATTGGTACGCTAGCTGCCATTGCAGCATATGTTGGGTTTTTCCCTTTTTGTACGGGGTTCTTACAATCTCTGGGTAGATGCCCAGTTTCCTGGCATCTTGAACATTTCCTATAGTTAATACATCCTCTGAACCAGGACTTGACCAAAAACCCCATGACATATATAAATGTCGGAAGCTTTTTGGCGTCGTCCAGGCTCATCGTGCAAATTCTGACCCCTGTTTTTATTGTGGGGTATCCCCAGACTGTTGCTGTTTTATCCTTGCTCATTGTTATTTGGAATTTCCTCATTAATTTGATTTTTATTTCTGCCGTTGGAATTTCCAGCGGGAGTCCCGAGAAGTGGACTTCCACCGCTTTTATTTCTATAGGTCTTTCTATTGGGGGGGGGGGGTGACCTCGGCCGCATTCACTAACTTCCCCTTCACTTCAAGTTTCGTGTCATTTGAGAGTACTACTGTATCTCCTTGTGCATACAGGTAATACTTCCCATTTCCTCCATTTTGTAAACCCGCGATATATTCGAGGGGTACACCCTTTGTTACCATGGCTTCTAGGATTTCCGCAGGCCTGGGGCGCTCCTTTTCCACCAAATGCTCACAATCTATGAGTTGACATCCAGGCGCGCGGTGTACCAGGAGAGTTCTATTTTCTCCTGACGTCTCTATAGATGTCCTAAAGTATTCATCAAGCTTTCTTCCTTCCATACTTGTCTTATTGTTTTGATTGGAAAGCTTTTGTATACAATATTTTGTAAATTTAGTCACTTATGTCTATGTTCATGAGAGAAGAAACAATTTTTCTCCCTCAGGAATAAATAAAACAGAGTGTTATTTCTGATTGTTCATTGTCTCTACCTTCAATAAGAAGGGAAACATACAAATTTATAATTGAAGAAAATTTAGGTCACAATATTAATAATGAATATTTGATAGGCAATTGTCTCTCCTTTCAATGAGAGGGGAAACATGTAATGAAAAAATGGAATAATTATAAGAAAAAGAAAATATTTGTATCAAATGAATACGGTTGCAATATTAATGATTATATTTTAAATCATATGTACCTATCCTACGGCACGGGATGTCCGCGGCTAAAGCTTTTTTTTTTTTTTTTGTTTTTTTCCGGCTCCTCTAATGTGTTTAAGTTGGGTCCTTTTATCTTGTCGGTTGAGCTTACGCTCAGTAGTGAGCGAGCTCACTCTGGCTCTATGTTAGTCTTATCGCTGTAAAATTGTAATTGTTTACTTCACTTCGCAAACAGACACTGAATACGCAGCCAGGCTTGATTGATTGATGCTTGGATTAAAGTCGTTTTCGCCCTTCGGCCATGTACGACTATTTACCCCCACAGCGTGCGAAGCACGCATAGGGGGGTTAAGTGGTCAGGTGTATTAACAGATTGCAACCACCTGACTCTTTTTTAAGTACACCCCTCCAGCGCAGCAGGGTTCCCCACAATTAAGGGGGTTAAAATGACATGCGCGCTATTGGAGAGCGTGTACATTTAGCACACCCCACCATCAATGCATGGTTTCCCCACAAAGGGGGTTCATTGAAGGCATGATATTGTGAGGTGAGTATTATTATTATACCTGTACATAGGACTAGAACCACAATGTTTACAGGTATATATGTGCGCGTTGTAGCGCACGTTGTTGTTTGAATTGCTTCAAGTATTCAGTCAGGAGTGGCACAGGCGGCACGGACTAGGCAAGCGAAAGCGCGAAGCGTGACGGAAGCTGAAACGCCAGGAACGTACATACATCATGATCAAATTCTGCCCAGTTTAACTAAGTCGGGCTGTTCCTAATACCAATAAAGTGTAAGCCACTTATTCAATTATGTCAATACTACAAGTTACAAAGAATTTTCCATTTAACGCGAATATTTCCAGTTATGAAAATTTTGTGTACAAAGTGTACATATTATTTGCAAAAAACAATACCAATCTTTGAGTAAGAATTACTCACATCATTTTCGTATCACGCACACTACAATTGTGAGTTGTAATGTTTTAGACGGTGGTTCGAAATTGATCAATTTTGTCTCTTCAAAGAGTATAATCAAAAGGGGTTTTCGGAAAAAAGCCAAATTGAAAACCCCATTGATTTAGGCAGTTAAAAAACTCTTAGCCCTTAAAAGGACTGAGGGGCTACAAAACCCGCTCCAGGATAAACGACTTCAGGTGGTCCGGAAAGTGTTCTATGACCGTTCGTCTATCACGCTCCTTCGGGATTTTCGGGTCTATGAAATCTGCCATGTCGAGTTCACTCCAGGATGCTTTGTAATAAATTCTCTCGGTCGTGATTCCATGGTATTTCCTCAAGTGGTCACAAATCAGTGCAGCTAATGGTAGCGGGCATTCGTGGAAACCTAAATCCAATTGTAGTAGGGCTCCGGGTGCTTTCTTTGCCCGTACTCTACTGGCTTTGGTCTGTCTCCCCCCAGTCTCAGTTTGCTTCCTCGCTTGAAGGGCCTCCTTAACGTCATCTATGAACTTTATGCCTTCTTTCTTATCAACCCACATATCATTCCTTCCCCATGAGTACGATAGTTCGTACACAAATTGCCCAGTCTCCTTTGCCAGCTTTGCCAAGTTTTGTCTTTTAATTTCTTCTTCAGTCAAATCAGGTCGTGGGATCGGCTTTGGGGTGGGTGGGGGTGACTTGCACGCTTCCGCCGCTTCCAGTATTTCCGTCTGTTTTACCGGTGTTTTTATATTTGACCTTGATGGTGAGTTGGTTGGTGGTACTACGGGGATGGGTGGTGTTTTTGTCGTCTCCCGCGGTTTTTGTTGCTCTCTAGTTTCTTTCATCTCATCAGCAATTTTAATTGGACTTGTTGTTGTTCTTATTGCTGGTTTGGTGGAAGATATCGGTGTTGAAGTGGTTGCTGTCATTGGTTCATTGGGAGGGGCAGTTAGTCTAAACTGGCTTTGCTGCGTAGTAGGCGTCTGCCTATTACGCCTCCACTGTCCTTGTGGTCCCCCTCCCTGTCCCAGTCTTCTATAAGGCCCTCTTCTTTCCCATGGGCGTCTCTCTATTGGGCTGCTTCTATTTTCCTCCCAAATTAAGAGAAGAGTCGTCCTCTTCTCTTGAGCCCGGAGACTCCATCCAGTAGCCACTGAAAGGCCTAAGCCTTTCAGGGCACTCAGTGCATGCTCAGGAATAATAACTTCCATCGCTAACGATTTTTTCTACGTGTTGACCCTACTGTGTTCACTGCTGACTCTGCCATGATATATTACAACTTCAGACTTTGGACAGGTGGGTGCGAAATCACTTGTGACAGTAATATGCAGTATGTGAGGAGGATGATATTAGTTATGTGAATACGGCCTGAAAGAGTAGCTCTTTTCTTGAAATGTGTGTGGCCCTAAAAAGGGCCGTTTATGTTGTTTCTTTGAGAAACGAATTTAAGCACGCTCTCCACGGATACGACGAGCAAGCTGTATGTCTTTGGGCATGATGGTGACTCTCTTGGCATGGATAGCACACAAGTTGGTGTCCTCGAAGAGACCGACCAAGTGAGCCTCACTAGCTTCCTGAAGGGCCATTACAGCAGAGCTCTGAAATCGAAGATCAGTCTTGAAATCCTGAGCTATTTCACGGACCAAACGCTGGAAGGGCAGTTTTCTAATGAGCAGTTCCGTGCTCTTCTGGTATCGCCTGATTTCTCTCAAAGCTACAGTACCGGGCCTGTATCTGTGTGGTTTCTTCACACCACCCGTTGCTGGTGCGCTTTTACGAGCGGCCTTGGTAGCCAGCTGCTTCCGTGGAGCCTTCCCTCCTGTAGATTTGCGCGCTGTCTGCTTAGTTCGTGCCATTCTTGGTATGAACAATTCTTGGTATGAATGGCAGGTTGACGGTGATAGGAAACTATATTGATATCGATCAAACCTAACTTGGCAAGTACGCGTGTTCTGGTTGGCCAGTGTATTTTTTCAAGACGCTTTTTCATTGGTCCACAATTGAGTCATTGTATTGGCCAGTAGTGCGCCGAAATTTCAATCCGTTTTTTTAGTCAAGCTCAAGTGAGTCCAAGAGTATTTAATTTGCATTGACTTTCCCATACTTTCTTTTCTTGAAATCAGTATGCAATCACTGAACCGTTTGCTGCTGTCTAAAGAGGAGGAGAAGGAGAAGAAGAAGATTATTAGAACAACCACAACGAATAGTAGTAGTAGTGATAATAATAATAATAATAATAATAATAATAATAATAATAATAATAATAACAACAACAACAACAAAAAAAAACAACAACAACAAAAACGACAACAACACATTTCAACCAAGAAAAAAAACAATGTAAGATATATGATATATATATAGATATATATATAGATATATATATATATATATATATATATATATAGAGAGAGAGAGAGAGAGAGAGAGAGAGAGAGAGAGAGAGAGAGAGAGAGAGAGATAAGATAATGAGAAATAAAAATATGACCATATCATATCAGACAAGAACCATCCCCCCACCCCCATTAACAAGAAAGAAAGAAAGAAAACCCCCAAGACAAGACAAGACAAGACAAGACAAGACCTAGCATGTGTTGTACAAGTTCAGAGCAATGATGGTGATTGAAAGTTACAGTAGCAAACTGTAGGGTGACAAAAATATGGTTTTCTTTTCAAAGACTGTGGTGCCGAATAATGTTTTGGCACAAGTTTCACTATATTTTTAGCAGGTCTGTCCTGGAATTGAGATTTCTCATTATGTCATTCATGGTATGTCTGAGTTGACTTGGATGTATCTGACAAGCAGAGATGACACCAGGAATGAAAAGTACCTTCTAAGTTCTGTCCATAAACACCTTTCAGTTCATGGATTCCTACAATTAGAGCAGGTCTACTTTGTCTCATTTGAGTTTACACAGTACTTGATGTCATGAGGATATTAGGAGTGGTCTTGAAATCCACAGTGCCTCCTTACTGTTCAGTGGGGAAACTTGATATTTGGGAAAGGCTGCAATAATATACATATGCATAAGAATGTCAAAAATTTAAATGAATCAATCAATCAATCTGACCACAAGCAAGTGCACTGTCTTTGCCAGACCGGAAATGCATGGCACTTAAAATGTAAGAATCAGTTCCTTCTTTCACTGCAAAGACACTCACTCACTCACTCACTCACTCTCTCTCTCTCTTAGTATCAATGTAATGGGTGTAGAGAACCGTATTTCTCAAGCTTTAACTTAGACATTATGTTTCCTTCGGATTGTAATGATGACCATTACATATGTCAGGAAATACACTTGAAAAAAAAAACAAAAAATACTGTCATTCTACATGAAACGAACAAAAACACATCCATGTGCATACGTCTTAGGCAAAAGAAAGTAAACACGCTGCATTGACGCCGTTTTGGGACGTTTCGTATTTATTTCTTCCGCCAATAACTGTATGCAATAGCTTTTCTGAATGAAGATTTCACTACAGCTTGTGCTGATACATGCATGCCTGTTGGATATATCTTCCACATTGCAGTGTTGCGTGTGCAGATGCTTTATTTCATGGATCTTTCCGTGCACGCGCACACAGAGAGAGAGAGAGAGAGAGAGAGAGAGAGAGAGAGAGAGAGAGAGAGAGAGAGAGAGAGAGAGAGAGAGAGAGAGAGAGAGAGCAGTGCAATGATACATGTCAACTTGAGACTTTGGACTGCTGGGTGCGAAAAAACTTGTGAAAGTAATATGCTGTGTGTGAGGAGGCTGATGGCACCAGTTATAATTGCAGATCCCATACAGTTCGCTTGTGTATCTAGGGGGGGGGAGGAGTTCAGATGGCCGATTTGCAACAGGAAAACGAGAAGAAAAAGGCAATAACATTTCGCATGTTATTATACCATACTTAACACGCTGAACGTTATAATAGTTATGTGAATACGGCCAGAAAGAGTAGCTCTTTTCTTGAAATGTGTGTGGCCCTAAAAAGGGCCGTTTATGCTGTGTCCTTGAGAAACGAATTTAAGCACGCTCTCCACGGATACGACGAGCAAGCTGTATGTCTTTGGGCATGATGGTGACTCTCTTGGCGTGGATAGCACACAAGCTGGTGTCCTCGAAGAGACCGACCAAGTAAGCCTCACTAGCTTCCTGAAGGGCCATTACAGCCGAGCTCTGAAATCGAAGATCAGTCTTGAAATCCTGAGCTATTTCACGGACCAAACGCTGGAAGGGCAGTTTTCTAATGAGCAGTTCCGTGCTCTTCTGGTATCGCCTGATTTCTCTCAAAGCTACAGTACCGGGCCTGTATCTGTGTGGTTTCTTCACACCACCCGTTGCTGGTGCGCTTTTACGAGCGGCCTTGGTAGCCAGCTGCTTCCGTGGAGCCTTCCCTCCTGTAGATTTGCGCTTTATTTGTGGACTCCCCTCGGGCCTCTAACTATGTTAGCCAGAGAACCCTTGAGGAGACCCCCGTTTGGTCTAAAGTGTGATAAAGGGTTTTTATGTCTGTTTGTATCCCCCAAAGGTCTGTTGTTGCGGGTATTTTCAAAAATAAAAGAATTTAGAAGAAAAATTTAATTTAGATATATTTTTGATTCGGGTTGTTCCTAACGTTTTTATTTTTGATGGGGCGTAATTGCTCGGGTTCCACTCCATGGACCCCTGGCGTTCCGTCCCTAGGTCTAAAAGGGTTTTGTCATTTATTTGATGGTCCGTACTCCCCTCCTCAGGCATTATACCTTTCGGCTGGTTTCCTTTCCATATATCCCATTATTAGTGAGTCCTTGCTAGGAACTCTTCTTGTCCAGTGTATGCTATGTGTTTGTGCTATATTTTGTTTTTTGTGCTATACGTATTTTTGTATGGACAGCATTATAATGGTCAAATCACAAGAGTTGTTATTTACTTTTATAAGAGAGAGCAGTATTTTAAGAGAATAAATAAACATAAATAAAATAAAATAAAATAAAAAAATAATAATAATAATAATAATAATTACTAATAATAATAATAAAATAAGGAGCTTGTTTGTTGTTGTTGTTGTTATAGTTGTTGTTGTTGTTGTTATTGTTCTTCTTTCTTCATTCTTGATTTCTGTTCTGTTATTTATTCTTCTTGTAGCTGGCATACATTCTTCTCATACATACAAAAGAGGAAAGAGAAAGGAAAAGAGAAAAAAGAGATGTAAAGAAGGATAGAAAGAAAAATAACAAAATAGAAGAAAAAAATAGATAAGAAAGGTACTGTTGTTTTGTGTGTGTGTTCTGTGTTTTTGGGTATCTCCCTCATCCTGCTTGGAGAGCTATCTCTCTTTGCATTTGCAGAGAGAGGTCCCTTTATTTCTTTTTGTATGTATTCATTCCTTTATGAAGGGTCGGTGTGGGTTTGTTTCTTCCACACTTTCACCTTCTCTATATGCCTTAGCGGCACTGCATGCGGCTTATTTTCCGTATATGTAGTTTATTGACTAATATTCCTTCGCATTCATACTTTTTTTTCCGTCTGTTCAAGGCAGTATCCTTCTCCGTTCACGCCGAGGGCGAAAAGTTACATATTTTGGAGTAAAGGCCAAAAAAGGTTCTAAAATATTATGACGGTCATGTGCATGCATGTACCTTCGTATATGCACGTATTACATATTTACCGTGTGCATACGCTTATTTTGAGATAAGTTTATAGAGAGAAAGATGTATAGTATAATGATGATATGGGTAGGTCTGTTTTGTTTTGTTTGCATGTGTATTTCCGCAGACAGTGATTTTCTAGGGCTCCTCTGCAGGCCTGTCTACCTCGCGTGAGCCACGTAGCATAGCCCCGCAGTATCCACACCCTGTACTTCCCACTATCTGCGGATCCCCGTCCCTTGTTTAGTTGATGAGCATTTTGTTTTGACACATTTTTTTTTTTTTTTTTTTTTTCAGAGTTCCTGTTCACTTTTGTTATCAGTTTTTTATTTATCCCTTAAATCCCAGTCCAAAATGGAAAAGCCCCTTATTGAAAAACTGATAATTTAGCTGTCTGGTATGAAGGTGGGGAGTCCCACCATCCTCCGTCTGCTATTGGAAAATTGAAGAATCACTATTTATGAAGCGTGTCTTTACATTTTATTTGTGTGCACAGATATTATTATTATAGACACGTTCATGTTTTGATGAGTTCCTTTCTAACATGAGTGCGAGGGTTTTTATTTTATCTCGCTCTCAGTGGTTATACTCAGTCCTCTAAGAAGCCAACACTAGTATGTGGTGACTTCTTGATCTAAATTTTAGGATTTTCTTCCAATGTAAATTTTCCTTTTTTTGTCTGAAACAGGTGACTTGAAATTTCGTGTCAATATTAAATTATTTGAATGTACATAGAATATATATAAGTAAGAATATTATAAATATATATATATAATTGAGAAAAAAAAAAAAAAAAAAAAAAAAAAAAAAAAAATTAAAAAAAAAAAAAAAATTAAAAAACATCCATTTTATAAAATGGCAATATATAAATATAAGTATGTAAGGTTAGAGTTCTTTTAGAGAGTATGTATAGGGTTTATTTGTATATCCAATTATATTTATCTTATGGATTCTATGATCTACTGATGTTATTTTGCCACAGCGCAGCATTATATCAATTATATAGTCTACAATTTGGGTGTATAGTAGTTTATTATCAATATTATTTGTGTATAGTAGTTGTTTATCATTGTAATTGTATAGTATTTTGATGTTATTTATTATTTTATTTCTTTCTTTTTCTAATGCCTTGCATTTTAAAATGAGGTGTAATTTACTATGTGGCCCTATGTTGCATATGAAACAGGTAGGCATTTTTTTTACAATATGCCTTCTAAAGGCTATCTCTCCTGTAAACCACACATCATGTAGATATTTATAAAGCATACTCTGCTTTGCTGCGGATTTAATTTCCGCCCAGTTTTTCCATACCAATTTCCAGTTTACTTCTGGATGGTTTGTTTGGATTTTTAGTTTTATTTTGGCGTCTATTTCTATCTTGATTAGGGGGTATATTTTTGAATCTTTCTCTTCTTTCCATATTTGTTCATTTTTTCTATATTTTTGTATTGTTGTTGTTATATATCGTAGATTTTTTGGTGGCTGAAAGAGTTTTGTTAGTTTATTATTTTTATATATAATTGGCATATGTTTTAGTAAGTAACCGAACCAGTATGTGTATAGTGCTGCCCATGTGTGTGTCCGTTTATCTTGTATATTTCTAAATCTATTTATAATGTTGGTTGTCTTCTTATAACGTAGATGGGGTATACCCAGGCCTCCGTCTTTTTTTGGTTTATATAAATATTCTCTTGGAAGGTAATGTAGTTTCCCTTTCCAGATGAAATCGATTATTATTTTATCTATTGTGTCTAGCATTATATCTGTAAGATCTATTGCATTTATTTTATACGCTATTTTACTATATAAGTATGTTTGTGCAATTTGAATTCTTTCTATGGTATTCAAAGTTTCGCTCGACCATAGTTCGATATTTGTTTTTAATATGTCTAAGATTTGTTTGTAGTTATCTGTAATTGCATTATTTCCAAATAAAGTTCCTAGAGTTTTAATCTGATTTTTGATCAGATGTGGGGGTAAGCCTGGATGGTTTCCCCTCCAATTTCCAATTAGCAGGATTTCAGTTTTTTCGTGATTGAGTAGGGAGCCTGAGGCTTTCCCAAAGTTGTTAAACTCATTTTCCAGATGCTTAAAAGAGTTTTCATCTGTGATGAAGTTTGTGCAGTCATCTGCATGTTGCACCATTTTCAGCTCTGCTTCCAAATTTGGGATTTTTATTCCTTTTATATTTTTATTCATGTTTATTTTTTTACATAGTGCTTCAAGAGCTATCACATATAGTAACATGGAAAGTGGGCATCCTTGTCTAACTGACCTGTCTATAGAGAAACTTTTTGTGTATGCTCCATTGACTTGCACTTTTGAGTTTATATTTTTATATAGGATTCTTACCCATGTGACAAAGCGTTCACCAAAACCAAATTTTTTTAAAATTTCTTCTACGTATTTATGTTCGATTCTATCGAAAGCTTTTTCCTGGTCAAATAAAATTATAGCTCCTTTGTCCCCTTTTATGTTTATGTATTGTATTGCCGTTTCTATTGTTAGGATATTATTTTGTATGTTCCTACCTTGCTCTCCGCAGCTTTGGTTGTTATTTATGATTGGGGTCATACATGTTTTGATTCTATTAGTTAGAATTTTGCTAAGGATCTTGTAATCTGTGTTGAGAAGTGATATTGGGCGCCAGTTTTTTAGGTTTTCTGTGTCGCCCTTTCCTTTGTATATTAGGGTAATTATACCTTCTCTCATTCTCTTTGACATTATTCCCGTTAGATATATATTACAGTAGAGGTTTTCTAATATTGGTAATAATTGTTTTTTAAAGGTTTTATAGAAATCAGTTGTGAGTCCGTCGGAACCAGGCGATTTTCCTTTATTTAGTTGGTCTATCGCCTTTTCCACTTCCTCTATAGTTATAAAATTATCACATGTATTTTTGCCACTTATGTCTATTTGTGCAAAGGTTATATCTTTAGTGTATTTGTGTATTTCAGTTTTTTCTATATTTTGTGATGTATATAGGTCCTTGTAAAAATTATGTATTTCTCCAAGTATTTCATCTTTTTTGTTATATGTTTTGCCATCTTTCTTTATTATTTCTAGATTCTTTATTTTCCCTTTCCTTTGTTCTTCTCTCCTATATAATCCCTTCCCTATACCGTAAAGTTCCTCATATTTTCCCTCCCTTATTGCTATCCCTTTGTTTATGTATTCCTCTAATTCCTTAAGTCTTTTTTGATATATTTCTTTCTCTTTTTTTCTTATGTTTGTTTCCTTAAGTTTTTCCAAAAGTTTCCATTTTTCCGCCTCTCTTTCTATCCTTCTTTTGGTACATATACATTTTGTGATTTTTTTTATATTTTCTTTTAGAGACTCCCATTCTCTAATTATGTCATATGTTTCTGTATTTATTTGTTGTTGTAATGTTTTAGTTATTATTTCTACATATTCTTTATCTAATAGAATTGAATTATTTAATTTCCATGTTCCTTGTCCCCATTTTGTATTTTTTACTTCTTTTATGTGTAATATTATTGTTTTATGATCCGAAATTTGTGTATCTTCTATAGTGCATGTTTCTATGTTCCTTTTTCCTTTTTCTGAGACGTAGAATCTATCCAATCTGCTACCTTGGTTGTTGCCATATCTAAAAGTAAAATCTCTATTTATAAGGTTTTGTGTTCTGTACGCGTCTATTAGTTTATTTTTATTTATAAAATCCCTTGTAATTGGGAGTAGTAGTTTATCCTTTTTATTTAGGCCCGTGGTTCTATCTATTTCAGATTCTACCCAGTTAAAATCACCTCCTATAATAATCTTGTCAGTATGAATATTCACAACATAGTTTGTGAGATCTTCCATGAATTTGATTTTAGTTGTATTATATTGGGCCGGCACGTACACATTTAGTAGATGCCAATCATTTATTTTTAGGTGTAGAAGTCTTCCTTTAAAAGTTTCCTTAGTTTCTATTTTTTGCCATGTGGGAAAGTTTTTTTTGTTTTTGATTATGCAGGCTACTCCTGCATGATTTTCATTTGTGTTATTATTTATTTCTATATTTGTGTTAAAGGTTTTCTCAATCTGGTGTTGTAGTTGTTTATTTATATTATGAGTTTCTTGTAACATTATTATGTCATAGTTTTGTGATGCTTTGTATAATTTTCCTATTTTCTCTGTGTTAAAACCGTTTATATTTAGAGATAAGATTTTCAGATTGTGATCCATAATGGTTTTTAAGGAGTCTATTAAGATTTAAATTAGTTATTTTATGTATTCTATTTGGTTGATGTTTTATATTTCCTTTCCGTATTCTAATGTAATATCTTTGTCTTTTTCTGAGCTTTTAGCTCCAGTTTTCTTTATTTCATGTTTTTTTGTTTTTACCGGTTCCGGTTCCGTTTGTTTTGGTGTAGTATTTGTTTCAATTTGTTTTGTTTTAGTTTGTTCCAATTTTCTACTATTGTAGTCGGCAATGGTTATTGTGGTTTTTTGCCCATCTTTGGTTTTTGGGGCCTTTATTTGCACCATTGCTGTAGCCACGAAATTTGTGCTCTCTTCTATGTGCGGTGGTGTAGTGGTTTCTTCCCTTTGAGATTGTTCTTCGGTTGAAGAGATGGATGGTGTTTCCACCACTTTCCTTTTTCTTTTTTGGGATGTAATAGGTGTTGAGGCTATTTGTATAGCCTCCTCCTCGGGTTTTTGGCTCATGATCTCCTCGTCACTGAGTTGTTCAATTTCTGATTTTGTGTCTTCATCAGATCCTTCTAATTCGAGGTCTTGTAGAAGGTAGTATGGATTTATGTGCGTTGGGATGTTCCCCTCTTCTTTTGGGCTTTCCGATCCCTTATGTTTTTTCCCTCTTTTCTTTCTATCAACCCTTGTATAGTTGTCTTGGGCCTTGGAGTGGAAATTCTCCCATTCCATCTCTATGGTTCCCAAGGATGGCGTCCCGGATATGTTGTCTACCACTTGTGTAGATATTTCTTCACTGGTGCTCGTTTCTAGATTGTATGTATCTTGGTCGGTGTTAGGATTCACCGGCTCAGCCGCTTTCTGGGCATATGTGGCTGGTGTTGCGCCTTGCTCCCTTCTGTTTTGCATTGGGCCTGGGCAGTCTCTTGGAATGTGCCCTGTTCTCTGGCATCTCGGGCATGTCCTGTGGTTTATACATCCAATGTACCAGGTTTTCAGGAGAAAACCCATGACATACATGAATGTGGGTACAGATTTTGCCAGTTCTGTTGGGATAGAGATGATTCTCACCCCTGTTTTGACTTTGGGGTATCCCCATACTGTAGCGTCCCTGTGTTTCACACATTTTATCTTTAGTTTATAGAGGAATTTGTGGACTATTTCCTCGGTTGCTATATTCATTGGGAGTCCAGATATATGAATTTCCGTTGTCTTCTCCTCAATGGGTCTCTCAATTGGAGGGGCATCCTTCACATTGTACTTTGTTCCCAGGAAACTGGTGGGTCCATTTGGCAACAGTGGTAACTCCCCGTTTGTGTAAATGTAGCTTTTCCCAAAGCTTCCATTTTGTATTGCCGTTATTTGACTTATATCAATGCCCTTGCATTGTAGGCTAGCGAGGATGTCGGCCGTTTTTATTGTTCCTGCGTTTGGCTCGTCCACCTCCAGCAGTTGACAACCTTTAGGTCTATGGGCCACCAGGATTTTTCCTTCCCCTCTGCTTACTATTTCTGTCTTGAAATAACTTTCAAGCTTCCTTCCTTCCATTTTGCAAATAATGGTGGTATTTATATTGGTGTATATGGTTTTTTGAAAGTTGTGTGGTGAGCTTCGCTCGCGTGATTGCCTCTAGCGTTTATAGAGTATTAAGCGCACGAGATTAGCATACAGAGTAATGTGATGGATAATATGAGCATATATAATAATATAGTGCAAATGTATGAAAAGTATAAAGAAAATATTTTGTTTCTAGAGATGTCCTGTATAGCGTTACACGACAAAGGGGGAAAAAAAAGCAAAATGTATTTAAATGTATACCTTGCTTAGTAGATGATCACTTAGCAAAAAATAGCAAGATATATGGCAGTATAAGTCAAAATAATGATATTTGAAGCAAAAACATAAGGAAAAATATGATCAAAAATATCAAACAAAATGGCGTGCGTGAACAAAAGACACACGTCACAAAAATACAAAAATGCTAAATATTAAGCAGTAAGAAAAAGAAAAAAAAAGGAGAAAGAAAAAAAGAAAAGAAAGGAGAGAAGTCTCAAGCAAAAATTGTGATATCTCTACCAGACGGTGGATTTCCGTGCAGTTTGCTTGGTTCTTGCCATGTTCAGAAATTTTGTTCGTCGACAACTCTCCTTCGCAAGTATCAGTGTGAGAATTTATTTTCAGCTGATCAGAGTCGACGAGGTCCCAGCTATAGAGGGGACAATAGAAGTTGACTATAGCAGCTGTAAAGCTAACCATAGCAGCCGTAGAGCTGGATAAACAGTGTGTTGCTTGAATACCAGGTGATCGGGCGTTGCTGACCCATTGGTGGGCGTGGATCGCTTGATTGACCAGTGCGACTGGCAGCCAAGTATGCTAGTGATTGAGTGTTTTTGAGTCACTCCATATATGTAATCTTTTAGCCGTGGGCTAATTTTGGTTTTTTGTGATACCCAGTGTTTGGGAGTGTAAAAATATTTTGCATGATATCTATCCCATTTGTTTGCACCACATTTTATTATTTGAATAAAGTGCCTCATGTTTCATTATTTGAGGGTATACATTTTTGCTATATGAGTGAAATACATCATTTTTGCTATCTGAGTAAAACACATCATTCTTTTCGTCGTCTGAGATTACGGTGAATCATTAGCCTTTGTCATTACACTGTGTATTTATTTATTTGTATTCATATTTGGGTTACATTATTAGGTTCGTGCAGATTATGTTAATTTGTCCAATATTTGGACCCTATACATGCACGTATTAATCATAACCCTTCTTCCTATTCAAGTCATTCATCAATAAATATAGCATTTTTATCACCATAAACAGTGTTCTATTAAAAATCCGAAATCCAACCCGGTTATCTTGTTACAGATATATTTATTATTAACCTCAACCCCCGTAAATTTTAAATGTATGCCCCGTGTCTAGAAAACACCTTTTATGAATCTGAAGGAATGACAGAATTCAATAATTTGCCTTTATACTACTGATCTAAGAACCCGCAATAAAACAATAGTCACAGGTTTTAAAATACACCCTTAATGCCCCCCCCCCCCCACGTTAGATTACAATTTTTATCAAAGAGCGTCAGTCAGGTCACCAATTCTTCTTGTATTCTTTAAATTGTGAAGCAGACAATTTGTTGACATTGTGCTCGGAGCAATTTTATGATTTAATAGTACAAAAATGGGATTAGGACTAGATATGGTATGAATGGGATTTTATCACTTACTTAAATTTGTACACGTAAAAGAAATCTACAATTTTGTTTACCCTGAACAGAGTTATTCTTCCAATTTTTAATATTCATGGCTATGTGAACTTCTGACATTATGTCTACATGTAGGTTATTCCAATGTTACGCAAGGTGGCATCACTGAACACAAATGTTTAAATGCCGCGGTAATAGGCATACCGCGATATTAGTACGTGCCACTATATTGCCAGCACAAACAGTGTTGTATACTGTGCTCCCCGGTTGACTGACCAGGAAACTAGAGGCCAATTATTGACACTGTTGCACATATTAAAGTCTAATTGCTAAGTCATACTATACATACTTTGATGTAATTTTCCTGACGGAAACAAATCCTGCCACAATTATGTGGATGCATTTTTCAGAGCCACTGACACACATTTTGGTTGGTTGAAATGCGATGGTAGCCGAGGAATACCGAAGTCGGTTGAAGTAGGGGTAAGTTTATTTAATGAAATGAACCTGTCTACTCACTTTTAGTACTACACCATTGCCTAGATTTGATTCCATCTGGAAAAAGACATCAGAGTATGTATAGTCTAACTTAAGCAATTAGACTTTAATCTGTGCAACAGTGTCTGATATGGACTGCCAAGTATGTGAGATATTCTAGAAAATTTGGCCTCTGGTTCCCCTCCATCTATGAGGGAACACGCTACACAACACTGTTTCTGCTGTCAGTAAGACTCCGTACCCATCTCTATCATTAATATCAGTGTCCACAGCTTCCATTGTAGGACTATGTTAGTGTAAACATACCAAAATATTTTATCTTAGGCACACACACAAAAAATATGTGTGTTTCCGATCGAATAACTGTCCCTGTTTCTCATTGCAGACCCCAGGACTCCCCCCCCCCACCACCACCCAAAAATTTATATAAAAAAAATCACATTGCCGAAATGTATTTGTGCATCTAATTGAGCCGGGTTTGAAGCACTTGAAATATTATTTGATTTATATATAATTTAAAAGAAAAATAAAAAATAAAAAAATACCTACCCAAATTTTAAAACCAGAGCAATAGGAAACACATATTTTTTTTGGCCTTATATAGGGTTAATAACTTTATCATACACCAAACTTCCTGAAAAATATAACTCTACTTTGGTAGTAGATTTTTTTACTTAATTCTTCTGTTTTGACTTTGACAATAGTTTTATTTGCTCCATTGCAAGATACAGGATCACTATGGTCTAGCTAAGGATCTTTTAGATACAACTGCAGGGCTGAGCAAATCCCATAGTCCGACGTCCCGGACTATTCATTTTCGAAGTCGGGCAAGTAAAATTTTCCAAGTCGCTAGTCCGGGACAAGTGCTTTTTAAAAAAGTCGGGCAAGTCCTTATTTTCATGCTTTAATCACTATATCTACCATTATTTAGCCAATCATGCCCTCCGGGCGTACTGAATACTTGATTCTACCCATCTTCGTGTATACATTAACATCCTGTTACCACTTGACTGCATATTGAGCTAAGCAACCAAATTATCGGCAAATCAAAACACATCAAACAAAAGAAAACCAGTATGATCAATTAGCAGTGTTTTAAGAGGCTTTGTTGCATTGTGTTTACTCAAGCCAGATCATTACGAGCAGCTCACTATGATTTTAATCCAGCGAGTCAGAGTAATTAAATTAATGAAAGGTACTTTACCGACATCAGTGTTGGTTTCCTTTATGAACTGATTAAATGACAGTAATGATTCTTTAATTTATAATTGATTATACAGATGATTAACTTCCACGTGCGATATTGTGTTTGAAGTGAAACAATTACGCTAATTAATGAGCTGTCTCTGTTCGTGAATTATAAGAACAGATTCAGGGCAAGAGACTTTGTTCTATCAATCAGTCAAGTCTTGACAGAAGAAGTTAGGGAAAGTCTGAATTCCAGTAAATTCCTTTCCATTCTTGCTGATGGAAGTACCGTATATACTCGAGTATAAGTCGACCCCCCCCCCCCTTTTCATGGCTGCAAAAAGCCAATTCAGCTATGACCCTCCTGTAAGTCGAGGTGTTTTTTGCAAATTAAATCCGTCTGCAAGGGGTGACATGTCATCACTGAGTCAGAACTGCACTTAGGAAAAATAAACGAGCCAAACTGGATAGATGGATAGACATATAGATAGATAGGACAAATAAAAACAAAAACCAATGTAGAATAAATACAATTGTATTATTGAGTTGAATATGTACAAATAAATTTACAACTTACATTTTGTCCATCTTCGTGAATGAAATCCATATAGCTTAACATTTTTAATCCATTTATATGATAAATCCATGAATTGGATTATAGGTCACATACAGGTATAAAATTGGTATCCTATAAATGTCACTGTCTAATGTCCTCTGGTTCAAAGCCCAAGAAATCATCCTCAGCATCAGAGTTACCAAATAAAGTTCTAAATTCCTCCAATGTCATCCCGTCATCGTAAACATCGTCCGACTCCGAATCCTCGTCCGACTCCTCTTCCGATTCTTTGTCTTTACTTTCTTCAGATGCCTGGCACTATCACCTATAACTGAATTTTTCTTGCGCCAGTCACGCATCTGTTTCTCCGACAGACCAAATTCACGTTCTGCGGCGCAATTGTTATTTTTCTCTGCAAAGTCTATAACTTTTAGCTTAAATGCTCCATCGGACGCATTACATTGTCTTTTCCCCATATTGGTGAAATTACCTAAGTTTAGCTATTCACGATGTATGATATCTAAGTGACAAAGTACACAGTAACTGACAGAACACTAACAATTCATAAACTTGGACCATTATTTATGTTGAGACTCTATGAGAGCATTTGATTATACAGTCTTTGATATCTGATTAAAGGGTCGCCGCAACTGAGCTTGTGTCAGTTGTGCGGTATGATCAAAGGGACTCCACATGACATTGAACAAGTATCAAATGCGCGGCGTAATCAAAGGATTGTCCACTGGGGAAAACAAAGCAGTGCTGCTTTTACAAGCTAAGGGATTAAGGTCATAATTGTCAAATTAGTATCTCGATCAAAAGATTGTGAACTTGGAAAAACAAAGCATGTTTGCCTTTATAAGCTTAGGATTAGGGTCTGATTTAAAAAATATTTGTATGTCGCACTTATAAGACCGTCATGAAACGGATAAACACAGTGCATACCATATATGCATTACTGCATAGGAATAGTGGCATGAAAACGTAAAAATATATGAATTGACAGTATTTTTATGTACTGCAAACATCTAGAGTTTCCAACATTACCCCAAGATTTTTTTATTTTTTTAATGTCACGCTTATAAGACGACCCCTACTCTGCATGAATCGAATTCTAAGTAAAAAACGGCGACTTATAAGCGAGTATATACGGTACTGATGCTACCGTATCAGAGCAAGAAATTGTGCATGTAAGATACCTGGACAATGGAAAACTGAAAACCTCATTTGTCAGCATTGAGGAGTTTAAATCAGCTGATGCCTTGGGAGTAAAGGAAGGCAGTGAAATGGGTTTGGAGAAAGTGGGTCTTACATTGGCCGATCTTAGTGATGTTAGCAGCAGGACCCAGACACAGCTATCAACTGCTGGCTTAGTGCTGGTGCAGGTGGCAGACATATACATGGACATTTTTTCAAATCCATCAGCTAAAACATATATACATGAACCTGAAGAAGCCAAATGTATAACAACCAATGTTTTTGAAAAAATAAATTCTTTTAAGAAATAATTATGTTGTATATTATTTCGTTTGTTTTTTCTATGGATTAAGTACATACATCTCATCAAATCTCCGCAAGTGATTACCATTTTGGGACCAGTGAAAAGTGAGGTGGGACTAGTGAAGAGTAAGGTGGGACTAGCGAAGAGTAAGGTGGGACAAGTGAATTTTCTGAAACCACTTGTCCTGGACCAGTGGTTTAAAAAAAATTTGCTCAGCCCTGAACTGTATATGTATAAAGACATGTTCATACAAATCTACAAATCTTTGATCAAACCTCATTTGGCGTACACCATTAAAGTAAAGAACACTAAATATAAAAAAGATATTGCTTTATTACACAATGTTCAAAGGCATGCAATAAGAATGGACTAAAGTGTTAAACACTTGATTTACAAGGACGATTGTTAAAATTGGGCCTTCAAATACTGCAGTATAGACATCTGCAAAAATAGTACTTAACCTCACCTTAGTGTAACAGGGGCAATTCTTCACAAAACTTATATTTAGATGGTTAGATTGGGGGGGGGGGGGGAGATGGAGGTTGGCAACTGACATAAAAACTGTTCTCTGGCAAAGTAGGGGCGACACTAAAAAAACATTTCCCCAGGGCGCCTCTGTATGGGCGCCACTAAAGAACATTGCCCCTGGGCACCTCGAACCCTCGCGCCGCCACTGACCCGGAGCAACGACAACTCGGCCCAAGATAAGTTTACCCTGGTTTGGGAGAACACGGTCCCAACCCTGATTCAACTCGACTTGGCACGGATCGCCATGGGACAGGCCAGCATCAATTTGCACGAAGTAGACTATATCTAACATATACACTTAAACTAAATTTATTTCTGAATTGGCCCATTATATGACGAATGGAAATAATGCATTTCTTTTGCTGCAAGAGCAATATTAATAAATACTCCGCCCATCAATTTGCTTATTTACAGATTGTAACCTACGAAGCCTATTCAAATATGGCGCCTGGCAAGTGTTTTTTAGCCGGGAATATTTGAACCGACCAAAACCGATATCGAAATAGTTTGATGATTTTCAAGTTATGAAATGAACGTGTATTAAACCAAAAACATATAAAACACTTAACTGTACGTGGATATCAAGAATACTGTCCTGTTCGCCCTAGAGCCATAACGGGAACAAAACAGACGCAAGCGCGTAGATAGGATGTCCAAATTAGCGGTTGAAATACGATATGTTTATGTTCCGATGCGAGAATATATCGAAGCAAAAGGTGAAATTGGGGTCTGTTTTAATAAATGTTTTTTAAAAATAAAATAGGCATATTAGATTTCATTTGTATGGTTTTGGGAACTGGGGTCCTTGCAAAATGAGACCCCAGTTAAGGGGGAGAGTATCATTTAAAGACCTCACTTCCTACAGACCACACACACACACACACACACACACACACACACACATAAGCATTACATACACTATATTGTATAACCTTGTAATTCTCTTTTCCCATAACTTGCAAGTCAGTCTTTACATACGCATGACTTTGTAGAAGTTGTTTCCTAGTGGACTTTGTTTGCTTTTACACAAGAACATGTCTTCGGGGTCAAACTAATGTAAAAGACTTAATTTATATTTGATTGATGTAGTATCAGTTAATGAGGCACATCCATGTGTAATTGGAGTTTGAGACACAGATAAAGGTTGACAGCTTTAATGCTAGTAAGACCTAGGGTCAGTCTAATTAGAGTCCAATTAATAACAGAATGCTTGTAATGTACATCATTTATTTTATACTCTCCCACCTTTATGTTCACTTGGTTTTGGGCGTTCATTTAGTTAACAACATTGTCTGTATATAATAAAAGTAGTGTAGAGAATATCTTGTGTTTGTTCCTACATACCCACACAACAATTGACATGGTGTGTTTTCCAAATACATTAGGTGATTCACACACCACTGGCAAATAGCATACACTAGGAGCACACAAGTTCACACATTTATAGTACACTGTCCTCCCACATGCCCAAGCAAACTTTCAGGATTCCTTTTGTTTAGTAAATTTTAATTATTGTATTGATCCAAAGATTTGCTGCTTTACTACTTATGAAAATCTAAACAAGAACTGTAACAATAGTAATATTATTTGCTTCACTTTAGTTTCAGGCATGACGCTGATGATAACTAACCTAGTGGTCCCTAAATATTACTTATATGGTTTTGAACATTTTATAAATAACTATTGTAGGAGGAACAAGGTATTTTTAATTTAGTGATATATGGAGAATTAGGTAGAGTAACATTATAACGAGGTATATATGTAAGCCTGTTCATTATTGGATAAAAGTAAGGAATTCTGAGAATACATTATGTAAAGCATGCGATTCTGAGATGGTACACCAATTACGAGGTATATATGTAAAGCATGCGATTCTGAGATGGAACACCAATTACGAGGTATACATGTAAAGCATGCGATTCTGAGATGGTACACCTATTAGGTGAATACAACTGTATAAAATGGATTTCACTCTTGAGAAATAATAACAAACGTATGGTTATGCCGTAGCATGACAATACCTCTATTCAGTTGATAATTTTGTTTCAAAATTATTCTGGTATTTAAATAAAGAATAAATGATGATTCGTAACAAAGTGTAGGAATGATCTCGAAACCTCGTTAAAATGATTTTTTAAATTATTCCATTCGATACGATCTTTGCCGCTAGTGTTATCTTCATGTGTTACAAAATGGAAAACATATAATTGCAATGTCAGTTTTAAGATTATCAACTCATACATACATATGTATATATATAGACACACACACAATGCCAGCTTTAAGATTATCATCTCATACATCAAGAATTGAAAGTTGTATAGATAGGGAAACCTAAGAGCAGATGTTAATGGTGTCTTATGTCTGTACTGTTAATCTGAGGAAACAAAATAATTTTAGTATGTCCTTTTTATAAGAATCTTCTGAACTAAATCAATCGATAAATTGTTCTCGAATGGCCTTAATATTTATGAATGTGTTGAACGGTTTACATATCAAACTAAGAAAAACAATTTGTAATTTGGATAAGTATATTTATGAAGCAAATAAGATAACAAGTGCTCATATCGTGTAATCTTACATGTGTATTTGTCATATTTCAAAATATGAACCGTCCTATATTATCTAGATATGCTGTTTCGTGATTGTAATTAATATGCATGAATGCGTTATTTCATTAATTTGTAAATTTATGCGTAAGATGAACCATGATCACAATTAATACATTTATCAATACATTAATCATAATATGCTTATGTGAATGAACTATATTCTGATTTATGAGTTCTGCTGAATATATTTAGCGGCATAATTCTCAGAAGAAATTAAAAAGTCACTGAAGTAGTTATTTTCTTTATTTTGTTTCTGTTGCAACAACTGTCTAAGAAAATACTGATAAAAGTTGATCACACATGAATCCCATAAGCAGAAGTTGTCATTTATTATCACGAAATTTATGTTATTTTGATCGGAAAGAGCATATTTCATAGCCTTGTAAGGAATTACGAGAAAAAT
This sequence comes from Margaritifera margaritifera, assembly GCA_029931535.1. Lineage (NCBI taxonomy): Eukaryota > Metazoa > Mollusca > Bivalvia > Unionida > Margaritiferidae > Margaritifera > Margaritifera margaritifera. The sequence continues at coordinate 163,809 of JAQPZY010001148.1, forward strand.
ACAGAATAAAACCGCAGCTGGCTACTTTACCATTAAGATGTTTCCTATATGCAGCATTCTCATGTAACATTCCTATGCAGTATTCTTGTTATTTTTAGGCTGTAGAATTTACAATAGATCGCTGTTTTCAATTCTGGTGGATTCCTTATTTGTGCGCAAGATGTTAATGAACTGCTTTTGGCGCGCATCCGTAGATATTTATTGGGAGTTTTAATACCAAATTTCTGTATAGTTTGTTTGCTTATATTTAAGCAATAAAAAGGGCAAGGAGTCCCCACGGGTTTTAATTATTTATCTTTTTTTTTACTATTCGGAAGATACATTTGATGCAGCTTTCGAGAAAACAAAATCAAATTTCTCATTTCTCACTGTTTGAGTCTTCAACGTCAAAAAGTATTACAGCTATTCAGGCCCGCGAACAGTGGAGCTAGGTAGCTCGACAGATGGATTAGACAGATCGAATTTCATGCTAAGGTTATTCGAGAACAACATTTAGCGTTGCCAGTGTAAGATTAAATTTTGATCATCGTTGAAAATATGGTCAAATAAAAGTTCAACGTTGAAAACTGGACCCAACAGCTGTTGAATATTAGTAACAGCTGTTGAAAAATTACATGATTTTGAGTCAATTTTCAATGGCTCATTGTGTTATTTTTCAACATTGAACTACGAACCACTTCCATTCAATGCTCTATTAAATTGATCAATCATCAGCCGTGTCACCCATGCACCTTAGTCAATTTATTAAAGAGCTTAATATAATAAAATGAGCATGGGTTTCATTTTACCATTTAAATGGGTGAATATCCTATAATATAATTATCAAAACATTATGCCATCAAAGATAAAAGAAACACTGTACCACTAGTTTTATCCTTTTTCACCTATTTACGCTTATGGGGCCGTTTTGGTATTGGGTATTTCTTTGATATACCCAGAGTACATATATGGATACATAAATGTACCCGTCAAATACAAACATGTACCGGAACTTAGAACATTTCGCGTGAATACCGCATGACAAATTATTTACTTAAATGCATTTTAACCGACCAATTTATTCATGTATCGCACCATTTTTGCGTAATTATTTATATCTTTAAAACTTGTACACTAGTGATGTATTTTTGTTATTTGATTACTAATAATATAATATAATATAATATAATATAATATAATATAATATAATATAATATAATATAATATAATATAATATAATATATAGAGGATATTTTCTTTTCCTATGTTAATACCAGATATATTTCATCGTGTGATACAAAAAAAAAAAAAAAAACTTGATAGTTTAAAGAGTGGCGAAGCCACGAGTTAAAATATATATATATATATATATATATATATATATATATATATATATATATATATATATATATATATATATATATATATATATATATATATATATATTTACTACAATAAATATCCAGTATTTACGCAGGAAAAGAAAATTTTCTTTTTATTATATACCAAATTTGCTCCAGAATTGAAGCTTAGAAGATTAAACTCACTCTTCAGCACAACACAACACCCCCATTTTCTTAAATTCACCTCACTTTCATATGCTGATCACATAAATATCAGTGACTTAAGAGAGCGGTAGGATTGGGATGACCTAATCTATCGGAGTAAATTACATTTTTGACATTTTGTAAACTATTTGATCATATCTGACCACAAAGCAAGTCCGATTCAGTAATGCATCACAGCGGGTTTATCATTGTTGTAAGGGAAAATAACTTCATACAGACGTAAACGGCGTCGAGTCAAATTCTTCAGCAAAAATTAATTTCCATATCTGAAATGTAATGCAGTTTCTATATATTTGTTCTAGATGACAAAGTGCTCGTTTTTGTTGCTGCAAGTATAACTTCTGTAGGAACACACAGTCAAGCGTCGCATGGCATGATGGGAAACACTTATATTTTCACATGTGAAAATATAAGGATATATTTATCACATGTGAAAATATAGGAATGAAAAAAATATGAAAATTATTTCGCCATGAAGTTTCTATATTTCACGCTTAAGTATATAATATAATATAATATAATATAATATAATATAATATAATATAATATAATATAATATAATATAATTATTGATTCCTCAAAGTCACAAACCATAAACCAAAATTGTAAACATATGTTGCGTACAAAATCTCACGAGATTTCAATGCGGGTACATGTGTGCATGTGTAAGATTCATTTGTGTATACATTAAAGCCCTTTATTAAGACCACCCCGCTATTAGACCACTTTTTATCAGAACTAAGCCTTTTGATCTTTATTTTGATGGTCTTTTAATTCAGGATTATAACCAATACATTTCCCTATATAAGAGTACTTTATTTCAGTCCCATTTGATCAAATATAATTATACTTAACCCTTTGATCAGAGCACCTGACATGGTTACATTAGTCACGTATATGACGAGTCCCTCAATAAAAAAGACGTGGTCTGTTGGTGTCAAAATGGAGTCATATCAAAATTTGAGAAGATTATGTTTGCTCTCTTGATCAGGTGCAAATGGAAAAACAAATTAAAGTAATAAAAAACTGACTTCTTATTTTAAGTTGAAATCAAAGTTAATTATTGAAATATCATTTTATTAAAACAACTGTAATACTGCAAAAATAAGAACATTAATATTTCCAAAACTTATATTTTGCAACTTTTCCGTATTATATAAAAATATTGAGCTACGGAAGTATTGTATCTATATTATTAAGACATAGCAACACGTTTTGTATTTTAATTCATGCTGTTTAACATCAGACTTCATAGGATCTGAAACTTGGTATGTGTAAAGACGGAAGTCAGACCCATCAAACACATGACGGGTTTTAGGATCACTCCCCTGGATTATGCCCTGGTGGTGGGATCAATTTGCCTCTGGGTCCTAACTTGGAAACTATTGAGATCCCCATATATACACTTACTGGGCATGACAAGACTAGAATGCCTATGCACCCCAAATCAGTCTCACTGTCATGGCTTAGTGTTCCTGGAGTGGGGCCAATGGCCACTATGTCCTAACTTGGAAACTACTTAGATGTTCACACTATAACCTTATAAACACTTAATGATCACGAAGACTTGAGTTTAAACACATCAACATCTGCAGTCTTTGTCTTTTAACAAACTCCCAGCGCGGGCATATGCGATGGCGAGCCATCAAATTTTTACAGTTTTCATAATTGTTTCATGGAAGAAGCTAATATGTAACCATCAATTACAGTCTTTGGCTCTAAACCCGTAAGACAGATCATAGGAGTGAGAGGTTTAAATTTAGTTTACTCTTTTAGATCACTCTCGCTCAGAAATGTCATATGAGTCGACGGTACGTGCCGATATTTTGGTAGTTTATCTTTCTTTGATGAGAAATCAAACAAACATTACTTAGCTGCCGTAGCAACTTGGGTTAATGGTTCTTTGTCGGTGGAGATCAAAGTATCCTTTTCGGGCCGATGAAAGTACGTGTAATCTGCGCTAGCTAAAGGTATGTGTTTTGAGTAACTTCCGTGTTTCTTCGATGATATTGGAGAAGAACGACACACAAGTTGTTGTAATCAGGAATTATATCTTGAAAATAATCAGTCCTCCCGGAGTTAAGAAATCTTTAACGGGACAAAGGTATTTTTTGGAGATTATGTAAAAATTTAAGTCTGAAGGACAATAGTCTTTTCTACAAAATCAAAGGCTGGGGATATTAAAATTGTTATTTCTATCTGAGAAATAGACCATAAAGAGTGTACACTGTCACGAACATGGAGGGCATCATAGGGTCAACAAAACGTGCGTATTTCTGTTCAGATCTTTATTTTTGAGATGAAAGCAGCGAAATTCATCTTGGCCATAACTCGCATTAATACACGCATATGTCAATGAAACAAGTATTAGAGCATATTAATGCACGGAATTCAGTTAACGTCATTTCATGTTTATTTGATAGCACTATCGTGTTTAAATTTCAAACTGGTCCATGCAAAATTATTATTATTGCTGTTGTTGTTGCTTTAATAATATATGCAATATTTACCATATATTCCGTGCCCTGATGCCACTTTAGGCTGGCAAATTATATGTAACTGTCCTCGGATGCATATCATATTGTTTCTTGAGCAAGTTCTACCCACCAAACTTCAAGGGAAAGAATAAAAAAAGGGAGCTAACAATGTTTCTGAAAGGGTCTTTGCCAAGTACGGGTGATCAGCCGCTCATTGTGCATGCGCCACCTAGCTCTTACCTGTCTGTGCAAAATACAGATAATTACATTTTAAGGACTCTTACAAAAACGTTTTGTAATAAATTCATTCGTAAATGTTTGAGTAATACATTGCTATATTTACAAACTAAAATCTTTTGTCTATGCTTTTATGAATATTCTGGTAACTGAATAAATGTTTCCAGATGAATTAAAGTTAGTACCGATTTCATGCTATAATTTATCCGTATTTCCAGTTAAAATTGTGATTTTTACCCCCACGCTTTTTATAAAAGCGCCAGGGATATTTTGATCGCCTCCGTCCTTTACACAATTCCCACCTACATGTTGAGGTGAATATTGACGAAACCTGGTGACTACGATTGTAAAGTGGCACGAGACACACTTTGTTTCGGTCTAACATATGATGTAGCCACCTGAAAATTGGTATATGTTATCACTGCACTCAAGTACGTCATATATAATACGGGTTTTGCGTTAGTGTCGAGGAACTTAGCCCTGGGTTTCAAGGAAACTATTGAAATCCCAACCCTATAACCATATATACACTTACTGGTCATGGAGAGACGAGAACATTCACACAGTCAACTTCTGCCCCGGGTCATGCCTACCCCCAGGGCCTACCTGTATGTGGCACTAGGTCACAAGTTCGGAACAATTGAGATCCCCGCCCTATAACTACATATACACTTGCCGTTCATGAAAAGACCACTGCATTTACACAGCCACCTTTGACCCTAAGACTTGCCTAACCCTCAGGAGATTATCTGTATGTAGCCCCTGAGGCTCACCTTTCCCCTTTTACCCCCGTCCCCCAACCCAGGGTTAATCTCTGTTTGACCCTTAGGTCACTTACTGGTCTTGGGAAGTAGGGAGATGAGTTTAAACATGCAATGAACTTCGGTTCGGTCTTCTGACAAACATGCGTGGGCATATGCGATGGCGTGCCATCGACTTTTATTTGGTTTCAATTTGTGACAATCTAAAGCACATAGCTGGTTTTAATTTTAACAAATTATCTTGATAATTTTTGATTTCCTGGAAATATATGCCATTTAATGGTGAAATCAAATCTGAATATGTTAGTGCAATTTTCATCTGAATAATAATAAAAAAACAAAAAAAAAAACAAAAAAAAAACATTTAAGTTTAATCGCTATGGCAAAACAACCGTATATTGATTAAGAACAACTAGCCAATTACCTATTTCATGTATTTATTTATTTATCTCTGTATTTATTTATGTACAGTCAAATCTGTGCTAAGATTACCTGTTGAATGAGACCATCTGTTTTAAGAGACTACAAAATTCCATTCCAAACAGTTGACCTTTAGACTTTACCTGTATTAAGAGACACCTGTCTTCAGAGACCACTTTTATTGGGTCCCTTAAGACAGGTTGCATTGTATTTACTTATTTATTGTATGTATGTATGTATGTATGTATGTATGTATGTATGTATGTATGTATGTATGTATGTATGTATGTATGTATGTATGTATGTATGTATTATGTTGTTGCTGTTGTCAATGATGAGTGTAGGTTAACGCGATTTTCTTAATTTCCCCAAAATATATATTTAACCATCATACATATAATTAACATATACCATAAGTGTTATTTTTGTGAACATTTACGGTTCACGTTGTTCACACTCAAAAAGATCTAAGATCAGATACATTTAAATGCACATACAAGAAATATAAACAGCACCCGCTGATAATTACTATGATGTAGACTGTCTTGAGCTGTTCCCGGAAATTTGGAAACGACGAAGTTCTTTATTCGCGTTTTACATATAGCGGTACAAAAATTGTAATCCCCTTTCTTTCTTTCTACGAATATATTTCACTGATAGCAACTTCTATTAAGATAAATATGTCATTTAGCCAATGTGGTTCTAACACATTACGTGTTTTCAGTTAACAGTAATTAGGTATTTAATGACGACAAGGTTTCAAAGATCAAAACATGATTTTCATAAATCAGAACGACAGCATACAAATCCAGACAGGTCTAACCAACAGGACCATACTGACGTAGAATATTTGCGTACAGATACGGTTAATACCACATTCTACAAACCCGTTGACAAAGAATGGCAAAAAGACAGATCACAGATGTTTGGAATAAAAGTGAAAAATTATCATAAGCAGACCCGTGCATGCCGTGAAAAAAAAATCCTCTCGTCCGAAAACGACAGCACCTATGAGGGGCTATTGTAACTGTCTTTTCAGAACATTCAGCTACTTGTTGCTAGGTGTCCAGTCATACCATATGTTAGTCAGGTACTATGTCATAAATTTCATAACCATAAAACAAGAAGTCTTCGAAACAATAGAATCACGGCCAATAATTACGTCAGTCCCTCATCTTAAGTACAAGATATTTCAATGACGTTCGGATTTTATTCAATTTTGTGCGAAAGGTACTGCATACATTTGAAATAAGTGAGTATTCACACGTGCGTTTGTGGAGAATGTTTTTTTAAAAAAAGAAGCCGCTTACACTCGCTCTCTTAAAAGGTTATATATCGTTCAAACACTAGTCTAGTGTTTGCTACTGTTTCGATTCCTTAGTTGGGATTGAAATATTTTAATGTAAATCATTTAATTTTCCTGTTTCTGCTCCTTGTTCAGGATTTAAATGCATCATCAATTAACATATACCACCTAATTTCTAAAGAATTATCCTTATGGATTTTTTTTGTATAGGATAGGGTCTGAAATGCATAATCTGAATTTAAATGGAATCCCACTTACAATCAGATCATGAATATCAGACCCTGTCTTTTTACAAAAAGCTATGGAATAGGTATATTTGGCATAAGGGTGATACACATTTTTAATAAGAAGTTATTTATGCTAGCAAGAAAAACGAACAGTTGTGGAATAATAACTGTTGGGAAAGGCACATCACCTTTAGTGGGACAATATACACGACAAGACGCTTATGCAGTCCAATTACTTTTTCTTCGTGAAGACAAGTTACTCCAACGGACTATTAGATCTATAAAATGTTTCTGGCTATTAATTTGTAAGGCAGTGTTTTTTCATCTTACTAATCTAAACTGGAACATGGAAACATTAATAAGTTTTTTAAAGAATAGTATACAATGGACATAAGAGAATACACACAAAGAAGTTTAAGGGGGGGGGGGGGGGGGGGCTTAGTGGTCGGGCCGTGCAGGTGAACATGCAGATTTGTTAGGAAAGGACTTTCATTCAAAATCTGGATATATATATATATATATATATATATATATATATATATATATATATATATATATATATATATATATATATTATATATATACAAAGTTCAGATCTTACAACTTTACAGTTGGTGTGTTTTGCATATTTTGTATTGAACTTCTCTGTTTACCTGTTCATTTTTTGAACAGAATGGCGATTTTGTAGGCATGATGAGCACACAATAGCCTTGGCGCCATGATCGTGCAAATATGGAGGTGCACGTGTGTGTTTTGAATAGCATGAATGATAGTAGATAAACAAAGAACCATGATTATACACATACACTAGTTGTATTTCCATAATATTAAGTTAATGTGTTGACAAACAGCATGACTCAAATGACTTGTTTGTGATATTTTATGGGAAAAACCAGTAGCCTCCTGTCTACGTTGAAATACATATATCAAGATATTTCAACAACATGAAATAATATTACAAAGTAACAATACAGAATGCCAGGTCAAGGTAGAAGCCTGTTGAGAATGTTGCACATGGAGAGTACGTTTCTACTCCGGTAGGCAATGGAGAGGAGGGAGGGAAGACCCCTATGACGGAGAAGTTAGATGCACTTGAGGCAGCTATTGATCAAATTGCAACAAAGGAATACATAGAGAATAAAATGGGGGAAATTGTCACAAAGAAAGTACTGGAGTCTGCCCTGGAGAAAATACAGAATGCTCTTAAAGAAGAATTAAAAAGAGAGCAATAACGGATGAGTCTGGAAGTTAATCGTCTGAAAGGAGAAGTGTTCACCCTGCAAACAGATAATAATCTTGTCCGATAGATCAGCTCCCAAACCTTTCACTCATTTGCTCATTTTAAATTTTTATTTGCTTTCGTCATGTCATTCGACTAGGCAAATATTATCCGCCATTTTGTTTTATTTATTTCTTGTCCAATCACGTGTTTTGTATAGATGCTTGCTAACTAAATACATCTGACAGTCATATGACAGATCCACGGACGCTCGAGTCCAGTCACATGATGAAAGAAACCGAAACTTTCAAATGAGCGAATGAGAGAGAGAGAGAGAGAGAGAGAGAGAGAGAGAGAGAGAGAGAGAGAGAGAGAGAGAGAGAGAGAGAGTTGCATCTGATGTTTGCTGGATCTGTTGGAACAGCCGGATGTAGCCATGCAATTCGAAATGATGACAGAAGTTTTGGTTGTGTTATTTCACGTGGATTTACAAGTAGTCACACAAAGGGTTTGATCCGGAAATATTCTGTACGTATCGCCTAAAGGACGCTTCATACGACAGTTACGCTAGAGCCGCGAAAAATGCCAATAAGTGTCTAAAATGTACACTGATGTGTTGCCTACAGATTTGTCTGCACCAATTTCACAATTTATTCAATAAATGACGTCAAACCCAAACCGTCCATCTGTATGGGTACAGGTTTTGTGGCTGATTTATCGGACTAATAATGATCAGTTGCAAGATAAAGATGAAAAGCTACATGAAGAAACGAGTAGCATAAAGGCGCTTAGATAGAGATAACAGAATTTTGAAGAAATGTTTAAACGATCTTAAACAGTGCATACAAATAGAAAATATTAAAATGTACGGAATGGACGATAAAGATAAGAATGAGACAGATGAACAATGCATTGAGAAAGTAATCACTTTGCTAAGCAACACGTTGAATTTGAACATGTCGCCAGGTGATATCTCCGTTGTTTATCGATTAGGAAGATTTTCAGAAGAAACAAACAGATCCATCATTTGTAGATTCTCATCAAGAATTAAAAAGCTTGAAGTTCTCACGAAAAGGAAGAGCTTTAAAGGTACCAGTATAGTGATAAAAAATATCAGGTCGTCCATGGATTTTCTTGATGTCCTTAAAAAAAACAAGAGGGAGTAAAACATGCATGGATTTTCGATTGCAGACTTTTTGTTAACCTGAAGGGAGAATAAAAAGAGTCATACAACGAGATGACTTGCCAAAACTTTTGGAATACATTTTGTAAGAAATTCATTGAATATTACTATAAAAAGTAAGATATATGAGAGTACCTAGCTGATGGTCAATTATTTTTTAGTATTGGATAAAGCAGACATTGATACTTAAGGTCCTCAAGTTTTTGATGAATATATATATCCTTTCCTCAATAACTGTTTTTTTTTTTTTTTGTTTTTTGTTTTTTGTTAAAGAGCATTCTTTTTCTTAATGTGTGTAAAAAAAAAAAAAAAAAAAAAAAAAAAGACGTGTATATAAAATATGTCGGTGTTAAAATTTAGTTATGGGTAGAAGTTTTTGTACAAATATGCTACTTTTCTTAGATCTACCGATGGAATCATCACATGGTGCACTTTGTACGTTATGTTGTTAGAAGGGGAAAGTACAAATATCGACTTATTTACGAAGCTGGAGCGTTATCGTTCAAGGGAAATAACTCTTATCGTAGACCTTCAACGGGATTTCTAGTATACCTAAATATACCACCTAGTCGAGTTTAACTTTAAGGAATTTATATTACACTACACAAGAGTTTTCTACCTACTTCAAGTCGAAATCCAGTGTTTTTCTTCTTTGAGCCGTGAACAGGCATGGAGACAGAAAATAAAGTAAATTATTCTTTTTTATGTTTAATAAAAAAAAAAGTTTAACGTAAAATTAGATAGAGGGAGAAAATAAATTTAAACATCGCGGATTACATATTTCACCATATATTACACGTATGCAATTTAAAAAAAGGTCTAGTTACTTTCAATCTAATTCAACCCAACGTTCGACTCGCTTGCGAGGTATATATTATAGTCCTGGTTATTGATGATGACATACTGTAGCACATACACCGTGTACAAAACACGTTTTCTTTTTTTCTTTTTTGGGTGGGTGGGTGGGTATTTAGAATTTAAAACTTTTTGATAAAATTTGTTTCCCTTTCTTTATATTGCTGTAGTATATATGATTAGCATTCGCCCCACCCCACCCCAGATATTAATAATACGGGTTTATATATAAATAAGGGTGTGTCGTGCAAAAAGCGCAGCAATATATTCGTATCAAATATATATGTATATATATATATGTATATGTCTAATAGAGCTCAAGTACCTAAGATTGTCAGATATATTTACACATTTCTTTCACAGTGTGTGTGTCTGTGTGTGTTTTACATAAATGAAATCATCTCCTTTTTGACCTTTTACAACAGCGCTTTATTCTTCTGACCAATAGTATAGTGCATTTGTTTTAATATAATTGTTCTTTGTGTTTATATTTTCTTTGCACTCACATATGGTTACTTTGTTATACATTTTGTTCAGTTTCTTTGCATCTTTTTGACGTACTTATACGTAAAGTTTCTACCTCACAATTCTACCAAAAACGTCTTAATTGTTCTTGTATATTTTTCATCAACAAAAGAATGGTCTCATATGTATTTTGTAAGCTTATTTTAAGTGTAGTTAATACAGCAGATCATGTTTGTGAACTCTGCACTTTACAAAATGCTTGCATCAAAGTTAAAAAATAAATATTTTCATTTTTAAATTAGCTTTTTATATGCACTTGAATAATTGACAAGAACACCAGCATCGGATCATCGTATGCGTCATGTTAAACAATTGAGGTAAACCTTTAGGTTATAGCTCGACAAGATTTATATATCTCAATATATTTCATCGGAGAAGATCTTAGGTCATATTTCACTGGAGAAAAATGCATATGTGAGATGTGTACGACATTTCTCCTTACCAAACAAGAAAACCGGATTTGTAGCAATACATATTGTTACGGAATCATACCTTTTTACCTTTTTATAATGATTTAATTTACTAATTTATGATTTCTGTTTTAGTCTGAATAGGAGTTAGCATATCAGTATAGATACGACTATTCCTCGATCAATAAGTGGTCACATGATCAATTGCGCGGGAAATGAAGTCGACCTGGCTTTGTACTTTTTAGAAATCAACATTGAAAGGTCACATTCCATACTACACAATAACATTATGTTTACTCTTTAAGATTTTTAGTACACTAGACCTTTGGGTAAATGACGCGTAACCTAGTTCCTGATTGGTTCTTAGAGGGTTGTGTTATTTTGAAATACCATAGTATTAAAGACGGAGAAAGGATATTCCCTTTTTATTTTGCGCACTTAGTAAAGATATATAGGGAATAATCTTGGGAATTATCATTCTTTACAGTTGCTTGATCGAGGAGAGGTTATTGAAATTATTCAGTTCTGTGTGGAATTTATTTAATTAGTAATTCATCTGAATTACTATACAGCTCCGTGGAATTATCGGACATTATTCTAAAACTTGTGAGATTTTAGACTTGCAAGGATTATTTTGGATTACACCAGAACTTATCAGTTTCAGCACATTACAGGCTTTTTCATTCGGAATACCACATCCGGATTATTCTGATTAACAACAGGAAGTGAACTTTAAAACATTTTAGGACTTTTTAGGATATTCTATACTGTAAGTTATTTTAATTCTTTCACTTTGATTGTTTGTTGAATTATTTTAATTCTTTTAATATTTTAGGAAATTAAAGTTTTGCATTTTAATCTTGAAAGCTTGTTTGTGTCTTTTATTCTGTTACATTACCCCTAGAGTCGTAACAGGATAAATTGGGGGCTCGTATTACGGGATTAGAAATTAGAATAATTTCGGGATCCGAATTTAAATATTTTGAAATTTAGATTTAATTAAATATTTTCGAAGTTTTAATATTTCAGAGATTTTGATACTTCGGAAAGTTTTCTTTTTGGGATTTGAATTTCATAGTTTGAAATTTTAGTGGTTTTTTGATTTCCAGATTAAGAAATAAAGAGAAACTGACAGGCTTTCATAATGACATCCAGAGAAGAGAGTTTCTTAGCTGATCCTACCCAGGAGAAATTTGAGTCCTTAAAGAAGGACGAATTACTTGAAATTGCTCAACATTATAGTCTTACTGAAGCGAAGGCTTCCATGTTGAAGCAGGATATTAGAAGTATCTTGATTCAATATTTGGTACAATCAGGTATTTTTGAAGAGGGGGTTTCAAGTGTTAAGAAAAAATCTCCGTCTGGCTTGGGAAAGAAATTACAGATAGCTAAGGACATAGAGATTGAAAAGATCAAACTTCAATGGGAACAGATGCAGATGCAGGAAAGAAGGGAAGATAAGGAAAGGGAAATACAAAGGGAAGAAAGAAGGGAAGATAAATTAAGAGAGGGAGAAATTCAGAAGGAATTAAGAGAAAGAGAAATTCAGAAGGAATTAAGAGAAAGAGAAGATAAATTAAGAGATAATGAAAGAGAAATTCAGAAAGAATTAAGAGAAATTCAAGAGAGAGATAAACAAAGGGAAATAGAGAAGGAATTAAGAGATAATGAGGAAAGAGAGAGAGACAAAGTTAGAGAATTTCAGAATCAAAATTCTGACAGAGAATTCAGATTAAGGGAATTAGAATTGACCAGCAAAGGGCACTCTCATGGCAGTCAGGGTTCATACTTTGATTTGGCCAAACATTTGAGACAGGTTCCCCCTTTTAGAGAAAAGGAGATAGACAAATATTTTCTCAGCTTTGAGAAAATTGCTGAGAATCTGGAATGGCCAAAAGAGAAGTGGACCTCATTATTGCAGAGTGTGTTAACTGGCAAAGCTAGTGATGTTTATACTGCACTCTCATCTGAACAATCTGCTGATTATGAAGTGGTCAAAGAATACATTTTAAGAGCTTACGAGTTGGTACCTGAAACTCATCGTCAAAACTTTAGAGAATGTAAAAAGGAAACAAATCAAACTCATGTAGAACTTGCTTGGGAAAATAAACGTTTGTTTACAAGATGGTGTACATCTAAGAAGGTTGAAGGCAATTATGATAATCTTGAACAACTGGTATTGATTGAAGATTTCAAGAATTGTGTCAGTGATGATATTAAGGTGTATCTTAATGAGAAAGGAGTTGAGACTTTAGAAAAGGCAGCCATCACAGCTGATGAATATTCTTCAATACACAAGGTTCCATTGATAACTAAAACTTTTCCTCAACAACCTTATGTTAAGAAATTATTTCAAACTCGTTCAGGAAATTTCAGACCTCAGGGTGATGTGATTGTAAAGAATCAAAATTCTGATAGGGAATATCAGAAAACCTTATCTCTGCCCACGTGTTCATATTGTAAGATGAAGGGACACGTTATTTCTGATTGCTTAAAGTTGCAATTTAGGCCTCAGAATTATAATAGAGCAGTTCCAAATGCTCTAGTTATCAAGAAGTCAAGGTCAGGGTCATTTATCAATGAGAATTATATTTGTTTAGAGGCTAGCTTACCTCAGTCTGATTTTATAATGAAGAATTACGAACCATTCATGTCGAAGGGTTCTGTGTCATTTGTTGGTGACTTGGATAAGGCTACTCCTATTAAGATATTAAGAGATACAGGAGCTTCTCAGAGTCTATTGTTAGATAGTACTTTGCCGTTTTCTGAGAAGTCTTCTACTAGTGAAAGTATATTAATACAGGGGGTAGATTGTGGATATGTTAATGTCCATCTTCATTGTGTTAATTTGTCATCAGACTTAGTTTCGGGACCTGTGACCATAGGAGCAGTGGCTTCTTTGCCTATTAAGGGCATCCATTTATTACTAGGTAATGACCTAGCGGGAGATAAGGTAGTGGTTAATCCACTTGTAACTAACAAGCTTAGTATGGATCAAAGAGTTGATCATATTGAAGTAGAAATCCCTGGTTTAAGTCCAGCTTGTGAAGTTACTAGAGCTATGGCAAAGTATGCTCTTGAGAATATTGTTGTTGAACAGGATGTATTTCCTTTAGCGGATACCTTTGTGGGTCAGGCTTTTCATGAGGTCACTTCTGCTCCTCAATCTAGTATTGATAGTGATACTCTTTCAACTACTATGTCTCATAAAAATAGTCAGGGTGTAATAAGACAAGCACTAGATGTCTTACAACAGGGAGGTTCGGATATCTCCTGTTTGTTTCAGGGGGCTATGACTGAAACTGAAGCCACGCAAGAAGGTACTTGTTACTTCTTGACGAGTGAAGTCCTTGAACGGAAACAGAGATTGCTTAGGGTAATTGCTGGTGATGAGTGGTCAGTTGGTAAAATAGTAGTTCCTAGATACTATCGTGAGGAATTACTTAGTGTAGTCCATGAAACGTCGTTGTCTGGTCGTTTAGGAATAAATGAGACGATGTTAGGCAACCAATACTTGTCGGCGAAGTGTGCGTCTACAAGTTTTATAAAAGCTATTCCTTTGTGGAATATTAAAACTGAGACCATAGTGAGAGTTTTGGTCGGGTTCTTCACACTGTTTGGTCTTCTGAAGCTGATACTATATCAGGCTTTAGAACGAATTATTGTAACATATTGTTATGAGATGGTATATAATTGGGAATTGTTGTGGAACAGGAAGGGAGTAGGTTGAAGGTTTCCAATTATTGTTGTTTGCTGCGAGGGGTCAGTGTAGGAGTTTTTTTAATCAGATAATAGAGTATTAGTTTTGCTACCTATACCCCAAAAATCCTCTTTAGGTTAAGTATTTTGGTCCTTATACTACTGACAAAAGGTTAGGGAATTTAAATTATTATTAATACTTCTGGGAGGAGAAAGCAGAAACAACTTTGTCAAAATGTTAGAACAATATGTAGATAGAGATAGCCATATAAATTATCGATTACTTTAGTAGTACTTGTCTCACACATTGAAGATTTGAATGAAGATGAGAAATCCGATAGGATGATTTGAAGTCACTACTCTTCGCACATACTGCCGCCTGAGATTTACGAACTGAAATAGTTGATAGAAGAAAAATGAATATTTATTTACAGACATTCTACACGAACCAAATAAAAGTGACTGGAGTTTACCATGTTTCAGTGCAGAAACAAAATAACACTTTCCGTATATGTGTAAAGTATAGAAAGTAAATAGAGTCACCGGGACATATTCATTTCCAGTTTCTAGACGGGATTGGAAATGACTAATACGTCGCAAGATATTGACCTATTGCGAAGATTCTACAAAATTTCACTTCCGGAGAGAAAAGGAAAAAATTGCATTCACGACTCCAGAACTTTACCAATACAAAGTCGTACCATTTGGGATGAAGGTTCCCCAAGTTTCCAACGTCTGATGAATATAATAACATCCGAATAGAAATTGCGATGCATACATCGAAGATGTCATCATCTGCAACGACATGTGGCAAGATCTAATAGAACCATTCTTCAAGAGATTCAGCGAAGCCAACCTGATCATCAATATTAAAGTGACTTTTATCGTGCCTGTGTTACCTTTTCAGGGCATGATTGTGAGACATGGACAAATAAAATCAATAGAAGCTAAGGTTACGGCTATTTCTTAGTAAAATTTAATCGATGATGTATTTTCATGTGTATAATACAACCGTTACACTGTTTTGCATACATGACTGTATCATGTATTCATTTATTTTCTTTTTGATATAATTACTTGTATGTTGGATGTACATATTAAAAAATAAGTTTTTATTGCATAAATCCTTATTTTTTCCGTGATGGTTGAGGGTGTTACGGAATCATACCTTTTTACCTTTTTATAATGATTTAATTTACTAATTTATGATTTCTGTTTTAGTCTGAATAGGGGTTAGCATATCAGTATAGATACGACTATTCCTCGATCAATAAGTGGTCACATGATCAATTGCGCGGGAAATGAAGTCGACCTGGCTTTGTACTTTTTAGAAATCAACATTGAAAGGTCACATTCCATACTACACAATAACATTATGTTTACTCTTTAAGATTTTTAGTACACTAGACCTTTGGGTAAATGACGCGTAACCTAGTTCCTGATTGGTTCTTAGAGGGTTGTGTTATTTTGAAATACCATAGTATTAAAGACGGAGAAAGGATATTCCCTTTTTATTTTGCGCACTTAGTAAAGATATATAGGGAATAATCTTGGGAATTATCATTCTTTACAGTTGCTTGATCGAGGAGAGGTTATTGAAATTATTCAGTTCTGTGTGGAATTTATTTAATTAGTAATTCATCTGAATTACTATACAGCTCCGTGGAATTATCGGACATTATTCTAAAACTTGTGAGATTTTAGACTTGCAAGGATTATTTTGGATTACACCAGAACTTATCAGTTTCAGCACATTACAGGCTTTTTCATTCGGAATACCACATCCGGATTATTCTGATTAACAACAGGAAGTGAACTTTAAAACATTTTAGGACTTTTTAGGATATTCTATACTGTAAGTTATTTTAATTCTTTCACTTTGATTGTTTGTTGAATTATTTTAATTCTTTTAATATTTTAGGAAATTAAAGTTTTGCATTTTAATCTTGAAAGCTTGTTTGTGTCTTTTATTCTGTTACATTACCCCTAGAGTCGTAACAGGATAAATTGGGGGCTCGTATTACGGGATTAGAAATTAGAATAATTTCGGGATCCGAATTTAAATATTTTGAAATTTAGATTTAATTAAATATTTTCGAAGTTTTAATATTTCAGAGATTTTGATACTTCGGAAAGTTTTCTTTTTGGGATTTGAATTTCATAGTTTGAAATTTTAGTGGTTTTTTGATTTCCAGATTAAGAAATAAAGAGAAACTGACAGGCTTTCATAATGACATCCAGAGAAGAGAGTTTCTTAGCTGATCCTACCCAGGAGAAATTTGAGTCCTTAAAGAAGGACGAATTACTTGAAATTGCTCAACATTATAGTCTTACTGAAGCGAAGGCTTCCATGTTGAAGCAGGATATTAGAAGTATCTTGATTCAATATTTGGTACAATCAGGTATTTTTGAAGAGGGGGTTTCAAGTGTTAAGAAAAAATCTCCGTCTGGCTTGGGAAAGAAATTACAGATAGCTAAGGACATAGAGATTGAAAAGATCAAACTTCAATGGGAACAGATGCAGATGCAGGAAAGAAGGGAAGATAAGGAAAGGGAAATACAAAGGGAAGAAAGAAGGGAAGATAAATTAAGAGAGGGAGAAATTCAGAAGGAATTAAGAGAAAGAGAAATTCAGAAGGAATTAAGAGAAAGAGAAGATAAATTAAGAGATAATGAAAGAGAAATTCAGAAAGAATTAAGAGAAATTCAAGAGAGAGATAAACAAAGGGAAATAGAGAAGGAATTAAGAGATAATGAGGAAAGAGAGAGAGACAAAGTTAGAGAATTTCAGAATCAAAATTCTGACAGAGAATTCAGATTAAGGGAATTAGAATTGACCAGCAAAGGGCACTCTCATGGCAGTCAGGGTTCATACTTTGATTTGGCCAAACATTTGAGACAGGTTCCCCCTTTTAGAGAAAAGGAGATAGACAAATATTTTCTCAGCTTTGAGAAAATTGCTGAGAATCTGGAATGGCCAAAAGAGAAGTGGACCTCATTATTGCAGAGTGTGTTAACTGGCAAAGCTAGTGATGTTTATACTGCACTCTCATCTGAACAATCTGCTGATTATGAAGTGGTCAAAGAATACATTTTAAGAGCTTACGAGTTGGTACCTGAAACTCATCGTCAAAACTTTAGAGAATGTAAAAAGGAAACAAATCAAACTCATGTAGAACTTGCTTGGGAAAATAAACGTTTGTTTACAAGATGGTGTACATCTAAGAAGGTTGAAGGCAATTATGATAATCTTGAACAACTGGTATTGATTGAAGATTTCAAGAATTGTGTCAGTGATGATATTAAGGTGTATCTTAATGAGAAAGGAGTTGAGACTTTAGAAAAGGCAGCCATCACAGCTGATGAATATTCTTCAATACACAAGGTTCCATTGATAACTAAAACTTTTCCTCAACAACCTTATGTTAAGAAATTATTTCAAACTCGTTCAGGAAATTTCAGACCTCAGGGTGATGTGATTGTAAAGAATCAAAATTCTGATAGGGAATATCAGAAAACCTTATCTCTGCCCACGTGTTCATATTGTAAGATGAAGGGACACGTTATTTCTGATTGCTTAAAGTTGCAATTTAGGCCTCAGAATTATAATAGAGCAGTTCCAAATGCTCTAGTTATCAAGAAGTCAAGGTCAGGGTCATTTATCAATGAGAATTATATTTGTTTAGAGGCTAGCTTACCTCAGTCTGATTTTATAATGAAGAATTACGAACCATTCATGTCGAAGGGTTCTGTGTCATTTGTTGGTGACTTGGATAAGGCTACTCCTATTAAGATATTAAGAGATACAGGAGCTTCTCAGAGTCTATTGTTAGATAGTACTTTGCCGTTTTCTGAGAAGTCTTCTACTAGTGAAAGTATATTAATACAGGGGGTAGATTGTGGATATGTTAATGTCCATCTTCATTGTGTTAATTTGTCATCAGACTTAGTTTCGGGACCTGTGACCATAGGAGCAGTGGCTTCTTTGCCTATTAAGGGCATCCATTTATTACTAGGTAATGACCTAGCGGGAGATAAGGTAGTGGTTAATCCACTTGTAACTAACAAGCTTAGTATGGATCAAAGAGTTGATCATATTGAAGTAGAAATCCCTGGTTTAAGTCCAGCTTGTGAAGTTACTAGAGCTATGGCAAAGTATGCTCTTGAGAATATTGTTGTTGAACAGGATGTATTTCCTTTAGCGGATACCTTTGTGGGTCAGGCTTTTCATGAGGTCACTTCTGCTCCTCAATCTAGTATTGATAGTGATACTCTTTCAACTACTATGTCTCATAAAAATAGTCAGGGTGTAATAAGACAAGCACTAGATGTCTTACAACAGGGAGGTTCGGATATCTCCTGTTTGTTTCAGGGGGCTATGACTGAAACTGAAGCCACGCAAGAAGGTACTTGTTACTTCTTGACGAGTGAAGTCCTTGAACGGAAACAGAGATTGCTTAGGGTAATTGCTGGTGATGAGTGGTCAGTTGGTAAAATAGTAGTTCCTAGATACTATCGTGAGGAATTACTTAGTGTAGTCCATGAAACGTCGTTGTCTGGTCGTTTAGGAATAAATGAGACGATGTTAGGCAACCAATACTTGTCGGCGAAGTGTGCGTCTACAAGTTTTATAAAAGCTATTCCTTTGTGGAATATTAAAACTGAGACCATAGTGAGAGTTTTGGTCGGGTTCTTCACACTGTTTGGTCTTCTGAAGCTGATACTATATCAGGCTTTAGAACGAATTATTGTAACATATTGTTATGAGATGGTATATAATTGGGAATTGTTGTGGAACAGGAAGGGAGTAGGTTGAAGGTTTCCAATTATTGTTGTTTGCTGCGAGGGGTCAGTGTAGGAGTTTTTTTAATCAGATAATAGAGTATTAGTTTTGCTACCTATACCCCAAAAATCCTCTTTAGGTTAAGTATTTTGGTCCTTATACTACTGACAAAAGGTTAGGGAATTTAAATTATTATTAATACTTCTGGGAGGAGAAAGCAGAAACAACTTTGTCAAAATGTTAGAACAATATGTAGATAGAGATAGCCATATAAATTATCGATTACTTTAGTAGTACTTGTCTCACACATTGAAGATTTGAATGAAGATGAGAAATCCGATAGGATGATTTGAAGTCACTACTCTTCGCACATACTGCCGCCTGAGATTTACGAACTGAAATAGTTGATAGAAGAAAAAATGAATATTTATTTACAGACATTCTACACGAACCAAATAAAAGTGACTGGAGTTTACCATGTTTCAGTGCAGAAACAAAATAACACTTTCCGTATATGTGTAAAGTATAGAAAGTAAATAGAGTCACCGGGACATATTCATTTCCAGTTTCTAGACGGGATTGGAAATGACTAATACGTCGCAAGATATTGACCTATTGCGAAGATTCTACAAAATTTCACTTCCGGAGAGAAAAGGAAAAAATTGCATTCACGACTCCAGAACTTTACCAATACAAAGTCGTACCATTTGGGATGAAGGTTCCCCAAGTTTCCAACGTCTGATGAATATAATAACATCCGAATAGAAATTGCGATGCATACATCGAAGATGTCATCATCTGCAACGACATGTGGCAAGATCTAATAGAACCATTCTTCAAGAGATTCAGCGAAGCCAACCTGATCATCAATATTAAAGTGACTTTTATCGTGCCTGTGTTACCTTTTCAGGGCATGATTGTGAGACATGGACAAATAAAATCAATAGAAGCTAAGGTTACGGCTATTTCTTAGTAAAATTTAATCGATGATGTATTTTCATGTGTATAATACAACCGTTACACTGTTTTGCATACATGACTGTATCATGTATTCATTTATTTTCTTTTTGATATAATTACTTGTATGTTGGATGTACATATTAAAAAATAAGTTTTTATTGCATAAATCCTTATTTTTTCCGTGATGGTTGAGGGTGTTACGGAATCATACCTTTTTACCTTTTTATAATGATTTAATTTACTAATTTATGATTTCTGTTTTAGTCTGAATAGGGGTTAGCATATCAGTATAGATACGACTATTCCTCGATCAATAAGTGGTCACATGATCAATTGCGCGGGAAATGAAGTCGACCTGGCTTTGTACTTTTTAGAAATCAACATTGAAAGGTCACATTCCATACTACACAATAACATTATGTTTACTCTTTAAGATTTTTAGTACACTAGACCTTTGGGTAAATGACGCGTAACCTAGTTCCTGATTGGTTCTTAGAGGGTTGTGTTATTTTGAAATACCATAGTATTAAAGACGGAGAAAGGATATTCCCTTTTTATTTTGCGCACTTAGTAAAGATATATAGGGAATAATCTTGGGAATTATCATTCTTTACAGTTGCTTGATCGAGGAGAGGTTATTGAAATTATTCAGTTCTGTGTGGAATTTATTTAATTAGTAATTCATCTGAATTACTATACAGCTCCGTGGAATTATCGGACATTATTCTAAAACTTGTGAGATTTTAGACTTGCAAGGATTATTTTGGATTACACCAGAACTTATCAGTTTCAGCACATTACAGGCTTTTTCATTCGGAATACCACATCCGGATTATTCTGATTAACAACTGGAAGTGAACTTTAAAACAATTTAGGACTTTTTAGGATATTCTATACTGTAAGTTATTTTAATTCTTTCACTTTGATTGTTTGTTGAATTATTTTAATTCTTTTAATATTTTAGGAAATTAAAGTTTTGCATTTTAATCTTGAAAGCTTGTTTGTGTCTTTTATTCTGTTACATTACCCCTAGAGTCGTAACAATATTTAATAGTGGACTTTACTGTCATGAATTCTCCACTATAAACACAGTAACACAGACCAATAACACAGGTCATTATTTTCAACCAATACTTTTTATTAAAATTGGGTTTAGCACAACATTAAATAGTCAGATGAGACAAACGTTATTTCTTCACAATAACTGTACATGCATTGTTTAAGCAAATAATCACGCGCCTTTATTAACTAGTTAAAACTGAATTTTTTAACTGATTTATAAGATAGGAAAAAGATATAAAGGTACAGTAGGGCTGCAGCAAGAGAATAAACCAGAAGTTCTTACTTTTCCTTTGAATCCGAAGGTTATTTAAATCCATCCCTATATTCACACAGTCATATATTGGTTGTTATATGTACAAATGCATACATGCAAGCGAGCAATTGAATTTACACACGATTGACACATTTCCACTCATGCAAAGACGGAGTGCATATTCATTTTTTTAATTCTTTATTTTGAGTCAGAAAAAATACATATAAAACAGTGTTATGTAAGTTCAGTACAGATGTGATCTTTAAATGTGTATAGCATTATACTTGGATTCTTCTTATTTTGTATTGTATACACCATGAGAGAGAGAGAGAGAGAGAGAGAGAGAGAGAGAGAGAGAGAGAGAGAGAGAGAGGGGGGGGGGGTACCATATATCTAAACTATTATAAAGTTGATATAAAGAAAAAGAAAACTTTGCAAGAACAGTCATTTTTTTCTAAGGATTGGCAGTAGCTTTGAGAGGCTTCCATTTTATTCTATCTTCTTTAATTTATTTTGATGGAAACAAGTAATTTTTTCTACGTCATATCGATCATATAGAATCGAGCGAAAAACTTTAGTGGAATGAAAGTTTTTAACAACTTTACACGCGTAAATAAAATGTTTTGCTAAAATTATTATGAAATTAACCAGTTCCTTGCCATTTCTCTGCACACCAAAGAAAACATTAAATAAATTGATATTTAAATCTATATTATTTTCTTTGAAAAAATCCTGAAGCTTTCCAAAGAAATCTTGTACATACATGCATTCCAAAAATAAGTGAATCTGATTACCTTCGTTCATTCCACAGACATTGCACATCGATGTGCAATGGATTTTACATTTATATAAAAATGTGTTGGTTGCTAAAATAAGAATGAGAAACTTGTATTGAAAAGTTCTAAGTTTTGTAACAGGGTACAACAGATGATAGAGACTAGCACATTCTCTAGCAGAGCAACGAGCGAAAACTTATATGTTCCAAACAGAACGTGCAAAACAGAGAATGTAATTAACTCATCACATGTAAGATCTGCAGCCTTCAGCATGTCGGATAAACTGAAAAGCTACACAAAAGGATCAAAATTCACAGATTTGATTGGATGACAAAGAAGCTGGATAGAAGTCCAGTTGCAGAACACTTCTCTTCCCCTGGCCACACTTTCAGTGATGTAACAATGACTATAATTAGCCACAACCCCAACTGGAGTTCCGAAACCAGGAAAGAAAAAGAACCTTACTGGATACGCCGCCTTAGTACACTGAAGCCAAGCGATTTAAACCATCAAGACTAGAAAGAAGAAAACCACACTCACGCAAATTAAATCTGTTTACAGCCACCACATTTTCGATTAAATAATTACTTAATTTTGCTCATTAGTCACTCACTCACCTACAATTACTAAATTACTACTGTTTTTTTTTTTTTTTTTTTTGCAGTTTTTCCTGGTATTATTATTGCTATGGTCATTACTCGCCTTACGGATACAATGAAATATCTGGGATATAATCTGCGGTTACACTAATTTACATTAAAAAACAGACGGCGCTGTGGCTCCTCCTATGTAGGTCAAAACCAACTAGTTAACAACATCATAAGTCGAGTTGAAGCCAACTAGACGACACATCAAACATTTTCAAGCTGTAATTCCTTAGAAATAGTTATGTAAACATTTGTAATTTCAACACTTGTTTGTGTTTATTGTTTGTCTTGTTTCTGTTTTGTGTTTTCCTTTGAAAATGACTCAGTGAGAGTTGAAAGCGCTTAGGCTAGTTAAAAACTAGCTTTGCACTGTTTGTTGTCAGTTTATTGCATTTATCTTAATCAATCCAGACACACGCGATCCCTTGCTGGATCCAGTGCACCCGAAAGGACTTATTCGCCATATGATTTGTACTCTTTTTAAATATATATATATATATATATATATATATATATATATATATATATATATATATATATATATATATATATATATATCAGCATACTTGAGTATTTGAGTGTTAGAACCTGGACTACACAGCAATTGTATAATTTTTTTCAATCATTTGAACATTTACACAGGGGATGATTTTGTCATTACGATGAGTAACGTCTACACACACTGAAAAGTGAGTATGATATCCTTTTAAACTAGGAAAGAAATTTGAAACTTTATCTATGATCGTAGAAAAGGGTTTTGAAGATGTCCACTACAGTTTTGCACATTTCATTCAAACACCTATGGGCCTTGCTGGGACAGGGGTGGGAGTGTGCAATAAATAAGCGATAACTTTCCATCTTTGATTTTTCTAACGCCCACTGAATTAGTCATACCGATCTTTCTGCTAACCTTTCAAACTGGGATAAAATATGGACCAGATATGATATGCTTAAAAGCCAATTTAATGGAAAGAAAATTAAAATTTTGAAGCCCTGCGAAATAAATTGTAGACCACTATAATATCTCACTTCATCTTGAATGGCATGTCAAGGAATGAGAGATTTTTTCATGGTGCAAAACCTCTTATGATTGGTCTGTATTAGTTTTGTGACCTGAAAGAATCTGATTTATTAATCCACGACTACTGCATGGCGTGACCTAAACAAACTAGATCAGTAATCCACGACTACTAAAGGATCACATCCATTTCATGCAAATAAATTATTACCATCATTTTCTTGGATTTGTTGTTCTCGAAGGGTTGTCGGTTTTCTTTGATCTGCATTTCTAAATTCTTGGCATATGCAGCATTCGGCCAAGGTCCTTTGTAACATTTTCAGTTTTCATGCCAAGATGACCTTAGGGTACCTTTGCATCATGCATGCGCCAAATGGCTTGGAATGACGATTTTTATTCCACTTGATGACTTGTTTTACATATTTATTTTTTTAAATATTGTTTTTTTTTTCCTTTGTCTCAGAAAGCTCATCCACAAGCGACCAATATTCTACTATTTGTCATATTCTCGGGATATTCAGCTTTCTTAATATGTTTATGGTATTGTTTCTCTTCTGTGGCATGGTTGATTTTCCTCTAGTTTCACTTAACATAAGTGTATATTTTCAAACTGACTGTATACACATACAACTAACTCTTCATCCATATTCTAATTAGGCTGAATCCATCGAAATTTTGAATGCTTTATCAGGTCTCCTTAAGATAAACCAACTTGAGATCATATGTCTGCAATGTACAAAATGTCAATCTGTTCTTATGACGCATACTTCAGAAAAAGTTGGGGGGTTGGGGGGAGGGGTAACCGTAACGTCTCTTTTCTATAGTAAATTAATCTTTTTGGACCAAACATAACCCCATATAGATATTTTTCAGTCTGAGTATATCTTATTTAGTTTCAGTCATTAATGTAGATACATATGCGGTTGTTTGTCGTCCTGCATTAGTACCATAGCAAGACAATTTGAACACATTGCAACTGACTTAAAAGAGCTTCTTTACATCGAAATCCTTTAGGACTCCTTCTCTAGTCAATATATATATATATGCGCATCTCCTAGTCACAATGTATGCCTTCTATAAGCAATTTATTTACGGTTCCGAACAGTTAGCTTTTTGTCTATTGATTGTATGTGTCAGGGTGCGCTCTGTACCCAATAGTTTTTTGCACTTCCATTGTGTTTTTAATTCGCGTTTTTGAAATTCTCTTGATGTTCTC
Source organism: Margaritifera margaritifera (assembly GCA_029931535.1). Classification (NCBI taxonomy): domain Eukaryota; kingdom Metazoa; phylum Mollusca; class Bivalvia; order Unionida; family Margaritiferidae; genus Margaritifera; species Margaritifera margaritifera. The sequence goes on from JAQPZY010001148.1 coordinate 189,390, forward strand.
TAAGTCAGATTTCAGATAGTGAACAGTGAGTCAAAACACAAATATGAAAATATGATTACGGTATTATAAGTCATTGATGAAGATCTAACAATAGATAAGTAGGTTTTTCTTACCGGAAAATGTCAATACTATATGACCCTGTCAGTTTCATTGTGCGTTCGTACATACGTATGTGCGTTGGTACATTAGTATGCATAGTGCATATCCTCCTAAACCAGGAAAGAAATTTGAAACCTTACATATCATAGGGGATGGTTTAAAGATGCGCACTACATTCTTTTTTTCATATAAACAGCCATGAGCCTTGCTGGGACTGGTGTGGGGGTGTGCAATAAATAAGTGATAACTTCCATCTTTTACTTTTCTGATGCACTCTGAACTATTTCTCCGGATCTTTGCGCTAAACCTTTCAAACTGGGATAAATATGGATCAGATACGATACGCTTAAAACCCAATGTAAAGTATGCAATGTAATGTAAAGAAACTTAAAACTTTCAAGTCCTGTGATGTAAATTGTAGACCACTATAATATCTCACTTTACCTAGAATGCCATGTCTAGGAAAGAGAGACTTTTTCATGGTACATAACCGCTTATGATCGGTGTTTATTAGCTTTGTGACCTGAAATAATTTGGTTCATTAATCCATTAATCCACGACTACTAATTGGTGTGAGTGTAAACAACGTGGGTCGTTAATCTACGACTACTAAATGTAAACTTGATTAACACCGAACTTATTCTTTTCTTTGTTTAGTGTGACCTGATATTTCTGGCATCTTGTCAGAGCAATCCTAGATCTTAAGTATGTCTCCTTTCTTGGTCCTCCCGCCGAAATTATCATAACATAATATTGTGAATGTCGGTTTCTGCACAAAGTTCTCAAGTAATTGCGACGTTCTACTTTGTAACATCTTCAGCTCGGATTTTCCCTAAAGGCATTCTTATAGCAATATTTCCCAAAAGGTTTGATAAATTTGTTAGCAACTGACCCCTCTTTTCTTGCCATTAGTTTTGTAGTTTGTTGAATGGTAGGAAGTGCTCTCGCGTGATGACTTTCGAAGACTAATTTTCCTGACTTCGCTTTTTAAATTATGACGAGTGAGTTCACCCAGCTGATGATGCTAATAACATTTCTTAATCTCATCTTTGGTTTATATATCTTATAATAGAGATTATTTTTTCTTTAGTTCAGTCCGTGCTGATGTTATAGTTCGCAAAGAGTTGTAAAAGAAGTTGTACAAAAGTGTCCGTTTCCATACAACAGATACGATTAAAAACTTTTGAAAAGTCCTTGAAGATAATTCTCAAGTTTAAAGTTGACTACATTGCCCTTTCCCAAGAATATCTGTATACTTTTCCGCAATTACGTTTCGCTTATCTCTGGTTTGCCTGGTCAAAGTGGCCTTTTAAAGTTTGTTCAGATTTGAATGTATGCTTCTCATATCTTCAACACTGAATATTGGAGGATATTAACCCTAGATATTGTGTCAACTTTAAACGTTTCTGACTTATCATGAATATCACATGCTGCATAGCACTCGTCAGAGTTGACGTCTTTTGTTGTCTGTTTTCTTGTCAATAACTCAAACATACCATTTAAATTCCGTAGAGTTAGAGTAAGATTCCTCTGTAGAATTGCAATACTTTTCTTAGAATTTAAACATGTTTAAAAATGATATAGGCCTTGATATTTATGTCACTACTTTTCTTAATATGTCCAATGTAGTATCTTGAATTGTAGCCGCGAACACAAAACATGAAGTTCTTACTTTTTGTCTAGTTTTGTTTCTGTGACTCTTTACATTTGCCACATTTTGTTTTCTTCTTAACCATTTTTTACTTGATTTTGTCATGTAGTTTATTGACTTTCTCCGATGGCTCTCCATTGGCGCTGCAAATTTTTTTTGACTTCAGTGTTAGGCGAACCTGATTTTTGGTTTATTTTTTCTGGATTACTCAGTAGCAAATATTCAATTCAATGACTTAATAAAAAAATACAACACACACACAGGGGATACAATTTCTGAAAACCACTGAATGAAGCAAACATAAGAAGCCCACACGGGTAGGATTTCAGGACCACTCAATAAAACAAGTGGATTTCGTAACCACTCTACAGTCTGATTTTTGGACCACTGGATACAAATTAATAAATTTGATGGGTGAATTTTTCCATACTACTGAGTTAAAACAAAGATGACTTTATTCATTGGGCAACTTAACCAGATTAAAACAGATTAGACCTAATGACAACACAGAATAATTTTAAATGTTTTTTCACAACATAATAATGGCTCAAAGCTAAATTGTGATAAACTCATCAGTCTTCAGAGAGATGATGACACCATTTCATATATTTAATATAAAAGCAACAGTCTCAGTATCAAGAGTTTACGTGTATTTGTTAACAAGTTTCGATGGAATTTAAGTATGGTCAAATCTAGCTGTGTTACAAAATAACAGTTATGAGAATATATTTGTTTATTTGCCGATTTCAAGCACAAACAAAATATAGCGTGTAATATTTTAGAATGGAGGAAGATTTACAGATTATATTTATGATGATAACATAGAGATAAATATCATTAATCCCGATAGTAGGATTGTTAAAACAGTACTTTATGAAAAACTAATAAAGATTAGTATAAGTAACAGTCTGGGCCTTACGGTATATAGTGTTTTATTCAAATTATTTGATCCAGGTGAAGAAGATGAGGAAGGAATTAAACACATACATTAAACGGAAGAGTATAAAAGAAAAACTTTAAAATTCAATGTATTTAAACAGATTAAAGACAATTCACTACTTAAATGAAAGATTGAGAGAACAAAATTTAGTGACATAACACCTAAAGAACCTTGACGAAGCTTTTTAGCTATACGCCTCTACTCACAGTAATAAAGGTAGAGATGATTTAAACGCTGCTGTAAAACTAAAAAGCCAAGGTAGCCAAAGCTGAATGATTTCTATTAAAATTCTGATAACCAAATAAAACATGAATACTTTTTATTGCACTTGTGATGGGTGTTATTCTGCATGTTGCTGACAAGTTTTTAAAAGTTACAATAAATATATTTATAATATCGTGAACCTTCACCACATCCGTTAATATGCTTGTTAGCGTAATCCATTTCGACGCAAGGTCAATACATAATCCCTTGCAAACATGAGAAAGTAGGGAGTTAAATACCTCAGTCAAAACACATTATTGTTAACTCTAAATAAAACAAGTGTGCATGGTAGTTTCTTTGTGTCGTTAACGACGCAGAGGTAAACAATTTGGGTAAATTGATAAAAGTATTCCTCATTTGAATTGCAGAAGCCAGACAAGAATTTTGATACAGGTGGTTCTACACGAAGGTGACCTAATAGTATATGATGATCAAGTATTGTAGCACTAATTGTTAACAATAAAGGATCGATTTATATTTCTTAAATATTTTAAAGCAAGACAATGGTATGTTTTAAACAAACAAATTATCTAATGCTTGCAACGTCGAGAATTCAGGTTCTCATATTCGATTTCTTCGCATAATAGTGTCCTCGACGCACTCTTGCTATTGCTATTTTCATAACTTCCAAATTATTGTTTTCCAATTATGTTTTCTTCCATAATACAGTTCGTGTACAATTTTTTTTTTTGGCTACTTGTGCCGGTTAGAACAAACAAACAAGCAAGACTTAATGAAGTAAATTAGGAAAATCTGAGATCAGAGACATGTAAATGAACAAGTTATTGGTACATAATCTGTACAGATTGTGCTGTACGCAAAGAATATTATAATACCACTTGACTTCCAAATGTTAACAGATCTTTGTTCTCTTCATCGATGTGCTCGTCATCGAGATTTCCGATGTTTCCATTACACTTGAAAAAGCAGCTCAAGTGATCGAAGGAGAAAACCAATAATATGAACTAAAATACATTTGCCACAAGTTCGATACGTTTAGTTCTGAATCAATTGCTCGATCGGTAAATTACAAGCACATACATGAAATTGCTTTTCACTACGACTGCGTCACTCTAGAGAGAATGCTTGACATAGCGGCCAATGCAAATTTAACTAACCTCACACTTAATTCTCCCAGAATGAGCTTCAAAGTATTTTGATACTGTAGAAAAAGAGTGGAGAAAGTGATCCTGATTGTTTTTTCTCGGCTCAGCAATAGAGAAGATCTCGGTGAATAGAGAAGGTCTGCCTAACAATTTTTATTTTCAGGATTTTCTACTGAGACATCATATTGTAGAAGCTACTAATGTTTTATTTTTTTTTAACCGGTGAACAACACAAATACACAGAAATTGGTAAGTAAGCGTCAACAATGTTTACAAAGACAATACGTGCATATAGCTTGATTTGAGAAGCACACACGATAACAGACTCTATGACAGGGGTCTTAAATTAACCAACATATCCAAGTACACCTAAAACGGAAAAAAATGTTGATGCTCTCAAAGTGTATATTTATTTTCGTGACGGATGCTTAGCTTAACATTCAAAACAATCAACTTAAACTAATTATCTTTTAGGCATGTAATAATGATAATTTGTGAAGTCACTAATTGCAGGAAAACATTGCTTGCCCTAAATCTGATAGAGACTGAATATAAAGATTTTTTCGATTGCATCGTTTTCGTCCGTCCAACTTTTCTGTGGAACAAGACTGATGACAGAAAAAAGAGATTGTGATGGATCCTGAAGATAAACTAGATGGTTATAGTTACCGGTTGATATGTTCCACAGAAATAATACATTGTTTTTAATTGATGACTCTGGGAATCTTGATCATGTGAAAAAGATACAACTCATTTAACTAGAGTAGCTTTTAAAGGTAAACATTTTCAGTTATCAGTGCTCTGATAATCATGCAAAAGTACAACCCTGCAATCAAAAGGTTTCGAGAGAATAAAATTCGTTTAGTCGTCTTCTATGGCAAGGACAAAAGTAATGGAAACTCTCTTCACTGAAAATGAACTCACCGCGGACGAAGCACCAAGATATATTGTACATACTTTGAAACAGAAGAAATCAATTTTTTTTAATGAGACTCGAGTTTTCTTTGCCATACAAGGCCCTGCCGTGTCCGTTAGGTAGTATAGTTTACATTATCAACCACACACAGCTTGTCGTCATACATAGACAATTCTACTTTGTTCATTTTGATGTACCCCTCTCATGTTTGTACGACCTGAGTAATGTTATTTCTTGGTAATTTTACTTGTGACTGAATAAGCAATTTATGTTCATATCGATCTTAAGATTCTTTATAATCATGCATTATTTTATGAATTCCTTTGCAATTCTTCTTTATCAGTCCTGAATAAGTTCATTTTCGCCCTTAACCTACAATATTCTGTTTATGGTGTGTCAGTTAGTTCATCCTTGAATAATCCAACAATTGTCTTGTTCGCTTGACGGCTGCCATATATATTGTCCTTAAGATAGTCACTAGAGCCGTAGAACTTGATGACATCATTCATGTCGTTGTAAACATTTTTTTATCTAGACTTTAATACACAGAAAAGCTGTAACGGTACAAAGCAAACGTATCTTTTCGACATATATTTTTTGAGGTTCTTATAAGAGAACTCATACATCAACCTCTTGGATAGCTCTGACACTGTAGATGCACGATAGATCAGTTTGATTAATTTGACAGTTGTGTTTTTCATACTAATCAACTGCACGTCATAGTGAATAATTGTTTTCCTGGCATATGATATGACTTTATGACATTTGGAAAGTTAAATTTCGCTTGTACATATTTTGACTATTGTTCTATTACGAGGAGACTCAAACTGCTTACCGAATTCATCAATTTGAAAAATTCCTTCTTAAATTCATTGGTTGTTTTATCTTAAACTTGAATTATGTTATGTGTATGATTTCAACCAAGATTGTTGTTCAAACAGGTCAAATCTTTATATCGTTGTTAGTTTTAAACCCAATCGCACATAGGGCATTAAGTTTCTGTAATGTATAGCTAATTTGTTTTTATTTTTAATGTACACCATAGATTTGGTTCAGTTGGTTTGTACCCTTGTAGTCATCAATCGATTTCTTTTACTCAGTGCAGTTTACTCCATGGATAACGGTTAGTCTTTAAAATAGTCGTGTATGATTTTTGTTAGTATTTCCAAATATACTTAAGTATGCAACCACTATCGCTATTACCATGTGTTTGGAACAGATTTTATTTCAAACATCTAATTTGTTTATAATTTTCCAAACTATTTGTCCACTGGTAATGCTGACACATTACCCATTTATAGGGATTATTAATATGTATGTATTTAATGAATGAGGTTCGCTTTTTATGAATTCTGTACAATATCATTTCATTCGCATAAAATTCATTACTATTTTGCATATCTATGTGATATCGTACTAATAACTCCAGGAATTCCACTTTTAATCATCATGTGCATATCATAGTCCATGATAAATTCAAGTTTAACACCTTATATCTGTAAACTCGCACCATGCGCTAACCCCGGTGCAGTGTAATAATATATTGGGTCAAGCTTGTAGTGTTTTATACATACATTTCTGAATTGCTTTAAGATGTCACATAACGTAACGGTATCTATTTTGTTTACGTCATAGTCGTGTAAATCGGTTAATTTTTGAAGGTTGAAGTGTGACAAAATGTTTTTTTTTATATACTAGTAATCGTCATGGGATCTGTTTGAATTAGTAAGAGATGAGTAAAACGTTTCTTTGGGGGTATAGCTATTTCATTAAACATTTCAGGGTTATCCATGTGTTTTTATGGATAAATATTTTTGGAAGGAATTGACATTTCATATATTCAAAGTGTTTCTGTAAACTTTATGCCATCTAAATTCTTGGCCAAGTGCTCTAGAGATTGAGCCATAAACATAAAGCTATCTACAGAAAGTAATTGTTCCTTTTTAAAAATACTTCGTTACGATCCTGCATGAAACTAACAACCATGAATTTGTTGGTCTATTAAATATACTTCTCATCGTTAGTCAGTATTATTTCAACATCTTGATCAGGATTTTGTTTATAAGCTCCTTGATACATAGATGACTAACATGTCTAGATAAGTTGTGAATGCACAAAGGGAAACGTTTGCATATTTTAATTTTAAATTGCAGTTGTTATTAACAGGACCTGTGTATATTCCAATCAAATGATCATGGTCGCTAGCTTTAATATCTTCTATTCTTTTAATTTTCTTTTCACATATAGGTCCAATTTCAGTTATGCTTTCCTCATCCTCTGTGTACACCATAAGTTTTTCATTTTTAGGTCTTAATTCGTTGTACACTACTTTTGCTATCTTATCCAACGACTTGTAAAACACCCGAATCCGACCAGTACCTCTGTGAATGATAGTTGTGTAATATTTATAAATTGACTTGGAGTACACCAAATCCTGCAGGAAGGTGTTCAGATATTTTTTTTCTCACTCCAAGATACATCTGTTTCATAAGTATGACTGTTATACATGTCTGGGTGGGCAGCATGGAGACTTTAAATATGGTACGATAATACTTTCAAAATCACAATAAGCAGCATACGCAACTTTCAATTTATTCTGATCATTTTCAAACTTGACAACTGAATTCGCTTCAGGCATAATGTCAGCTGTGTTACCTACACTATAGCACAGTCAGTCTTTTATGTTCTGATAACTTTCCTGGTGCATTGAAAACGTTTTGCACATATATAGTTTGTTCTTGTCATGTTGTCTATCTGTCATGACATCAATCTGGACAGACCTTTATTCCAAAGTAATGGCGCCTTCAATCTGTGTGCTTATTAGGATTGTCTGAACCAAATATGACCAGCATGTCAATCTAATTTACTTTCTCAGTCTCTCCTTACCGCTCTCTACCCCCTCCACTGTTTTATGCACATTAACAAATGTATCCAAATTCTTGTACAAATCTACCGATGTTTTCAATTTGTATCGACATCGTTTAAACGAACTTGAATACTTGTTCAACTTGTATTTTGATGGCCTATCTGCATTATTGCTTATTGTGTATTTAACACAGATTCCACAGCATAAAATAAACATTTGTAATCGGTAATTTTATGTCTTTAACACAGATTCCACAGCAAAAAAGAAACATTTGTAATCGGTAATTTTATGTCTTTAACACAGATTCCACAGCATAATATAAACATTTGTAATCGGTAATTTTATGTTTTTTATATTAATACTAGGGTGTCTGTTTTTAACTCAAACAGTCGAATCTACATTTTGAGTTCCCAATAAGCGGCTCATACATATATAAATGCCATGTTACATATTCCATCCTGACATGCATCTATTTCATACATTCGCTTATTTCCTGTCCAAATTTGACTTGTAAAATGTCAAATGAACGTTCAATACAATCACGTGTTTCCCCTCTACTCATAATCTTCTTATGTTTTGTTATGTGGTAAAATTTTCTGTACTGAATTTTGTTTTCTCACTTCTTGAATACGTTCATAAGTCGGATCATTCAGTTCAATTTAACTTTCACAGAACCAAATTTTGTGTAATTTTCCGAAGCATGACTTTCAACAAATATGGCTAAATGCCATTGAAACATTCATACAAATCTCGATTGTTACCACCGTGAAATCTGTTTATTTACATATTTCTTAAATGAATTTCTAAGTCTTTTCACTGTGATTCTGTTTACATTTTGCTTATTTAAACGTCTTAATTCTTTTTAGTTGTAATGTGTATCGAATGAACTTTCAGCTTTCTTCTCAGTTGCTTTGAAATCGATCAATCAAGCAATGACATTTTTATCGTCGGTTTATTTGCTAGCAACATTTCAATATATATTTCACTGCTAATTTTGTTTTGCTTCATGGACTGCGCCATCAGACATAATCGGTTTTAATGTGATTCAGTATCCAGGGACTGAAGTGATTTCTTTTGTTTCCACTCAGTAGTATATAAAACATTCGCCCGCCAAATATATTACTTTCTATTGAGTGATCCAGACATTCGACACCTGTGCGGTTTTAGAAACCCACATTTTATACACAACTCATCGGATTTATTATCTTTTATTGAGTGGTCCAGCAATCCAACCACGCGTGGATGTATTATATTTTTATTGAAGAGACCAGAAATCCGACTCCGATATAGATTTATTATTAATTGTTTTAAAAATATTGACTAGCATAGAAACGTCCACACCTATCTACTTACAACCCTGATTAACATACTGAGCAATTAGTTCGTCTGTATTTTTTTCAGGCAGTGTCAATGTCTTACGTTGTCAAATTCCATTGCAGTGGGTATATTCTACCGGTAACGATCGATGAGAAATCATCAAGAATCGCACAAAATTTATTCATTTTATGTCTTTTATCACAAACCTTGCATATACTCGAAAATAACTTTTAATTTAATCAAAATAGTTTGTGAGCTATGGGATCTTTTGTGTCGAAATTGTACTATTTTAATAAAGTTAAAATGAACAAAATTGTTCCATGGCGACATGTTTTATGAAACTTTTTTAATGCAAAGTCCGCAAATGATAGAAAATATTTTTCGCCTTTCCATGAGTCAGTTAAAACTTCTGGCAGATGTGATAGCGCACTAAAAGATATTACGAATAATGCGAAAAAAAATGAAGACAACTAGCACTGATACCGAGAGATGTGTCACTGATGGCGCAGTATATGATCCACTTCTTGTCCACCTTTACTATCCGGGACCCGATCCCCAGTCATGGCAAGGATATGTTTCTCTCTTTTCTTTTTTTTCTAAACTGTCGGCATAATATGTTACATTTTTCATCATTTCAGGTCATAGAAATGAATATCATGTCCGAACCTTCAGCAAGTATCCCACTGTTATCTCCAGTTTTGTCTAACAGAAATTTAAGAGGACGTGCCACCATCGACAAAGCCAACAAACGGCCTGATGTTCCTACCACATGGTGTTCTGTGTGTACTCTCAGCGTATGGCTGATCCTTATCCTAGTATTTTGTGAAAGCCTGGCATTTTATAGTGTTCTCAACATGATACTCTTTTGCATGTCTGAACTACATGACAGTTTGGATATTTATAGGTAGAGTACTCGTCAATAGCTCCCTATTCATCAAATGCAAATCAATTGCGTAGTGTGTGAAACCTAAGCGCTGGGCAATCCATTTTTTTAAAAAAAGCACTCAACACCCCACATGAAAATAAAAAAGAAGAATTTGATCGTATATTTTCCTGATTCAATCCATACATTGCAGTATTAAATAATAACGCTCGTTCAATCATGACGAAACCGAGCGGAAATGGATTTAGCAATGACACATAACGAAATCACGTGAATACAATGTTTTTTTTTTTTTTTGTAGTGCAAATAATTGATAATTGAATCTTTGACATCCTAGCTCACATCCTTACTTCCATCTCTCACAAACTAAACTAAAACAAGTGAAACCCGTACCTTATACATGTAAACAAAGTTCATCAACGGATACAACAAACGGTATCGTTCGTTAACGGATACGATTAATGTATTGTTTATCAGCAAATATCGCAAATGGTACCATTTGTCAACGGATCAATGCATGGATTTTATCAACATATATGATTAACATATGGATTTATCACCATATGTGACACCATGCATGGATATATCAACAGATGTGATCAATGTATTGATTTATTAACAAATATGTCTGATATATGGATTATTCGACACGTGTGGTCAATGAATTGTTCATCAACAAGTATGATAGTGAATTAGATTGTCATACATATAATGAGACTGAATTTTTTTGGTGAAAACTAATATATTGTCTATCAACAGATATGATGTTGTTATGTTATGTCATCCCGACGACGACTATGAATACTCTGAATCCACCGTTCGCGATGAATGGCTGAATAAGGATCTCTTTTAGTCCACTCCTCCTAGCCTGCGAAAGAACCTCCCTACCCCTCAGATTCGTTTGTCGAGAATCTTTGACCCCTCACACTGCGTTGTCCAGTATATCCGTCGAACCAACGTTTCCGACCACACGATGACTCCACAGAACAGCTAAAAATACAACAACACTTTAGCCGAGTAATACATGATACACACCTAGAAATGTGTTTAAATACGAATGCAGTGATATACATTATTCGTGCGTGCAAGTGAACTGGTTTCCTTGCACATTAAATTCTTCTTTCGTAAAAACGGCTGTACGAGATTATTATTATTATAACCACATACGTACACGAATCTCTCTATACAAGAATAATCTCAGCGGAATATAAAAGCAACGTTTTTATTCATTAAATGCGTACAACATATACTGAATTTAGCGTGTCTATTCATCTACAAAATGTCTAGCCTGAAAGAGACTATATTCTATCTGATAGCGTGTCCATATATGACATAGAGATGTTCAGTATATTAAACAATTTCATTGCAAACAACAGACAGCAAGAAAAATCAAGTTGAACATTTTCACAGCTTAAAATGCTTCCTTCAATTCAACAGCTCCATGACATGGCTCATATGCATTTTGACGATGTAGAGAAAATCAGTACTATATGTACTCCAAAGGTGGTTAAATCCATGACACGACACCACGAGGTAAGCAACCCCAGCCCCCCCCCCCTCCTCCACTGCCGGCGCCTATGCGTGCTTCTGTAAGTGAAGAAAATTCGCTATTTCGAAATCTCAAGGCTAAAATCATACACCATGGGTAACGCTGTACGCGGCACCGAAACAAAGTCTATATTTATGTACATGTATAAAGATATTTTCGTGCACACAATTTCGTGACACTTGTATTTTCTAAATTGTTTTCTTTTTTTTAAAAAATGCCTAAGTCAATCACCCTGATATCCGCCGAAATTATAGAAAGACGTTGGACAATATGCATCAATTAGAAAAAAAAGAAAACCACCAACCATACAAATTTAAAAAGCCATACGCCAATAACCATTCTATCATCCTCTATATTTTTCACAAAACCCATAGAGCAGCAACGATCATATCTTCCAAAATATATCTGAAAATTCCTAGGCCACCAACCATCCAAATCTTTTTCTTAAAAAAAATAGCATCAGCTCTCATTTAAAAAAAGGCACCCATTTCCTATCCTTTAAATATTTTTCTAAAAACCTCAGCTCACCCACCCTTCTATCCTACACATTTTTTTCGGACAATCCTAGGTTGACACTCTCCTCTTCAATTTTACTATTGCACACACCAGCACAATAAAAATAATAAAAAAATTTTTTAAAAAAATAATAAACCGCCAACCATCCAGTTTTTAGAGCCAAAAAAAAAAAAACGCGAACCGTACAAAATTAAAAACTAGGCCACCAACATTCATATCCTGCAAATCAACCTTACAATTTAATCCACCCCCATCCCCCACCCCCCACCACACACATATTCTCCCATTTTTTTTATAAACAATTTCGTACCTATTCCACACTATTAAAAAAACCCACCACTGCAATCTAAACGTTTTCTGTAGAAATTCATCAGTTTCCGGTCGAACTAAAGAAAAAATGTTCTCGAGCCAGACATGCCCCTATATTCTCCAGTAATCAAAACCAGATAGAGTCAGTATTTTGAAACAAAAACCTTGTAAGAAAAACCTGATGTAAGTAGGCTTTGCTGTGAAAAGGATACCTTGATTAGTTACTGAATATAACAGTGATACAAGTTTTATATAAATCTATGTGTATCACTTTAACGTGATTGTTTTCAGTACAGAATAATTATATTCTATTAAATTGTGATAGAATTCAATAACTGATAGATTTGTTCAATAGATCAACTGCATACTTAACAGATTTAGTTAATAGCTTTCAACATATATATATATATATATATATATATATATATATATATCGTCATAAATAAACAATAATAACTTATCACAACTAGATACGAACGTTATTTTAAAGGTTTTGAATATTAGTACGCTGTACAACAAAGTTCTTATTAGTGACAGTACATCAGTGCATCCTCTCACAGTACTCCCACTGCACCTCTACAAAATTCTCAGTCTGATTATCCAATTATTAAATGCCATTTTGTATTCACTTTTTGATATGCAGTTCATACACTGAAAAATTGCATTTAAGACCGCGTGCCCGCTTTTTAGTCGTCTGCCCCGCAATGAATCTTTGATAGCGGGATTTAGCCAAAACTCACTTGGAGCTAAATCAGGGATGTATGAAGGATGTGCCAAAGTTTGGATTCTATACTCCTTCAGAAAGTTTGTCACGACGGCATAGTTATGCCCCGGTACGATGTAGGTGGATACATCAGGCGCCGGTACGCAAACGAGTGGTTCGGTAGTGCTCCATAACTTTTGGCAACGCTTGGGAGGCATCAAATGTCTAGTGATATTAGCAGAGACGGATCAGGTACCTGGACAATCTGGTCTTTTGTATCGAAAAGTAATGCGTATAAAACTCTCTTGACAGTCCTATTACGTTGAGTAATGCGTATAAAACTCTCTTGACAGTCCTATTACGTTGAGTAATGCGTATACAACTCTCTTGACAGTCCTATTACGTTGAGTAATGCGTATACAACTCTCTTGACACTCCTATTACGTTGAGTAATGCGTATACAACTCTCTTGACACTCGTATTACGTTGAGTAATGCGTATACAACTCTCTTGACAGTCCTATTACGTTGAGTAATGCGTATACAACTCTCTTGACAGTCCTATTACGTTGAGTAATGCGTATACAACTCTCTTGACACTCGTATTACGTTGAGTAATGCGTATACAACTCTCTTGACAGTCCTATTACGTTGAGTAATGCGTATAAAACTCTCTTGACACTCCTATTACGTTGAGCGATTCGTGTTCACTGCTCGTTTTCTCCGTTCCAAACTTTGTTATTTTCTCTTTTGTTGTGTTAAAAAAAGTAAACCCGTGTTTGATAACTTGTGACAATCTCCTTCAAAATTTCTCTGGTCATTATTTTCATATTTGGCGAGAAGCTGCTTGGCGATTTCAACCCGAGTCCGCCGTCAACAAATGCTGCACCCATCTTGCACAAACCAGTCCGAGCTACAGATGATTTTTCGATATATTAAAAGCAGCTGACGAATTAATGCCCGTAATAATAGAAATATCTTCCATTGTGTATTGAGCAACTTCATTAATTGTCGCCTTCATGGCATCCACTTCCCACTCATCAGTCGCAGACAACGGTTTTCCAGAACGTGGATCATGTTCCATGGCTTTGCGACAATTATAAAAACTATGAAACCACCTCAGCATTCTAGGATATGACAGAGAATAACGTCCGTAAACTTTATCAAAGTCGGCTTTGATATCAGTCAGAGAATATCCTAAGAACTCCCGGATATTACAGTATTATCTTTGCCAAGTAGCAGAATTGTTCTCGTTCTCCGACAATTTTAGGTCCCCGTTATTTACTATGTTACGTCACACGCATATATCTGAAGGTGTTCCGCATGCTGCACGTACAGTTGCAGATCATATTATAGAACGTTATTTTGTCTATCGATCTGCGATAAAATGTTTGACAGGTTCAATGAAAGAAAAGTTAGGAAAATATTCAGAACGTTTCAAGTATTCCTCATACATACGGTAATCCTCGGCCTGCAGTGTGTCACATTACCTTGAGCGTACTATTAGTCATCTCTTTATCAAGCGAAAACAGACATGTACCTTAGTCTATTTAGATTTATAACTGAAATAATCAACTTATATACAATTTATGGTTATGTTATTAATGACATCACACTACTAACTCAGCACCAAAATAGGCGAGGATGCCACCAATACAGACGAAGATACAATAAATACTGACGAAGTTCCGCCCAACACTGCCACTGTCTAATACTCGCGTACATTCACATTTGTGGCCTCATAAACAGATGACTACTAGAACGCTTTAGGTAATGCGATACGATGTATGCTGGAATACCGGATGTACATGGTTTTGGTAAGTTAACAATACTAATTTTTGACGATTTAAATTTACTGAAGACTAGAACTTAATCTATTAATTATAGCGTTGACCTATTTACTGAAACTATTGACTAAAGTTATCAATCACTGAATTCTTTTACAAATGAAAGGAATAGCATAACTTTAAAGAAAATCACATGGTTTTTTGTTTCATGAGCCGAGTGATAGATTGCGCTACATGCCCCGAAGGAAAGGTTACTGGCGTGAAATCAGTTTTATGAAATACCACGTTGGCATTGTAGTAGCAATCGCGTCCTCGTCCCTACGCGGGCAGCACATTTGGTTTTTTTCCCGACAGTGAAAGTTCAATTACCTTAGCTGACCGCGGGTTGGCTTAGGGTGCTGTGTGTAGTCCCATTCCTCAGTGTCCATTTGCTTTGCATCCTCGTTCCATTTTAATGTGAACCGTAGCGTGTCAACCCCATGTTGGCGCATATACTCTTCCTGCAGCAGTTTGTATTTCCTGTCGATATCAATTTGTTTTCCGAGCTAAATCAATACTTTGTGGAATACATCAGAATTGGAAGGCTGCGCCAATGGTTCATGTCCATGTCTATGCCTGGTTGCTCCTCCATGGATTGCCAAGTCTATTGTTTAAGCTATGTGACTTCTAATTGCAAAGGCCAAAGATCTTTAGAGTCACTGAAAATCGCATCGGCTGTGCGTTGGTGTTGAGGCCCTTGCACATAATGGTGTCTCCAGCGGCAAACATAGACGCAAAGCTAGTTGTAAGGCTTTCGTGTGAGGCGTTAGCCAGAACGGCAGTACTGCCATCATGTGCTATTAAGGTCCCATTTACACCGACTGAAAGCGACGGCCACGTCCCGGTGATAGTGTTGTTATCGTTGTTGAGTGTAAAACCACCAACGTTTTGAAATTTTTGCGTCGAATCCCAGCAATACAAACCGGATGCATTTATTGCCGTAACCCCAACAACTGACGTGATTCTATCGACAGTTAAGTACACGGCCTTTAAAGTTGCACTGGTGCCCGTGCACCCTGTGC
This sequence comes from Margaritifera margaritifera, assembly GCA_029931535.1. Taxonomy (NCBI): domain Eukaryota; kingdom Metazoa; phylum Mollusca; class Bivalvia; order Unionida; family Margaritiferidae; genus Margaritifera; species Margaritifera margaritifera. The sequence goes on from JAQPZY010001148.1 coordinate 205,356, forward strand.
TAACAGCGTCAACCTCGCCGCCGGGGATGTCGGCCTCTTGAGCAAACGGGGGCGATGGCAGCGGGGCTTTCCCAGCAACGGAGTAGTTTCCTTAGTAACTACTTGGAACACCTATTTGTAATATCTTCTCCAGTATGGCTGAGCTAATTGTAATCAAACTTGAAAGGATTTTAACATTGAACAGCTACCATTATAATGTTCAAGATGGCTCCTCTAGCAACTTCAATAGAAAATCGGTGGAAAACCCTTTTCAATCTTTTTCTCCAGAACTGCTCAACCAGTTTTGAGCACACGTAATAGGAATGATTAAAAAAAACATACTCTACCAGCATTTTCTGCAGGTGACTCCCTTAGCAATGTTGCGGCATCAAGAGCAACCAGGTAGAAAATCTGTTTTTGTGTTCTTTGTAAAAATGGCTCAGCCAATTTTGATCAAGTTTCGTTGCTATGTTCAGTAGGCTATACTGTGCCAGAATCGTGTACATAAGAAGCGGTTTGGCTTCAGTAGCAATCACGTTACCTATAGATATTGTTGCTAATATGTTTGTATAAAACTATTCGACATCCAGGGCGTGAATACAGTTTTTATCGTAATAAATATGTTATAATAGATTTATTGCCACATGCAATGTAACGCAGTGCACATTTTATTCATTATATATTTAAGGTAAATCCTTTAGCTCGTTTCCAAATTTCAACAAGATTTATACGAAATAACAGAAAGTATGAAGGAAGATCGATAGAGTGACATATTGACAAATTACAACAAAATCCACTAAATTGCCAATTCTAAACCAAATCCACAAACTCAGAAAAATATAAGGTATGATCACCATTATTGCTATTTATTATTATTGTTATCATTATTACTAGTATTATTATTATTATCACCACTATATCCATCTGCATTATCATCGTCGTCGTTGTTGTGGTCGTCTGTAAAACCAATAACCAAAATGCAAGTATTCCTTTATTTTGCTAGCAATATTTGGAGATACAATTCAGTGTTTGCGTATACACCCTATACACTCCCACACAATCATTACAGATTTCAATCTACCAATTGTTAAAGCTCAAGTTTACAAAAATATAATCGGTTGCATTTTGCGTTGGGTTAAATTTTATGGCAGATGGTTACATAGTGTGATGATGGTTACAACGTGTTTTAACGCAACTTGTAATCGGCTATATTTTGTGCTTGTTTCCATTTTTTGGCTCTATATCCAAACCTCAAGATCAGAGTATAATTAGTCTCCTTCAGATAGATGGTAATGGTACATGTCGCTTTTGAAATTCAATAACTTCACTTGTAAACTATAAATATAAATTAGCTGCCACATGGTTTCATATTGTCTACAAGCAAGTGTCCCAAATGAACATGTTACCGCCGACCTGGCATACACTGGTCTAAAAAGAAACTGTAGTAAGAAACCACTTAGCTTGGATTGAAAGACACCCACGTTAAGATGATTTCCAGCTATTTGGTTGAAATTGGTGGCATTTTTACCTGATGCTTGACTGTGTTTCTACTTTGAGCAACTTGAGCTGAACCAGATGTTGTATTGCAATTTTTCACATGAATATGAAAGATGTTCATGCTTGGATTCTGCAAACCTAATTTAATTTTATCATGATATGACCAAGCAGTTATCTTTCATTTTTTATGCCTTACAGACTGGAATAAACAATTAATGAAATTAATGAGAAGGAAACAGGAAATTAACTAAATTGTAATTGGATTAGAATCAAACTTGCTTGAAAAAATGGTATTTTGTATAGTACATGCAATGTGAAATCAAATCATCAGGGTTGATGTTACCATCATGGTACGTTTATTTTCCTGAAACGTAATTACCTCACAATTGGATATGTCTGGAAAACATTAACATGACCATGATCAAGTGCATATAAATTAAATATAGATAATTCGTTAGTTGAATTTCAGAAAATATTATTACTTATTAGAGCATTGTTTTGCAGGTGGCATGTAATTGCCATATATGCGCAGTCTAATATTTAATTGGGTACAGAATGTGATGACTTTCCGATAAGGTGTACAATGTTTGTTCACTATATATATTTTTCAGCATATATATTGACAAAGAATGTGATAAAATCCTCACCAAGTCTTATATTTTTTTGTGAAGCTTGACAGATTAAAATGGGCTTGTAACGCGTTCTGCATTAAGTCAAAATAAATCGTCTCAAATATCTATGGATTTCTTTTGCTGACTCCCCCACCCCCATTCTATCTCTCATATTAATTATTAACAGGCAAGCTTGCATATGTAAACTCTGTCGAGAACGGACGTGGCATTGGGTAACCATATGCCATTTCCAGCTATTTATCTTTTTTTTTCTTCTTTTTTTATTTTTTTAAATATTTTTTTTAATATTTTTTTTCTTGCTGTTTGTAATCGATCTTAAGAAACTTTCTGCTGGTTTAAGTGAAGATTGTTTATTAGCACATGAAACGAGATACTGTCTTTCTTTTAAAGAGCTGGTATAACTAGATAATAAAACACATATAATTAAAACTTCCTATAAAGTTTAAATGTCAAATAGTCGAAACTTGAAGGTAAGGTGTCAAGGTTTCCCTGGCCCCAAATGTAAGAGCCTTAATATATCGTTAAATGCTTTTCTATATCCCTTACAAAACTATGAAATCATCAAATGTTTAATGTTCCTTGCCCGATTTTGCACTGCGTATTTTATCGTATGCATACAACAATTAAGCACACATTTAATTAACGTATCAGTATAATCACTATCGTATTTGTTTCTTTTAGAATGCCTAGGAGATAACATATATGTTTCGAGATCATTTAAGAAAATTGCAAAAACAATACAAAAGATGTTCGCTCTCTCGCTTTAAAGTATATTGATATAATTTAATTTTAAATAATGCATACTTTCTCAATTTGATGCATATTTTACATTACACTTAATATATCTTTAATGGAATTTTATGGAAAATTCATGTTTAGACTCGACAAAATCAGTCGCTTTTGAAAAATCTATAAAACACATTTTTCAAGTCATAAAAGTACAAGAATATAAAGTGAAATTATTACTATGTGTTGAATATTTCATTTTGCAAAACCGATCTAAATTGTGAAATAAAATGTTTTTTCCTTCAGTACGTAATATATACGAGTCCTGGACCAGTTATTAAATTTAAATAGTTTGATACGCACAAAGGATAAAATACAATGATTCACTGATTAATTTAAATTCTGGCTCTATCGTGCTCACATATATTACCTACTACTGATCAACCTCTCATTATCTGCAAGTGATCAAGAGAATACTACTGGGCCACTTCTTCAACTAATTCACAAAAACAAAATCAAAACAAAAACATGTTGCTAGACCTTACCACTGGGTCATTTTCCTTACCACCGAATGTTCAGAGATGTGCGCCAGAAGTTCCTGATAATTCTTACTGAAACATACAAATAATAGTAAAGTGCTATTAAAACATTACTATTACTTAAGTGGAATTGACAAAACTCTACCATTACTATTATATTACCAACTGAAATGGAACGAAGGAATACTCGATACCAACGACGCAGAGACTGCTTATTTAGGAAATATCTTGATTATGTATATCTGGTAGGACCATAACTATATATATTTCCATCAGTATACAAAAAACGGAAATACACTGACAATTCAAACAGGGCAAATGAAGTATACAACCAGAATAGGATAGAGAGAATGGCGAAAAAAGAGATAAATATAATGCTTTTGCCAATCAACCAAAGCAAGTGAGGGAGCCGTGTCGTGAGAGTAAATGTGTAATACTATACGATCTGATTTATTTAAGTGAATGATCGACCGATTAATTAAAATTCCAGCTATGATCAGATAGCCAACTCTGGATACACCTCTATCTCGCCCTATGCACATTACGTTGTTGCAAAGCAACAAGGTTAGTTAGTCTCCGGAAAGGTTAGCACCTCCAGTACAGCACCGGCTCACACAGAGATATATGTGTGCAACGTCATTGCCCAGAGTGCATTGCAGAGGGTTGTTATACAGATTAAACGAGCAATGTCAGTATTCGTAACATAACAAACATTGATACCTGAAACAAACTCATCTGCATAGAGATACTGCAAAAGAGACAGAGTCAGTATTCATAACATCACACACATTAATAACTGACAAAATTCATTGAGATGCATAGAGAATCTGCAACACAACTAGACATACATTATTTTACTACCATTACAAACACTGATAAGTGATACAATTAATTTAGCTGCAGAGATATACCGAACCACAGACAGACACACAATACATTGATAGCAGACAAAATTAATTCAGATGCACAGAGATACTGAAACGCAACCAGACAACGAAAACCAATTTTCATATAGACTAAATATTACAGTAATAGTTAGTAACTTTATAGCTCACTTAGTATGTGGGATTTTTTCTAAACCAATGGTTGCTGGTTTGATTCCCACTTTCTTGAAACTATTTTGCATATATAATTGAGCTCACCCCAGTACCTAAAGCTGGCCAGGTAAAGGCAGATAAAAAATACCATGAAGTAGCCTAGGTCAACCAGAAAGGCGCTGGAAAGGTACTGGTCTAAAGTGCATACATTGTGAGCCTCGTGACACAGTGATAAACAAACAATGTCCCATGTGTGACTTGTATAAAGAGTCGTATCAAACTACCAAAACACAGATAGTTCTAAGTAAAGGTAGATGACCATTGCGTAGGAAAAGCACTATGCAAAAGAAAATCTGTCCTTTTCCCGTGGGTGGTAAGTGGATTATTTTCTTTGTAGTACTTTCAGCGACAGAGGCTACAATTTATGGTAATTTGTTTTTTCACACACATTTTAAGTTTTTGTAGTAGTAAATGAATATGAGATAAAGACTTCTATACTTGATCAATCTATTCCCGAAAGTGTTGGAAAAAAATTCAAGCCACCTTGAGTACGTTTCATATACGAAAAGAACTGAAACGAATGAGAAATCAAAATATAAACATAATCAACACTACAAGGCTTACAGATTCTTTAAGGTGAAATGTAAACGAGTACAGGTTTTACGGTTGTAACAATCAAGATTTGTATGCATTTTTGTATGACACCCAACCATACCTGAAAAAGTCATAATTCGAAAAATCCTTCAATATATTTCTGTAAAGGTGAGCTAGACTTAGCTATCAAACCATCAAACTTATGAGGAGCCCAACCCAGGATGGAGCGACAGCCGAATACGTAGAACTGTACCATGGAACAAGGACTATGAATATAATTAACAAAGGAAATATGGATGATGTAAATTAATGTTTGCTTGACATATAATTTAACAAATTGTGTCAGGAAAAAAGTGAAAGCACGAGGTGGATGTTTGATAGGATTGAATATTTAACACTGCACGCAGACAGATATCGATCGATTTAAGGAAGCTTATTTACCTGAATGGGTGCAATATGAAGAGGCTTATGTCAACGTGAAATATAAGGAAGACCGTATGGTATCTCGCACAATGGCCAGTATATTGCTGAGGAAACGCGCTTACTTTACAACTCTACGGTTTTCGGGCCCGATTTCTGGTGACAGCACATGCTTGTGTACATGGCCACGCGTTCGTGCTTAGCGGTACACGCACTGCTGTCCCGTTTCCTCCGTTCAAAGCACGATTATAGCCGTCTAGCGCACTTTGTATTAGATTTCAGGCCTTGTAGTGTAGACGTAACGCAAGTTATGATTAAGATTATTCAATACACAGCTTCAGGTATGCGACTTCTAGCTGCCACGGGTAGGAATATGCAACACACAATGCTGAAGATAGTGCAAATATTCGGAGTATAAATTTGACGTTTCTATATTTATCATGGTGCTTATACGTTTACCACTACATAACTAAGGAAAAGATTGCTACACTGCGATTGTCAATCCTTTCATCAGTTAGTTCGTCTTTCCGTCAATTATCTCATCCTACAACATTTACTGCAAACAGACTATTTACTCATTTAATTATTATTATTATTATTATTATAATTATTATTATTATCCAAGCCCTTGGGGAGGAGACAAAATTAAATTTAGTTTGATCTTTTAATATTTGATGTAATCATGATGGAAATTAATTCCTTTAAATGTACCTAAGAAAGTCGGTGTTTTGGGTTTTGGATAATCACCACTTACTCATTATCCTTGTTGTATTTCGTTATCCAAGATGCAGGATACTGTTGGAGACAACACGTATCTTTTCCTGTTAAGACACAACTTATGGATCAATTTCAACAGTTGTCGAACTCAAAATGTCTGAATAAAGTCATGGAAAGAAAAATATAATTACAATTGCAGCTACAACAAACAAATTAAATAAAAATAAACTTTTGCTTGCGAAATTATCTAATTGGTTTGCATTCTAAATATATGCAAGTACTACGCAGATTCAGACTTTTAGATTTATATGTATATGCTAAATAAACTAGACGGACTGCAATAATATGGATACATATTTTCTGTCTTGAAATGGAGAAGTCTTGGACGAAATTCGTTTTCTATTACGTTGTCCTGCCCTGCATGAAATTAATAAAACATGTATACCTCCATTCTTATTTTGACCTTATTTTGACCTTCCGGTGAATATAAACTGATAATCTACAATGCACACATTATAGAATATGAAATGATGACAAAAATAGTATGTATCATATACACAGAACATTGTCAGCCAGAATCAACAATGAACAGGAAAAAAATAACGTATAATAAACTCAGCGTACGCGTTGTCATTATATCCAACAAAAGAGCTGCTTTTAACAAGATGCTTAAAATAAGATTGTTAATAATTATATCGTGAAGGAGACCGACGAAGAAGTACATGTATTTCAATTTTAATAAAAATAATTTGCAAATATTTAGCAAAAGAATGTATAGTTTGTACATAGAAGACTGTAATATTTGTTCAATTATGCTATATAAACAATGTTATACTCTTTATATGTGTATGATTATATTATGTTAATATTTGCTGGGAATAACTAATTCATATGACTCACATGACATCGTTTGAATTGAGTTGAATTGATTTAAATTGAACTGACCTGCTGAACGAATTGTAACGACAAATAATACGGAACATTATATAATACTGATAACACGTTCAAGACAGCCATATACCCCAGTATCCACATTTAAGAGAATCAAGTTAGCTCTACTGTTCTCGTGATAACCAGTTATGACAGAACAACAAATTCGAAGTTACGGTAGGTTGCTTTAGTTCTTTATTTACTAAGTAGGTTTTTTACACTTCAGTCTGTCTATATTTTGCCGTCGAGACTATACGTAAAAGAAGACTTTTATTGGATAGTATTACATGTAAGAGTCACGCTAGTAAGTTTGGAATCAATTAACCCACAACTAAAGAAAATAAATAATGCGTGTAGCTCAAATACTAACTATGCATATCAATGAATTTATTCGAAAACGTTTCTTGGTTCAGAATGACTTTGAATATCTATATTTACAGGAAATAGGTAATACATGATTGCATTGCTACCTAATTCGGTTTCTAAGACTTAAACAAATAACAAAAGGATGAAGAATATTAGTTAGCCTACATATAACTGACGTACGATAATCTTTTTAGTAAACAGGTAATTATATGCAATGTTGCACAAGAACTTCATACATCATTATTAGATACATCGATGCATCAATAGCTGATTCCACCTAGTCTAATACATACTCCTGTCACATGCAAACTGTGGAAATATAGTCATCGTGAAAACACTGCATATTTGTAACAGTTTTTGCATATAAATAAGAACAAAAAAGGATTAGACAGAAAGATAGAAAGGAAGAAACGGAGAAGAGCATGATTAGGGAACTGTTGTGTAGTATTTAATTATTTAAATGAATAACTACTGTTACGGAATCATACCTTTTTACCTTTTTATAATGATTTAATTTATTAATTTATGATCTCTGTTTTTAGTCTGAATAGGGGTTAGCATATCAGTATAGATACGACTAAAGCTCGATCAATAAGTGGTCACATGATCAATTGCGCGGGAAATGAAGTCGACCTGGCTTTGTACTTTTTGGAAATCAACATTGAAAGATCACTTTCCATACTACAATAACAATATGTTTACTCTTTAAGATTTTTAGTGCGCTAGACCTTTGGGTAAATGACGCGTAACCTAGTTCCTGATTGGTTCTTAGAGGGTTGTGTTATTTTGAAATACAATATTATTAAAGACGGAGAAAGGACATTCCCTTTTAATTCTGCGCACTTAGTAAAGATATATAGGGAATAATCTTGGGAATTATCATTCTTTACAATTGCTTGATCGAAGAGAGGTTATTGAAATTATTCAGTTCAGTGTGGAATTTATTTAATTAGCAATTCATCTGAATATACAGCTCCGTGGAATTATCGGACATTATTCTAAAACTTGTGAGATTCCAGACTTGCAAGGATTATTTTGGATTTTATCAGAACTTGTCAACGTCAACACAGTACAGGTTATTTTCATTCGGGATACTTCATCCGGATTACTCGGATTAACATCAGGAAGTGAACTTTAAAACATTTTAGGACTTTTTAGGATATTCTATACTGTAAGTTATTTTAATTCTTTCACTTTGATTGTTTGTTGAATTTTTTTAATTCTTTTAATATTTTAGGAAATTAAAGTTTTGCATTTTAATCTTGAAAGCTTGTTTGTATCTTTTATTCTGTTTACATTATCCCTAGAGTCGTAACACTACACGATGGATTTCATAATAAAATATAACAAATAAGAAGATCGTTAGGTCTAGGAGGAAAATAACAGCTACAGGCCAAATAATTTAAATTATAAAGAAATTCTAAAAATAATTTACCTTGAAATTCATCCACATAGTTATTATGTTTGAGAGATAATGTTCAACTTTTTCCATTTTGCAAGAGTTACATGTTGAGCGTATATTATTTTGGTTTCAGAAATTCTGCTTCCTTCAGATAAATTCTTATAATAAACCTGTTTAACTTTTCTTTAATTAAAGAAAATATTCATACAATTAATAAATGCTACAGTTAAACTTCAGGTATACTTTCCTTACAAGACCGGATCAAATTGTTTCAGCCCATAGATATTCTTGTTGTCATTTTGAATCGATCTAAATATGTCAACTTTTGTTGAAATTTTGAAAATGAAATTAACGCCTCTTCATTGTCATTTAAATCAATGATATTTCTTATACTACTCTTAGACCAGTGTTTTTAATAAAATAATATTAGAATGCAAAAGTTAACTTGCATCATAATTGTATACACTAAATTCTAGTCTAATGTCTCTGTTTTATTTTTATTCATAAAAATAATGAAGGACTTAAGAAATCTTTCCATAACGAATGTGAAGTCATATTCAAAATATCAGAAATAAATTTGTTTCCCATCGTAAGTATTTTTTAAAAATTTGAGGTATAGCATATGGCTCCAGTTTTTTCCTTTTGTGACAATCGTTTCAACCATGGAATTTTCAGGAATTGCTTTTTTTTTATAAAAAATCAGTCAAATCTGTCATCTGTAATCCTCCTGAATAAATACTGACCTTTCTTCTTCATTTATCAGGACCATCCTTAAATAAAATATTTTTAGGCATAGTTTTGTTCAATTTCCTAATTGCGTGAGAACCAGGAAAGAGAACTAAATGAGTGATTTAGGATAATGTGAGGGATTTTATAACTTATAACTGATAGTTTCCAAAATAATGTCAGCTTGCTTCTTGTTCAAACGTTCAAAGTATTTTCTAATTTTTTTTTACATGTTTCTTCAAAACTTAAGTCTCATAATTAGCTTAGATTAGTTGAATAAATACTTCCAATATTCTAAATGGTCCCCTCTCCCAATATACTTTAATATTTCACATACTTTACACTTGATAGGGATAAGGATCACATGCATATAATTTTTGTTTTTCTCTATTCATTTTGAATCCATATATTTTTTTAAAATGGATTTAATGTTTATAGGCTATATTTGAGTCATTAATCCATTCCATCCAAACTTAATTTTTAGTATTTAAGTATTGTATATTCTTTCCCATTTGTATAAATTGCCTTTTTATATTTTGATTACTTGTTCACCAAAATGTCTACAAAAATTAACAACAAACGTGGTTAGCTGGGATCACCTTGCCTACAACGTCAGTATAGCCAAAATAATTTGAGACATAAGCGTTCCTTACAATAGACTATTTTGCACCATTATAAAGTATTCTAACCCATTTACGTATAGACAGACCAAAGTTAAAATAAACTAAAGATACATTTATACATTTCAATGAATCAATAGCTTTTTCAAAGTTAACAGGTAATACTAAACCAGGAACTTCTTTCTTCAAATAAGATATCATACACATTCTAATATTCTCGACAAATAATCTGCCACTTTTAAATAGTTTCTTAACCTTATGATATATATATCACATAACACTTTCTTTTAATTTATTATCTATACTTAAAGATATAATTGTATATACAATGCTTAAAAAACAAATTGATCTTTAATTTTTCAAAAAGAATCCTGTTTTTGTTTGTTTTTTAATATCTATTATAACATCATATTTCTGTTTTATCATAAGCAACATGTATAAATCTTAAAATAAACCAGCATAAATATTTCAATAAGAATTTTAAAAGTCCCCTGTAAAAGCATCCAGTCAAGGAGCTTGATCATGTCTCATACCTTTTCCAAACAAAAACTAGTTTAGTGTAAATAATCTCGCCCTCTAATGTATTATTACCGTAAATAATTTCACATCTAATGTATTATTACATAGCATATATTACTTAGCATATCAGAATTGTTGCCTAAAATATGTTGGATTTCATTTTCCTCGATTTCATCGTTTCCATTATATAACTTTTCATAAAAGTTTATTTTCCAATATCTGCAATGTTACAAATCTTGTTTTCTGACTTATTCATTTTCTTGCTTGTGAAATGTTTTTTTTTTTAACCCCCAAAAAGTTGTTCTATCTTCTAAATTATAACATCTTACTTGACCATACAAAACTGCGAGGGAACCTGAAACCGTAAAAATTTTCTTTAATCTTACTGAAACATTTGATATGGTGAAAGTTATGGGTAGTTTGGGAAATGGTTTTTAGATATCCCAACAGATTTATATCGAGGATTCAAACAAAGAGTTATAAATTATTTTGCACACAAACTGCATGCATACGCCAGGCTTAGTAAAAAATAAAATTGTACATTTTGTTAAACTATGTTTGTTTCCACGCTGAGAATCATATAATAAATGAAAAACGTGATGAGGTATTGATTATATCTAGGATCTCTGTCTAAGCACTTAGTTCAGAATATATATATATACACCCATATATATATATATATATATATATATATATATATATATATATATGTATGTATGTATGTATGTATGTATGTATGAATACGAAGTGCTGAATGATATCCTGTGTTTAATGTCTTCAAAATGCATGTAAACACTTCAGATATAATTTTGGATCTTTAATGTTTTAAAGTCTCAACAATATTTTACTTTAAAATATATCATATATGACCTTTAATGGCAACGATTGATGAGCAGAAATGGAATGACAGAAAGTAAACCAGGAGTTCTCATCGATATCTGATCTAACATTTTACGCAATTTCACGTTATCCATGAGCACATGTTGACTTTGTTGCACACACATTATGTTGGCACATGGTTCACGGCATACTAATGTAAAATAATTTTTAAGGAACACCTACATATTAGTCAGATTTGACTATCTAAAAATGTAGACTTTACACCCAAAAGAAGGTGATACCACAGATAACACACACACACACAAACACACACAAATATATATATATATATATATATATATATATATATATATATATATATATATATATATATAAAGCCATTATATATAAAGCCATGCTGTATTTTTCTAAATAATGTCACTACGACATGTATAATCATGTATAATGTTACATGTTCCACTAAATACATTGCAGTAAGTACGAAGAAAAGCTAACATTAACTTAAGATCGTACGAGACATCATCAGTGACACTGAGAGACAAAAGGAAATCTATATTGTTTATTTTACGAGAAGCCATTTTATTCGTAATGCATACATTACCGATGAATTCACATCTGAATGTAGTTTTCTTCGCTATCGGATAGACTCTATACTGTGATCTAACATTTTAGGCCATAACGTTATCCATGAGCACCAGTTGTTTTGCTGCACATTCATTATGTTGTCACGTGGTTCACGCCATACTAATGTAAACAAATGTTTTAGGCACACCAGCATATTTATCAGACTGTTAACTGAAGTAGACTTTACCCGAGAGAACTTGATAACGAAAATTAATTATTTGTATATAATTATTAATATGATTGAAAGTGTTGATTACAGCATTAAAAACTCGAAAATGCATGCAACACTATAAAATCATCAGGATTATTTTGGTTATATTAATTCTTTCTCTTGTGCTACTTCTTCTATTATTATTATTATTATTATTATTGTTATTATTATTATTATTATTATTATTATTATTATTATTATTAACAACTTTGATTGCTATTATTATTAGTAGTATTATTGTTACTATTAGCATTATTATTATTTTGCAGGCGCTGGGGGTAAAGACCAAATTATGTTTGTATGTCATCACTGAATAATTATACCTTATAGGACTCACGTTACTAATTATATGGAAGAATAGGAACCAGTCTATAAATGGATGAAGATAAGATAGAGTATATATGGGTTTGGATGGCCATGATTGGTCGATAATGAAAACTAAACTGTTTGTAAAAAGACTCTTTTGAGAGCGTATCTTAATTGTAATAGAAAAAAGTAGAGACAATGTTTTATTGATGGAATTTCATCATTTTTACAGAATTTACTTTGGAACACTCATTTACTGAAATTAGCACTTGATTCTTTAGGTGCGGAGGTGAAGACGTATGTTTCAAACACGTGTAAATCAAAAAATGCTGCGGGACAGATGGCTTTCTCCACACACAAGAATTCATTAAGGATTGGTCTATACTGAGAAATATAGGTTTGATCATGAGCATTCAGAAATTTAAAGTTATTGAATTTTTAATATCATGGTGTTTCCGAACGTTTACTATGGGAACTGAATTAGTACTATGACTCCTATAGTGTTTAATATGTGATCCATGATGCAGAACATTGTTCGATTCAGACATTATATTTTGGGGGGAAAAAACCACTTATGTCGTGTTTACAATGGAAGTCTTTTAAAAGAAGACATACATGACATTAATCAGTGAAACTATTATCTAAACCATGATGTATTTTTGTAAGTATATGATTATACGTTCCACGGGAAACATTGTATTAAGTACGGAAAAAATGTAATTTTCAATTCAGATCGTAAGAGGCATGGTTAGTTGCACTGAAAAAACAAAACGAGACCTATATTGCTTATTTCACAAGAAACCATTTTATTCGTAATGCATACATTACCTATGGATTCACATATGAGATATGGAATGAAAACCATTACGTATTAACAACCGTAAACCTATTGTGACATAATAAGAAACTAGAATTATATAATCATTCTTACTTATCGCATTTGTCTCTCCATCCGTCATTTTTTAACTTTATTATAATAATTTTCACATTGTTTGCTTTACAATAAGAATGAAAAACAATAAACAGTTATATACATAGTTAGATGGATGGATCGATTCATGGATTGATGGATGAATGAATGAATTAATGAATAAATCGTCTAATGGTTGTAGGTAAAGATGGTTGGATGTATGGGGGTGGGTGAGTGAATAAATGGTTTGATAGATGAATGGATGGATGGATAGATGACTATATCACTTGTTGATTCTACTTTTGTACTAATGGATGGACATACACGTGATTATTTGAATAAGTAAAGTAAGTGAAACACTGTAAAATATGTCATAAAGGAAATTTGATTTAATTGGGCAAGGGTACTTAAGGTATTCCTCTTTAGCAGCATCAATCCTGCACAGCTCTAAATGACGTAATTAATACAATCTGATGCAATCAATATGACATCACTTTTTACCTAGGTATGTCGTATAAGTATGTACTCTGGGAGTGATTGGAAGTTTAATGACGTGGCTGCCACTTTTGTATCTTATTAATAGATGCAAATAAGAAATTCTTATAGACTTTTAATAATCCCAAGAAGAATTCTGTGAAAAAATGATAAAATCAACCCAAGACCTTTAGAATCTTTAGCGATTTACGAGCTGCCGTAAATCAGGCTTTCTGTTGTCGAAAACCTGTTTAATCTTAAATAACTGTGTCATGCTGAAACAAATTCACCCACCAGCATACCCTTTTTTTTTTTTTTGTTGTATTTTATAAGAGGAGTCTGGGAACTTAAATCTTTGCAAAATTAATGAATTGTACATGCTCATTCAGTTTTAGTAGCAATTAGATACAGGGTACTTTGTCCCATACTTCGCAATGTAGTGACCCTGAAATGGGGATAAATATTCACCTAAACGTATCACAAAATATGCACACTAGCCAACTTGTAATTTGTGATTTTAGATTGATTGGTCCCTTAGCTATGAACAAATTTCAACTTTTTCAAGAGTGTAAATACTCAAACATTACACAAGGGATCATCGTAATGGATAGTTTCCCATACTGCTGCTTATTACTATACTATTATATTATATGCAAGTTTTCAATCCATATATATATATATATATTCTTATGTATGATGTTTATATAATATTATAAATATTTTAGGAAATTATAAATGTTTCTTCACTTTAATATTTACTTAAATATTTATGTTTATCAGGAAAAACATGTTTAACTAGTGTCCTTGAATTAGGTTGTTTTGATCAATATGTTTTCTCAATTTGAAGGTCAAGGTTGAATTTTTGTTTACAAGTAAAATTCCATTAAGATGACACACATTCTAGAACATTCTGTAATGTGACCAATCTTTATATATACCATGTTTGGTGGACATTTATTCAGTTTTGACATTACCATCAGTCTTGTAAAGAGCTATTACAGTTGTGAAAATTCATTCCAAATTCTAAGAGAGGAATTATTTTAAATATTCATTGGATTATAACAGTGCTCATAAACTTTTGGATTTTGGATTTTTAATTAATGATTTTGGAATTTAACTGAACTAATTCAGAGATTTTGGAATACTTCATTTTGACATCAGCACATCAAGATTTCTAGTACATCAGGACTTTGGAGACCATTAGCACATAATAACATTCAAGGACACATTTTATATTTAGGACTTGTGATTAGAACAATCATTCTTATTGGATTATTAGGATTTCAAAACACATTACTGTAAGTGACTTTTTGATTTTTCATTTTAATTATCTAGTAATAAATTGCTTGTTGATTTTTACTTGATTTGTTGGTTTCACTTTCTTTCTGTTACATTTTTCTTAGACCATAGAGTCGTAACAATATATATATATATATATATATATATATATATATATATATATATATATATATATATATATATATATATGTGTGTGTGTGTGTGTGTGTGTGTGTGTGTGTGTGTGTTTTCGTATGGGAATGAATGAGTCAGCCACAGTTTCCGCTGATGACGGAGTTGGCCGTATATTGTCCAATAAACGTCTAGAGAATTACAGTTAATTGCAGGTTTCTTCTGTTTCAAGGTGTGTGTTGTACATTGCTGATAATTTTGCTGCTGCTTCTGTGGTACCTTTCTCCCTACTTGAAGACGTTCAGCATGAGCACAATATACACATCGGAGATCAAGAATAGAGGAGGTAAATATTATCTGTGTGCACCGTCATCTGGTGGACTAGGGAACAACATGTTTCAGTACACGTCAGCCTATGGAATTGCCTCTGAGAAGGGCATGAAATTACTTTTAGCACCAGATTCCTTGATAGCTATGTTCTTCAGTGTTGATGCAGACATAGTTGAAACTGCTTCACAGATATGTTATACTTTTCCGCTCTACCACGAACATTTTTGGGGAATTTATAACCGGTCTTTTTCTATTGGAATTCCTGAAAAACGAGGCATTCGCCTATATGGACATTTTCAATCATATAAATATTTCAGTCATGTTAGAGATGAGATAAAAAAGCAATTTATGTCTTTCTCTGAACCGACAAGAAAAACAGCAATTGATATACTCAAGAAAATCAAACAGGATTTTTTAGTCAAGCTGAGGGTAACAAGCGTAACTTTAATTGGAATTCATGTACGTAGAGGAGATAAGCTTAGTGTAGGTGATGTTAAAATTGGAAACAAAGTTGCACCCAAAGAATATTTCATTAGAGCCATAGGTTACTTTGCATCCAAGTATGCAAACGCTGTTTTTGTAGTATGTGGCGATGATCAGAAATGGGCAAATGAGACTGTGCCATCACAGTACAATGCTGTTTTTCTCAGTCAGAGTTTTACACCTGATGTTGACCTTGCAATCCTCTCAATGTGTGACCATATGATCTTGTCAATAGGCAGTTACGGTTGGTGGGCAGCATACTTGAACCACGGAGAGGTCGTGTACTACAAAGACTGGATAACCTTCGGATCAGAAATGTGGAAAACTTATGCGCATGATGACTACTTTCCGCGAGACTGGATTCCGATGTGAAAGTAAAACAGTTTCAATGTATGAAAAGTAAAGCAGCAATGAATATAGAGGTTCTGTAAATTTGAAATGTAAAGAATTGTTTATCTTCATGATTTCCCACCATAGACGCTGGTATGCTCTTTTTCTTGAACTTGAGAGAGTTATCTTTAAATAAAGTACTCTTTATGTATCGTGTATCTAGTACTTTTTATGTGTCTTGTATCTAGTACTGTGGACAATGCAGGTTATGACGTCAAGTAACTGTCAAGTGACCGATCTATTGGTCTTGTTGTTCGAGATATTGTGAATTTTTTTTGAAAAATCAGCAATTTTGAAATAATTGATTTGTATGTCCTTGTTCATCAAAATACATACAAACGTCTTCGGTTATAAAAATAATGTACATATTCCAATTGATAAACCTTTTTAACAGAGATATATTGTGTATAAAAATAGATGTTAAGGGAAAATTCTGTTTCCACCGAGAAAAAACTTTAAGGTCATGCTTAAAATAATCTTCACATTTGTATTAAATGGTCAGTTATATTTTTTATTTACATTGCAGTTGCAATACAACTTTTATGTTTTGGGAACAACAAAGTTATGTGTCCATTTCTATGCTATATAATTTAAACAATCGACTCCACCATATATTTGAAAAAATTGCTTATAATTCACTTCAGTAAGAATTATTTCAATCTTCATTCAATTTTCCATCAATGGGTAAAATATTCCCTATGTTACAGTTATTTACCTCACTCAATATGTTACCAGCTGGAATATCTCAACATTTAATAAACATAGCCTGTTATATTGCTAGTATGTTCCAGGTTTTTACTTTTACTCAAAGTCCACTAACAAAAAAAATAGTTTAAATGCCGACATATTTGGTCTAATAAGAGTACCTGATTGCACTATATATTTGGAAATTTTCCAAGTATTAACTGTTTTTTTAATTCTTTGTCATCTATATCTAAAATGGCAAAAAGTGTTCAACAACTGCCTCACACTTCCGCAAACGAGACCGCAGTGTACTAGCATCCTCCATCTTAGTGAAAGTACTGAATCGCTGTACTTTTTCCCATGTTCCATCGCACCCATTAGTCTGGATTGTTGCTTCGTATGCTCCCTACTACGCACACCGCTATATGACTAGATACTTGGGGAACATAAATTGTACTAATTATCGGACCTATGATATTGTCTTGCCAATTAAGACCGTGTACCAGCGAAAAAGTGTTCTCTGCGCATGTGGTATCAGTGCAATTTCTGACACAGATACATTTGACCTCATACAGGTGTATGTAAATTCTGTTGTTTACTAGCCTTAACCTGAATATGACGTGTCAACCAAGCCAAGAACTGGTCATGCAGTACAAGTAATACACAGATTGTGTCAATGACAAACATGGTTTAGGCATACTTTTTTATTTGCCAAACTTTCTACTGCTTTATAACCAGTATTTATTGTATCCAGTTATATTGATTTGTAAATTCAGATCATTAGATTAGGATGTGCATTTTATTTTAAATGATTTTAATTTAATTAAAATTTTGTTTTTCTGTGATTTACCTCGGTTTGAAATTACCGCTCCTACAAATACAGGAATGCCGATGCAACATATGTTCACCAACTCTTCTGGTCATGGCACAAAGCCACATGTCTGCTACAATTATATCAAAACTGTCTGTGAGAGAAATGGACACGACCTACGTGGAGAGAGGATGCTAATTGCGTACCAAAATACATAAAACAAAGAATGTCAGTAGCAATTACTATGAAACATTTAAGGTTTCCTAAAACAAATGGATTAACAAAAAAAAACAAAGCAACAAAAAAAAAAAAAAGAAAAAAAACAAACAAACAAACAAACAGTAATCATAGTAATCCAATGGACTTTAAAACGTTATTAGTAAGGATGGTGTATTTCATAGCACCACTGGAGGTCCCGTCCAAGTTGTAATACACAGCAGTTTAGGGTATGTTTCCCAAAAATATGAAGAAAAAAAGACCTTTAAGCATGGAGAACCCAAATCGTACTTTTTATAAAAACTGGCAATTGTAAGCCTGAATACCCCAAAATGGCACTTTTACCCCCCCCCCCAAAAAAAAACACTCTTTCAGATATGTAGCACCCCAAACTAATAATATTAATAATAATAAATACTAATACTAACAATAATAATCAGAAGACAAATAATAAAAAAATAAATATACCTTGGCTTAAATTATGTGATATATGCTTTTCCAGGCTACATATAATCTGTGTGAGATCATACAGTCTGCAGGAGACTGTATGAGCAAAGTGGGATATGGCGTTAGTAAGACAATTAGGCAACCTGAATGGTGGAGCGAAAAATGTAGCAAATTAAAAGCATAAAAACGTAGATATTTAATGACTGTATGAAAAGTAATTCGCTTTATGATTTTGCAAAATATAAATAAGCAAAAATAAAAGGACTATATTGAATAAAGTCACCTTTTTGTGAATAATAAATATTGTTCAATTTTGTCTAATTGTGTTATTTAAGATAAGACTGAAACTCATCTACATTTATTATGTTTATAGATCTCCAATGCATACTAAAACAACCCTTGAAAATGGGCTAGTGTTGGAAATTGCAAAATAAATGCTGAGTTTAGCAACATCATACTATAAATTAGATACGAGCGCAGTCTTGCTATACGAAGAAATTTCAGCAGACTGTGTATTTCTTATAAGCAAACTTGTCTTCAGAATACCATAGTGGAGCAAGGTTACGCTGATACCAAAAAAACAAATATTCGAGAGTTTTACTGTCTACATAGCGTTACCATTTTGTTTTTGTTGCGCTATTGGTACCTCAATCGCCATTACGCGTAAAGAAATAAAACTGCATTTTCTACTGCATTTTATTCTATTCTACCATTATTGTAATCAAAATATTCAGAAGAAACAACAAAACGATATTTCAAACAATCTTATTCATATCTTTCTTACATTATTTATCCTTTCTAAATTTTAACTTACTTTTCGCAATTAGCGTTTTTTTTTTTTTTTTTTTTTCAAGGCGCTAGAGGGAATTCGGAAAAAATAAACAGAAACTGAGAGGAGTCTATATTAAGTAGCATTTCATTGTTTAACGTGCCTGAACATTGCGAATTTATCACACAAAGGATGCCATAACAAAGATAAATATAAGTAGATGTATTGTTGCTTACAAAAAAAGTATGGCAAAAGGATTTATTGTTTTATTTTTCAGTTATATTTTGAGACAACCCATCATGTCGGAGAAATTAAACATGCGGTAGAGGCTACTTGTGGTGTATTTCTTCACACATACCCACTTACATATCCTAAACTACAACTTGCTATTTAGGTCAAACCCAAAATACATTCAAGTAGATTTAAATCTTTCTTCTTGTTTTAACAGCATTAGCTTTAAAAAAAAGGTGGGGGTGGGGGTGGGGGTGGGGGGTCTCTCGGTGAAGTCCACAAGAAAAGGTTGTTTTCAAATGAACTATATAAAATGCACTATATCTGATGCATAACAAATGTGTATACGGTAGTTCATTTTCTCCTAAACTATACACCACAAAATTAAAAGATATAGGAAAAAAATATTACAGTGATCAATTAAAAATGGATTATTGAATCTGAAGTATACGCCAAACTCTAGATTGATCGTGTAATGCAATATATTTATTGAACTTATAGTACTTGCAAAAACAGGTTCGATTAAAGGATGGGAATATAATTGTTTCTTCTCTTTTTTTATAACATTTTGAATGTGGCAAACTCCAACTTTACAGATTAGAACCTAAGTTCAAATAATTGCTGAATTTTCTTCAGTCAAATAAATATTTGAAAAAATAAACAAACATGTAGAGATTCACCTTATAAAATAATACGAATTAATTTATGCGAGTGCAAATTTAAAATTTGCTCGGAAATAATTACATTTTCACAGATGATGAGTAGTGAATATGAGGGGGTAGTCTTCTAACGGATTGGGGTGGTGGGTGGGTTGGAGGGTGCAGGTCCTATTCAGCATACGAAATTGCTGCCTGCCCTGTAACTTGACACCGTCCACTTTCACAGTGGTCCAAAATGTTGTTCTTGTGTTCTTCTTCTTTGATGTTTTTAAAGGATTTTATACTTTGTTTCAATATTTATTTGAACAAAGTTCAGCAGGCAATGGTCTGTTTCATTTTAGTTTTGCTATTTTATTTTATTTTTTGGGGGTGGGGTGGAGAAAGTGGATATTACGTCACCAACTGTAATTTCATTGTTCTGAATAGGTACCATGCATATATGGGTCTCCGCAAGGGGGAGGCAAGGCGGGAATGTTACCTCCCCTTGGATGTTTTAAAAAATCCATTGTGTAGTATGTAGCTGCAATCCTGCAATAAGTTTTAAATTAGCTATCCCCCTCCACCGCAACAACATTTTTGCGGACGCCCATGCATGGATGTTGGATGTAACATTTTAATATGCAAGAGAGAGAGAGAGAGAGAGAGAGAGAGAGACAGAGACAGAGACAGAGAGAGAGATAGACAGAGAGAGAGACAGAGAGAGAGAGAGAGTTGTGTGTGTGTGCGTGTGTGTAAGTCTGCATATATAACGTAGATTTTTGATGCGTTATTGAATGTATCACAGTGCTATTATGTATCACCAATTAGAGAGAGAGAGAGAGAGAGAGAGAGAGAGAGAGTATTCCTTCGAAATCAATATGAATCACCTACAGAATGAATAATATGATGAGCATACATGCACATTTTCTGTGCCACGTGTATATTTGTCAGATGTGCCTTTGAAGTTGTTAGTAGTAACAGCATGGAGAATATGCATCTGTGTTAGTTTGTATATGTATGTGTAATCATGAGAGAGAGAGAGAGAGAGAGACATAATATATATCATTTATGTTGTAACTATATATTTTTTCTGTATGCCACATCCCGTTGACGTTTATTTCCTTTTTGATTATTATTATTTGCTTTCCAGGCAGGGCCAAAGTTCATTTCAGTGTCAATTACAGTCATATATACCACTGATAACAATTGAGTAAATGCGGTGAGATCACACTTGACAAAGCAATATTTACAACAAAGAAAAACAATAAAATAAAAGTTAAAGTGAACACAGAAGAAAACATATTTATTGTTTTTTATTATTATTATGACCTTTTCCAGGCAGGGCCAAAGTTCAATTCAGTATCAATTACTGTCATACATACCACTGATAACAATTGAGTAAATGCGGTGAGATCAAACTTAACAAAGCAATATTTACAACAAAGAAAAAGAATAGAATAAAATTGAAACTGAACACGGAAGAAAAATCTGAAAATGCTCTGAGATCACACTTAACAAAGCAAAATTTACAAAAAGAAAAACAAGAGAATAAAAGTCAAACTGAACACGAAAGAAAACAAAAATCAAAACATTAACTTGTAATCTATGGACTAAGTGGATGAATAATGAAAGCAATTGTTATAATCAAATTTCTATATTTTGAAGGCGATTATAGCAGTGACAGGCTATTTGAATGAACAGTGACCGCTTATTTAGTTTTCTGCGATTGTGTAATAAGACACATAATCCAAGTTATGGAATGGATAATTTAAATTTTTAAACTTTACATTTTCTATATATTTTTTTTTATTACTAATTTGAGCATCAAATTCTAAAGTGTGGTAACAGCAAATATTACATCTGTTTTGGTATCAGATTCATGTACCGACAAATATACCCTTTTGGAAGAGTTTTTGAAAAACTTGTTAATACTGGAGAGACCAGCCCAGCAGTTTCTTTGAAAGAAGCTAACGATTATTGGCTTTCATTTTCAAGATCGAGGAGACAGAGCAACGATGACAATTTTTCGTGAAAATATGTGTGTGCGTGCATTTGTGTGTGTGTACATTGCCACAAAAATTAAGGAAAATATTATTAACCGAACATCTTTAGTTTCCAGGAACAAGGGGACAAACAGCAATATTTTCGGTGAACAAGCAAAAACTCAGAAGATTCAATTATATGAGCCAACAATATTAAACAATTTTAAACAGGCAACGGAACTTAGAATAGTTTCATGCTGACTTTTAAGTTAGATTTATTCGTCATGGGTTACTAGCGTTTATTTCGGCTAATTTTTGATAACAAATTATAACTTGTATGCAACTTTATACCAGAAAAATATTACAAATGCACAATGTTATTGTAAATTTAGTGAATAGTTGATGGATAGACATTATCATTGAGAAATACATCGAAACGACGAAATATTTGCCTATTTTCTTTGATATTAATTAACACACAGTTTCCATGGCAACCAGCATGAGAACACAAAACTTATGTCAGAAACTTAAACAAACTACCTCATACTTGTACTATATATATATATATATATATATATATATATATATATATATATATATATATATATATATATATATATATATATAATGAAGAACATTAAATAGGGTTGCACAAAACGGCCGTTATTCAATATAGTCCTTTTAAAAATTTGTGTAGCAGTAAGCAGATGTCAATGAAGCCAAGATGGCTGATCAAAGTTTATCCATGAAGAATCTTAATGACATGTCGAAGAAGATAAGAACAGTTACTAAAACCAATACCAAAATTTACATATTAAGTGAAGAATGGTTTCATTATTCTCCGGAGTTATTGAACACTGCTGACTTTCGGCAGTGACAACTTGTATGAAGCACATGTAAACTCTAATATACTTTGAAGTTTTAAGTGTATTTGTTGATCTAATAGATTAGGTAATAGAGGATAATTAAATTATGCATGCTCTTTCACAAATGAAAAATGAAAAATTATATGTATTGATGGTGTCCTAGTTGAAATGCTTAAAAATTGTATCCATACATTCCTATCCTATTTAAATATCTTATTTAATGCTACTATTGAACAAAAGAAGTCCCAAAAGAATGGTGTAAAGCAATAATATATCCTATACATTAGAAAGAAGACATTTACGGGCCGTAACAATTACCGGGTATTTCACTGTAGAATATATTACGAAGCATTTTAACAAGATATAGAGTAACATGTTACTTTCTGAAGCAGAAATGAGGGTACATTCAAAGAACAACAAGCTGGTTATAGTACTGGTCTGACCACTATTAATCATTGTATTACCACAAAAGTATAAGCCTTGTGATTGCGTCCAAAACTCAGTTTTACCTTGTACTTTCATAAAAACAACAAAAGTTCTAAAGTTGCAAAAGTGCTGATATTTACGTAATATGAATGAAAACTTGTGTAAATGTAACTGGAAGATTAGCATGATATTATCATGGTACAAAGAAGGCTGTATGTTGATTCCATTTATGTTTGTGATATTTCTGAATTAATTTATAGAATTACTAAACAACAAAGAGTAGTTTTACTGTTGAACAAGTACTATATTTAATGCAGTTACTATTTGTAGATGCTATGGTAAACCAAGCTGACACTATTATAAATCTTCAGAAATTGATACAAGAACTAGAGAAATGTTATGATAAATATGGTATGAAAGTTAACTTAAATAAAACAAAGATTACGGTATTCAAAATGGGGGAACATGTGAGAGCAACATAACAATAGTATTTCAAGAATGCACAAATATAAGGTGTTTCTTATTATAATATCTTGGATTAATATTTTAGTAGTGCATAGTTATTTAATAAAGCTTAGAGTTTTTTGAGCGAATCTAATGAATGTGCTATATGTAAATTGATAAGATGTGACAAAACTCTATATCTGTTTCATCATTTGGTAGTATATATTATTACATACGGTTCAGATATTTGGGGATACGAACATTCAGAAAAAATAAAATCTGTTCAAATTAAATTTTGCAAAAAGGTTGTAAATGTAAAGGTAACAACACCATCATCTGCAGTTCTAAGTGAACTTGGAAGATTCCCCTTAAGAAACATTTACTATAAAAAATGTAGTAAATACTCGCTGCATATTGTGCAACTGAATAGTGAATGATTTTCTAAAAGATAAAATTAGATGCTCATGAGATTATACATGTTGGTAGAAAATCATGCACTCCTTATATTAGAAATGTACTATGTATGTACGGATTTCGTTACGGTTGGCTTCATCATAATATATTGATGGTGTTGTATCTGTGTTTGTGTGTACTCAAGAATTATTCTATCATATAATATTCTAAACGTGACTTTTATTTTACAGTCAAAAGTTTATTAGAACCAGAAAAATGTCATTCCTGTGTTAACAATAAATAGCATAGAATAGCTTTTAGTAAATTAAGATTGTTATTCGTAATCTGTAGATTGAAAATGGGGAGGACGGACTTTACACACAGGGAAGATAGAATATGCCAATTCTGTAAAATGTAAATTTAGTAGAATCATTATAGCAATCCATTACTTTAAAATCTTTTTAATTTTACAATGAAATAAAAGGGATGTAATCTGGAAACCATTTTTGTATCAGAAGAATCGGCAATTAGACTTATCTGAAGAAACAATAGCAATGTTATTATGAATATATGCAAATGTACATTTTAGCCTTTAGGAGAAAAGCAAAAAGAAAATCATGAAAGATGTTGATAGATATATCGGAAAAGTTTGATGGCTGCATAAATGTAGGTGTATTTTCTTACCAAGATGCAGCACTTTCTCTTATATGTAAACTGTTGTTAATATTCGATTACAATGTGGACAGAGGTCTCAAACACTAAGTCATAAATAAATATATAAGTATTCAACTTTGTCAGTTATTCTGTTGGTGGTGATATAATTTAATTAATACCATCAACTATGATACTAAGTGATAGATCATTAGATTTTTTTATAATAATAATAATAATAATAATTTTAAAGCATGAACAAACGATATGAAACGAGGTCCCAATTACATTATCAGTACCTAAAAGATTACCAGTAAAAATTCCAAAACCGAACAAATACGATCCAAAGCAAATACAAATAATAACATGTGAAGTAAAAATTCTTTAGATGAGTCTATTAGTGATCCATAAATCTCTGGAAGGGCTCATGATTTAGATAAAGAACAAATATAAAAAAAAATATATTTTAAAAAAGCTGATCAAAGACACAGCACTATCTGATCACTATATCACATTACCTGTTCAGTTGCTGGTGACAACAGGAATCTGATCTAGGATTGCTATTTGTTCTAAGATTTATTAAGCTTTTGTGCTTGTTTTTTTAATTATAACAAGATTTGTATCACTAAGATTGGTATCATCACTACCAGCATTGTCTGCAAGCATTATAACAGTCAAGCATATTAAGTTAGAAAGGTTGATGAAATAACAAGAAATATAAACACATGGAAAATCAAATTCGGGTTGAATTACCTAATATAACTGTGCCTAAAATGTTATTATAAGAAAGCAATGACGCATGTTGCCACAGTTGAGATTGCAGCACTGGTTGCAATAGCAAATGTTTATGTTGCATTAAATATATAAATAAACAAGTCCCAAGGATGTTAAAACAGCTGATAACATTGAAGTTAATCAGGAGTCAGATTTAAACAAATTAATGACCACTTTTTTGCAATTTATAATTTCTCCAGCTGTTAAATGTTTAGTATTTGTTTTCTTCATTTTATTCTTAAGTTGAACAAAATATACATAATGAAAAGAGAAGGCCGATACATATAAAAGAACAAATGCAATATTTGCATGAAAAATGTAACACTATCATCTAACTTTACTTTTACAAATGTTTAATTTGAAAGATTTCATTACATAGAGAAATATAACTAATGTCATGCTTTACGTATGAAAGAAAAGAAAGGAGAAGAATAGGACATAGACGGGGACCGTAATTTATTTTATCTTTTTAGACAAAAAGGATCCTGGGAGATCCATCCAATATATGAAGATTTATATAATTTAAGGAGATTCATAAAACATCTATATAGTTTGTAGAAATTCAGAAAAATATCTAAACTAGGTTTAAAATCACAAACTTTGTTCCATTTCTTTTGAATTTGTCCTAAATATTTTTTATTCAGGCTGGTAATTCTTCTGTATATTTTCTTTGTTTCAGAATTGTTTCAAAAGGAGCAAAAACAAGGAATATTATAAGAATATTTACATCTTAAGATATATAGTCTAGCATTGAAAATAATTTTATAAACAAGATCTTTCTTTGTGTCAAACATTCCAAAGTTAATATTCAACTAAGAAAATCATTTAATTACCCCAAATATTTCCGTATAAATATACATTCCCGAAATATATGCATTACAGTTTTTTCATTCTTGTTGCGAAATTCTTACAATGAGGAAAAGCAAGCTTAATATTTTTCTTTCAATTTTCATGATCACTGATATACATACTGTTCTTCTAAGCAAACCATAAACTTTCATAATGCATAAAGTGGACCATGCATTTTATCATAACACGGATTAAAATAATATGTTGTGTACGTTTACTACTTTTTTAATGATTCTTAGCTAGAAGCTTAATATATTCAAGTGAAAATTTAAAGAATTATTGCATATAATTTTACATTCATTAGCATAATGTTCAATTATATGCTTCAATTATTTGGAGTGTTATTAGTTACATTGTTTATACTTCCCATTTGTTATACGTTCAGGTTATGGTTTAAATAATATGTACACCTAGTTCTTTATCAAACAATTGCTATTTCTGAATCTTTGTCTGTATAGTCTTAGATAGTCAGAACAACATTATTTGCAGCAATTTCTTTTCTTCTTTGTAAAATAGTTTTTAATTATTAAGTTGCCCACTTTGGTTACAATTCCTACTTTCCGTTTGTTAAATTGTTTCTGTTTTCGTACATTATTATTTTTGAAAAAATTCCAGAGATAAAAATTATTACATTTTACCATATCCCGTTAAAACTATCCTAAGACGATCTTAAAAAAAATCTTGAAAAATAAATGGAAAATAACCAATGTAGTAAGCAAGAACAGCCAAAGAAAGAGTAAAATATGTTCTCTTTGGGCATTTACTTCATTCCATTCCGTTTATTCACCCAAGAATCTAATGTCAGCGCTATATGGCGTATTCAGACTAAACCCATTGAGTGAAGTCCACACAGTTGCCGCTGTCATCCCAACCTTCGTTGGACAGCCCAGTCTTCGCTGGGCTCCTTCAGTTTCCGCTGAAGAAACTTTACTCAAGGGTTATCCATAACATTCTGTCAGGGAGTTTCACAGCCCAGCTGTGACCTCTGTACAACCACGTTGTGCCATTCAGTAACCGCTGAATCACTCACTGACGGAATGAACCAAAACAGTTTCATCAGTAGCAGCAGACAGTCCCCCTAGGCAAATATTATAATTATAAATAAAAACTTAACTGGATCTGTGTTTTGTTGTGTATAAATAACACTTTAAATTGTTATAAAAACCTTTGATAAATCATCTGTTTCAATTGATATGCGCATTTAATCAGTATTCATCATTACCAATGACATCTTGCCATCATACAGTTGCTTCATTTCAAAGTAATATTGGCTGTATACCAAATTTGTACTATATAGATAAGTTTTTGGTAGTTTTATTTATTAATTGTTCAACTAACTGAAACACCAAATCTTTTTCTACAATTGTTCTTCTACTAAATGAACAAATGCCAATTACCTTTTGAAAGTTGTCATAGTCCGCATATATTTTAACTTGTATTCTTTTTCTTATTTTTATTCATTTTCTTACCGATCACTGCATTATTACTTAACGCCAAAAATGACTTTAAAATCTTTGTCAAAGTTGGTGGTGGCTTTTTCGTATAAGATTTGTGTAAAGTTCTACATAAGGTTACAACCATTTTTTTTAAAATCGAATACAATTGCACTGTTAATTTTTTAAAAGTTGCTGAGCAGCTAAAATAAACTTTGACATTTTTTCAATTGTTTTATCATAAATTGTTCAAAGTAATTTTACCGTTCTTGCCTTGGAGCACCTTTGTTTGCTTATCAGTTGTTGTGGAAGTGGTGAAAGATCATCTTCTGATCGAAGCATTTTTACTGGTGAGAGTGGATAATCTTTGAAATAATCATGCATATGTTTTCAAATATGGAGATCAAAATCAAAGGTGATTTCAATATCTGCATCATTTTTCAATTCCTGATATGTATATTTGCAAACATTCATTAATTTGTATCTGCCCATTTAAAGTTCTTAACTTGCATTGCCGGGCATATTCCATACCATACAAATTGTTTGCATTCAATTACATTATAAAGTTCTTTGGATTGGATTTTCCTCATTCACCATCAATCCTTAGTTTATTTTTTTCGGCATTAAAATATTCATGACTAGCATAATCTGTTAGTAATTCAAATTTTAAAACAGGCTAACTCAGGCTAGTATCATGTGCTCATCCTGGTGCTCCAGATAATAATCAGGAAGATCATCTTTATATTTTCCCATAATTTCGTAGTCATGGATACAACCTTTCAATTCGTGGAATATTTATTTCTGCAGATATGTTAAACGAATCCATATATTCAAGGCATAAATATACATTGTTAAATCAATTTCCACGTTTCTAAAACGTTTCGATGCTTCAGAAAACATATTATTCTCTAAGTTATTGGCTAATTGATCCAGTGACGATTGCGTAAACAAATAAACCCCAAACTATCCAGAAATTGTACTTTTCTTTAACTTTAACTATTTCGCCATCTTCTATTTCAAATACATGAACTAGAGATTTGTTACTGAAAAAATTACAATTGTTTAGAAGAATTCAAATATTATTATCGAGATCGTTTTGGGCTAATGTTTTAATAAATAATGGGCGTCATATCCTAATAAACTTAGATAAATCATGGATAAACTTCGGATACTTGTAATTTGAGTTATTTTCATTATGTGCTAGATCCCTGTACTTCTCTTTTAGATGATCATGATCTTTAACATTTCTTGGAAATGTTTAAATTTTTGTTTATTGCATCTGTCGAATATATGTGCTGTTGAACAATATAATTTATTTTCTGGCGCAACGATCAATGACATTGCACTTGGTTGTGGCCTTAGTTCTTCATTCTTTTGTCATATGTTCGCAAATTTACAGAAAACCTTTATAGAGGTCTTAGCCCTGTAAACACTAGATTTATATTTGTGTGTTATTTTAACATATAAACAAAATCCTGAAGGTATATGGTTTTCTATTTTTCTTTTATGTCCTTCATTTATTTGGACTACCTTTCCAAGTTGCCATGGATTCGATAATTAATTAAAAGTGTCAGCAGAAAACAATGAACATTTACTTGAGTATGAAAGCTTTAAAATTTTACTATTCTTTTGGCATTGCATGTATTGCTTGTCTGTTATTGCTGTAGAGCATATAATGTTATCATAATGATGTAATCATTTTTTATATACATATGTATACTTGTACTGTTGTACTGTTAATATGTGATGGCGTTAATTTGGGTAAATCTTTAATTCCAACATAATGATGTACAACTTCTTCTTTATATATCAATAACACTGCAACATGAACATTCCTTGTTTTTTTTTTTTCAATCAGCCTGGACTTATATTTTGGCATCCACTTGACAAGCATTTATAGACATATTGAATTTTCTCTCACAATCGTAAATGGCATTCAAACCAATTAGGTACCTATTTAACCAGTACTGATATCTTTTATAATTATATTTCTAGGGTGTTTTAGGATCCTTTCCTGATGTACTCTTCATTGATTCAAATGCATATAAAAAGTAAATTAAAACTGAAAATCTTTATTTTTAAAATTGGCGCGAGCGTTTGTATTTATCCATTCAGGTAAATCTATGTATAATCTTCCTCTTCATGGAACATACTTATCAGTATAAAACAAATAGATAATCAATGTGAATAAACATCCAAGATGTATAATAATAATTATCCTGTGCTATGTACAATCACATCAAACATTGTATCTAGTACAATAACAATCCTTTCAGCACATATTATCTGGTCAGTTTTTGTCCTATGACAATTCAGATAATCACCCATAATTATTTAATTATTTATAGATCCGTTTATAATTTTACTGAATTTGTTTTATTTTATTTTTTATCCGTTTTACAGTAGCGGAAATAATAGTTGCCAGAAAATATTAAATATCTTCCATGCCATCGCCTTCAAAAACATACTCATCACCATGGCTAAACGCAACACCTATCACTTGTGCCATTCATCATTTCTTTTTTTATCTGTCTTGTGTAATTTTTTCAGTTTTGTTTTTTTGGTAGGCGATTTTTGGTGTTCTTACTAGCTGTTCAGGTAATCAAGTTTCAATTATTGGATCATGCAAGATATGCTTCATACTTTGAAATTTTACTTTTCACTTATAAGTTCTTTTTACATGTATTTTAATTGTTTTAAACAAATTGTACGATATACATTATCGTTGCATTTTATATTTCTAATAATTGATGAAATTAGTATTATTTCATATTTATCAAAAAGTTGATTGGTTAAATTCCAACGTGATTTTCATTATAAACGGTAACAATATAATTTTATACTGTTTATATAATTTTTGTTACAAATGTCATAACACTAATTTGCAGTAGTTTCATCGTTAGTTTGAATACAATATCTTTAAAAAGAGAGATCACAGTTCCAATAATATCGTCTTCAGTTTTTAATCTCACTTTTGTGTCATACAGTATATAACATATCTGCCAGGATGGAACATTTTTTCAGTGTTTCCTTCCATTATATTTATTTAAATATTGATATTTTTAGCTTATTTTCGTGAATTATACTTATTCGATTTTTTCTTCTATATTTCCAAAGCAAAATCCTTTCCATCATTTGCTTTTCTTTCGAAAATCTTTTTGGAATCTTATTTTCGTGAATTATACTTATTTGATTTTTTTTAACATCTTCATCTTCTTGTATCTCATATAAAAGGTTCTATTAAATGTTTGAAAAGCTATTTTTTCCATCATATGTTGAAAAAATTCTATCTCATTCTTATTTATAAGTTCCTTTACATTCTCATTGGAAACCTTTTCCCTTTATCAAATTGTGCTTTATCTGGCATTTTTTATGTAAATATTTTGCAGAAAGTTTTCACAACTTAAACACCTGATTTTATTTCTAGCCAGGGATACTTTGGTAAAAAAAAATAGCAATAACCTCAATAATGTAAGTTTAGCCATTGTTATACTTTACATAAGTTTTATTATTTACCCTATTTGGATGTCAATGATCATCTCAAAGCTCAATTTAAATGTTTTGTATTTCTGTGAATTTATACCTTTGTTATGCAGTGTAAAACTTGTTTGTTCTGTTAAGCATGAGTTTAATTCTTTACATTTTGTAATTGTATATCTTTAGTTTAACTGGTTCAACAGGAAAACACTTGTACATGCAACTCAACTATTGAGATAATACTATAAACATCTAATATATTGTTCGTCTTGATCATTTATTTTAGTACTAATTTCATCATGTTCCATTTAATGGAACAAGAATGAAAATATAAAAGTATATTACAATATTCAACCCTTCAGGTACAATCATCATATTTTCAAATGTAATGTCATCATCTTCTGGAAACTTAGCAATAATATAAGTACATACTTTTTTAATGATTTTAATGTGAAAAACTAACAATCAGCTTGTTTAAATATATTAGATAATATTTCCTTTATATTAACTTGATACTTAGACTTTGATGAATAAAATGCTACCTGTTTTCAAACGTTGGCCAAATATCTATTTTCAGATAATTCCTACCATCATAATGTATTAATCTTCTATACAGATTATCAAGCAACATAAGAAAGTGTGTGCCTTTAAAATCTGAAAGTTGATTGATATAAAAAACATGATTATTCGCATTATACTTAGAGCAGTTGTAAAATAATTGCCCCACTCCATAAAACATAATCTTAAAAAAAAGTTAAAAGTCACTATTTCGACAGCACTGTATAATGCTTTTTAAATCGTTTAGCCCCAAATTACAGACCCGATAGTAATTCATGCTAGTTTCTATAATAACAATTTCTGACCATATATTTCCATTGTTCAGATTTGTAAATATATTATTTATTCATGGGGAGATGAACGTGTTGCTTATTAGTAAAATAATTAAATATATTTATTACATCATAAACATTGTTCTGTTAACTAGTATTTATTCCAGTGATTGAATCATTTTATTTATTACTGGTATCTTGATTTCTGAATTCTGAATAATTATCTATTGGGAAATATTTTCTACTTATCAAAAGTTGGAAATGTTTAAACAATGGCCATTTGGGGTGCTAGATGCCTGAAATATTTTTTTGTTTTTGTAAAATTACCATTTTAGTGTATTCAGGATTAAAAGTGCCAGTTTTTGTAAAACGTCCCATTTTGGGACATCCAGGCTTAAAAGTGCTTTGGGGGTGGGGGTGGGGGTAAAGATACCCCAAAATACTATTTTAAAAATTGAGGACTGGACCACCAAAGGAGCTAGGAAACACACAAAGCTTACTACTAAAATCTGTTTATGCTCTTAATGCTTTCAGGGATTCTACTCAGCATATGCGTAAAATAGTTGAGAAATATTAAACGTTTGTCACCAAGAATTGTATAAAGTTATAGGCTTCTAATTTTTTTAACTCCTGCAACAATTAGGTGAATATTTTGTCATTTCGTAAGATGATTGCCATGTGATCCTGCTCATTTTATATCGTTTTATGCTATAGGGTTCAAAAAAGCTGTAGAATACTGAGACACAATAGGTTTGACATGCCTATCCTGAGTTACTTATGGAATGCTTATTGATTTGTAGTTTGTGTGAAAATAATATATCAAGCTAAGGGACTAATATTCTTGCATTAACAACACGTCTATGATATCTTGGGAAATGGCTGAGCATCCCAAAATTCTTCCTTCCTTAACTATTTCACGAAGTCTTTAGCCGTAGGCAAAATTTAATACCAGAGGTATTTAAACCGCTCTGAATATTAGTGCGCTGTACAACAGTTTTTAATAGTGAACAGTGCATCTCCTCAAAGTACTCCCAATGCACATCTATACACTTTCTGTCTGATTATCCAATTATTAAATGTCATTTGGTATTCACTTTTTGGTTTGTTGTTCCTTACTGGAAAACTGCACTTCCAACCGCAGGGCGGATTTTAAACCGTCTGCCCATCAACGAAACTTTGATATCGTTATTCAGCCAATCATCACTTGGAGCTAAATCAGGGCTGTGCGGAGGATATGGCAGAGTTTGGATGCTGTACTCGTTCAGATTTATTCTCCTGTGCGTTGTTATGGAGTAGATGGATACCTCGGGTAGAGGTGCGCGGACGGGTGGTTCTGTAATGTTCCACAACTGTTGGCAACACTTTGGAGGAATATAAATGTCCAGTGACACTAGCACAGTCAGGCACAGGTACCGGACCTTTTGTATAGAAAAGTAATGCATGTAAAACTCTCTTGACAGTCCGACTACTTTTTAGATTAGGCGAGTAACTGTTTGGAGATTTCAACTTGAGTCTTTTGTTGATCAGCCGCCAAAAAATGTGGAATCCATTTTGTACAAACCATTCTGAGCCTCAAATGATTCTTCAATATACTAAAAACAGGTGATGAATTAATGCCCGTGCTAATATAATATCTTACACTGTGTATCAAACATCTTTATCAATGTCCCTTTCAAAGCCACTTCCCACTCCATAATCGCAGACAATGGTCTTTCAGAACGTGGGTTATCTTTCATAGGTTCTCAACCATCTTTAAAACGATGAAACCCACTCAAAGTTGTAGGATATGACAGAGAACGACATCCGTAAAATTTATCCAAGTCGGCCTTGATATCAGTCTGAGAGTTCCCTTAAAGCGCATGGATATTACCGTATACCATTTGCAGTAGCAGAATTGTTCTCCTTCATCGACATATTTACGTCACTGTCATTTTAACCGGTTTAAATACGTTTTACATTCATAAATGACACAAATACGGCAGAAATAACTTTTAAAAAGCAGGCAAGTAGATCTGGCATGAAATATTGAAAGGTAAAAATGAGTTGCAATTTTGAATCTCTTACCACGCATAATATTTTATCGCTCTTGGACTTATATAATTTTTACATCCTCCACCTTGCCCAAGCAAACGTTCAGGATTCCGTTTGTTTAGTAAAGTTTAATTATTGTATTGATCTATATTCCAAAGGTTTGCTGCTGTAGTACATATAAAAACCTAACCAACAACTAGAAACATATATAGAAAATATAATATTATCTGTTTGACTTTAGTTTCAGCCGTGCTGCTGATGATAACTGACTCAGTGGTCCCTAAATATTACTTATGTGAATTTCATGAGGAGTGGAAGTCTTTAGAAAGAAAACATTAAAAATATTTTTAAAGAACTATTGTGTGAGACACAAAGTACTGCTAGCTTTGCGATTTATGCAGAATTATGTAGAGTACCGTTATAACGAGGTGTATATGTAAAGCATGCGATTCTGAGATGGTACACTAATTAGGTGAATACATTATTCAAAACATATGAGTCTGAGATGGTACACCAATTAGGTGAAAACATTTTTCAAAGCATATGAGTCAGAGATGGTACACCAATTAGGTGAATACATTATTCAAAGCATATGAGTCTAAGATGGTACACTAATTAGGTGAATACATTATTCAAAGCATATGAGTCTAAGATGGTACACCAATTAGGTGAATACATTATTCAAAGCATATGAGTCTAAGATGGTACACCAATTAGGTGAATACATTATTCAAAGCATATGAGTCTAAGATGGTACACCAATTAGGTGAATACAACTGTATAAAATGGATTTCACTCTTGAGAAATAAAAACAACGTATGGTTATGCTGTAGTATGACAATACCTCTATTCAGTTGATCATTTTGTTTCAAAATTATTCTGATATTTAAATAAAGAATACATTATGTTTCTTAACAAAGTCGAGGCATGATCTCGAAACCTAGTTAAAAATTATTTTTTATTCATTTAAAAACGATTTTTGCTACAGGTCTTATTTTGATGTGTTACAAAATTCGAAAACATATAATAACAATGCCAGCTTTAAGATTATCATCTCATACATTAATATATAGATACAATATATAATATATAAAATATATATAATATAATATATACAATATCAGCTTTAAGATTATCATCTCATACATTTATATATATATACATATATATATATATATATATATATATATATATATATACATGCGGGTATACAATATATATATAGATGATAATGATATATTAAATCTGTACTGTTAATCTGAGGAAATAAAATAGTTTTTGTATGTCCTTTATATAGGAATCTTAGAAATTAAATCAATCAATACATTTTTCTAGAATGGCTCTAATATGTGTGAATGTGTTGAACTGTTTACATTTCAAACTAGTAAAACAATTTGTAAATTTGGATAAGTATATTTATGAAGCAAATATGATAAGACGTACTCATAGCGTGTAATCTAACATGTGTATTTGTCGCATGTCAAGATATGAACCATCCTAAATTATCTAGATATGCTAATCCGTGATTGCAATTAATATGTATGAATGTCTTATTTCACCTGCAACATTCATTTTTAAATTTATGCGTAACATGTACCATGATCACAATTTATACATTTATAAAATCATAAGCACGGTATGCTTACGTGAATGAAATATTCTGATTTCTGAGTTCGGCTGAATATATTTAGACATAAATGCAGCGGTAGAATTCTTAGAAAAAGGAATTAAATGGTTGAAGTAAATATTTTCTTTATTTTGCTTCTATTGCAACAATTGTCTTAGAAAATGCTGATAAAGCACGTGAATACCATAAGCAGCAGTTGTAATATATTGTCATGAAATTTATGCAATGTTGATAAGACCTATTTCTATAGCCTTGTAAGGAATTACGAGAAAAATACAGAATAAAACCGCAATGGGATACTTTAGCATTAAGATGTTTCCTATATGCAGCATTCTCATGCAACATTCCTATGCAGCACTCTTGTCATTTGTAGACTGTAGAATTTACTGTAGATCAATGGTTTTAATGTACTGGTGGATTCCTAATTTGTGTGCGAAATATTAATGAACTACTTTTGACATGCATCTTTACATATTTATTGGACGTTTGAACAACATATTTTGTATGATTTGCTTGCGTTAATTAAAGCTATAAAATGGGAAAGGGGTCCCAAGGGTTATACGTATTTTTTAATTTTCTTTTCGGACGATACACTATTGATGCAGCCTTCGAGAAATCGAAGTCAAATTTCTGATTTCTCACTGTTTGAGTCTTCAACGTCAAAAAGTAATAAAATTCATCAGGCCCGTATTGTGTTCAGAAGATTCATGAATGGTTTTGAGGATATGTGACAAGTGATTGAAGGTTCAGCCAGTAGAGGTGCACGCGCACCATCCGAATAAAAGATCAGTGTTGCAGTTACATCAGCTGAGCTTCTACATAATGTAAATATCACAAAGACAGTGGAACCAGGTATCTTAACCGACAGATCAGACAGATCGATTTTCATGTTGAGGTGATTCGAGAACAAGATTTAGCTTGGCCGGTGTAAGATTGAATTTTGACCCCCGTTGAATCTTACATCGGCCTTGGTCAGTCAAAACGTTGCATCGATTTCGTGATGACTCTATTAAATACCCTACACTCTTTTCGTGTCTATTGTAAATGCGGTAGTAGAATATTTATTGTCTTCTTTCCGTCTGTCTGATGCTCTTAAACCCGATTAAGCAATAGCCATTCCACCTAGAGAAATGAAATATAGTAAGCTTAATTAAATGGTTTGGATTGGTTTTGTGGGGCTTAACGCCATTTTGCAGCACATGATAGGCTATACCTGACGGCGGGTATATTTGTCAGAGGAAGAACCCGGGAAGAACCACCAACCCATGGGAAGCTACAGGCAATCTTTGGTCGAGCCGAGACTCGAACTCACGCGGACAGAGGTGAGATCTGTGAGTGATCTGTAAAGGCGAGCGCCTTAGACAACTCGGCCACCCGGGGATCCCTTAAATAAATGGACATATAGATAACATGCCTGATCGTTTATAATGATTGCTGCAATTTGTATCACTTTTTGTTTCCATTTGGACATACATTTCGGGGCGATAAATCTCAAACAAGATTGCTTCAAAAATGACCGGGCAATCACAGATGAACTTTTATGATTTCATGTATGTATGCATATAGATCATCTCATTAAATTTTCGTGCTGTTTTAGGCATTCCCTTTGTGTGTGTGTGTGTGTGTGTGTGTGTGTGTGTGTGTGTGTCCTGGCGGTACAGTTAAATTGACATGTATTAAATCAGTATTTACAATAAATTCCCTTTAACGACACACGTGAATCATTAATAGACACCCGAAGCAACTATATGCATAATTGCTCAACGAAAACAAAGAATACAGACTATGCAAAAAGGTGCGTTTGAATCGGACATACAAACAAACGTTTATTTAAATGTTTTCACATTTGGACTTATGAAATTATCAGCGGGCAGAAAAGAATCAAATAGATACAAAAGGGACTTCCTCGTGTATGTAGCCGACTTTCTGGAGAGAACAGTGTAACACGATACCAGCCAAGTATAATAGAAAATACAGATGAAAACCAAAATCTTTCTTACACTTCATAATTATTATACAATTATTTGTTTCTGTGAAAACAGCCAGGTGTCATTTCTTTCTGTAATGGGAAACAATTACTCAAGATGAGTGTATGATCAAATTTACCGATAGCGAGATTGATACACTTTCTAGAGAATAGTTAAATTCGAAGCTGCATGACTGGTACGCTTGTTATGTTGAGTTATGTCCGCATGTTCCCATAATCAGTGGCGGCGCAAGAGGGAGAGCCCGTTGCCGTTGGGGGCGGGGGGGGGGGGGGATCGTCCCAGGGCACTAGGCGAAGGGGCGCACCGTCGGGAGCTTTCTCTTTTTGCAGCTGAAATTTTCATAGTATTTCACCTCATCTTAGTGTGCGGGGGGCAATTCTTCACAAAACATATTTAAGAGATGGGGGAGGGAGGTTGGCAAGTGACACAAAACCGCTTTGTCGCAAAGTAGGGGCGACACTAAAGAACATTGCCCCGGGCGCCTCGAACCCTCGCGCCTCCACTGTCCACAATGTCCACTTTCAGTCATCCGTTTCGTTATGTCCGCAACTCGTTCAGAAATGTCCGCGCTTTCCGTTATGTCAACAACTTTACTTTATGAAATGTCTGAGCATTCCGTTGCGTCTGAAACTGTGTAAGCGCGTTCCATTATTAACATTTCTTTCTGATACGTACACGCATTGTGTTATATTTTTGTTCCGATATGTCCGCGCATTACGTTGTGTGCGCAACGTTTTGTTCCAGGATGTGCAGGCGTTGCTGTCTGCAGCTGTTTGTTTCGGTATGTCCACACGTTTCATTATGTCTGCAACCTTTTGTTCCGGTATGTCTGTACCATCAGTTCTGTCTCCGTCTTTTCCTTTCGATATGTCTGCAATTCTCTTCTTTCGATATGTTCTCAACTTTTTGTTCCAATATGTACACACGTTCCGATATGTTTACAGTTTTTCATTTTGATATATTCGCACATTCCGTTATGTCCGCACCTGTTTTGCTGCAATATATTTGCAAGTTCCAGCGACAAATTTTACTAACCTCATACTTAATTCTCCCAGAATGAGCTTCAAGGTATTTTGATACTGTAGAAAAGGAGTGGGGAAAGTGATTCTGATTTTTTCCTCAGCTCAGCATTAGAGAAGATCTCGGTGAATAGAGATAGGCTGCCTACCAAGGTTTATTTTCAGGATTTTCTACTGAGACATCATATTATAGAAGCTACTAATGTTTTACTTTTTTTTACCGGTGAACAAATACACAGAAACTGGTAAAGTAAGCGTCAACAATTTTTACAAAGACGATACGTGCATATAGCTTGATTTGAGAAGCACACACGATAACAGACTCTATGACAGGGGTTTTAAATTAACCAGCGTGTCCAAGTACACCTAAAACGGGAATAAATGTTGATGCTCTCAAAGTGTACATTTATTTCGTGACGGATGCTTAGTTTAACATTCAAAACAATCAACTTAAACTAATTATATTTTAGGTATTTATACATATAGTTGAAAGGACCTCATAACATGATAATTTGTGAAGTCACCAATTGCAGGAAAACATAGCTTGCCCTAAATCTGATAGAGACTATATATAAAGCTTTTTTCGATTACAGCATTTTCATCCGTCCAACTTTTTCTGTGGAACAAGACTGATGACAGAAAAATGAGATTGTGATGGATCCTGAAGATAAACTAGATGGTTATAGTTACCGGTTGATATGTTCCACAGAACCAATACATTGTTTCTAATTGATGACTCTGGGAGTCTTGATGAAGTGATAAAGATACAACTCAACTAACTAGATTAGCTTTCAATGGTAAACATTTTCGCATATCAGTTTTGATAGTCATGCAAAAGTACAACCCTGCAATCAAAGGGTTTAGATATAATAAAAGTCGTTTAGTCGTCTTCTATGGCAAGGACAAAAAGTAATGGAAACTCTCTTCACTGAAAATGAACTCACCACGGACGATACACCAAAATATATTGTACATACTTTGAAACAGAAGAAATCAAAAACTTTTAATGAGAGTCGAGTTTCGTTTTCAATAAAAGGCCCTGCCGTGTCCGTTAGGTAGTATAGTTTACGTTATCAACTACACATAGCTTGTCGTCATACACAGACAATTCTATTTTGTTCATTTTGATAGTATACCTCTCATGTTTGTACGACCTGAGTAATGCCATTTCTTGATAATTTTTCTTGTGACTGAATAAGCAATTTCTGTTCATATCGAACTTAAGATTCTCTACAATCATGCATTTAAAAAAAAAATCCTTTACAATTCTTTCTTTTAATTGTTATCAGTCCAGAATTAGTACATTTTCGCCCTTAACCCACAATACTCTGTTTATGCTATGCCAGTTAGTTCATCCTTGAATAATCCAACAATTGTCTTGTTCGCTTGAGTGCTGCCATAGATGTTGTCCTTATGATAGTCTCTAGAGCCGTAGAACTTGATGACATCCTTCTTGTCGTTGTAA
Organism: Margaritifera margaritifera; assembly: GCA_029931535.1. Taxonomy (NCBI): domain Eukaryota; kingdom Metazoa; phylum Mollusca; class Bivalvia; order Unionida; family Margaritiferidae; genus Margaritifera; species Margaritifera margaritifera. Next base: position 246,089 of record JAQPZY010001148.1, read on the forward strand.
AAGAAAATTGTCTAGATATTAATACACAGTTAATCTGTAAAAGTACAAAGCAAACTTATCTTTTCGACATATATATGTTTGAGGTTGTTATAAGAGAATTCAGACATCAACCTCTTGGATAGCTCTGACACTGTAGATGGGTTTGATTAATTTGACATTTTTGTTTTTCATACTATTCAACAGCTTGTCATAGTGAATAATTGTTCTCCTAGCATATGATATGACTTTATGACATTAGAAAAGTTTAATTTCGTTTGTACATATTTTGACTTTGTTCTGTTACGAGGAGACTCAAACTGCTTACCGAATTCATCAGTATGAAAAATTCATTCTCGAATTCATTTGTTGTTTATATCTAAAACTTTCATTAGGTTATGTGTATGATTTCAGCCAAGATTATTGTTCAAACAGGACAAATCTTTTCATCGTTGTTAGTTTCAGACCCAATCGCAGGTAGAGCATTAAGTTTCTGTAATGTATAGCATACTTGTTTTTATTTTTAATGTACATCGTAGATTTAGTTCAGTTGATTTATACTCTTGTATTCATCAATCGATATATTTTGCAATGAAGATAGATAATTTTCATCTGGTGCAGTTAACTCAGGAGATAACGGTTGGTCTATAAGATGGTCGTGTATGATTTTTTTATTAGTATCTCCAAATCCACTTAAGCATGCAACCACTATCGCTATCATCATGTGTTTGAAACAGATTTTATTTCAAACATCTAATTTGTTTATAATTTTCCAAACTATTTGTTCACTGGTAATGCTGGCACATTGCCCATTCAAAGGAGTTATTAATATGTATGTATTTAATGAATGAGGTTGGCTTTTTTATGAATTCTGTACAATATCATTTTCATTCGCATACAAGTCATTACTATTGTGCATATCTATGTGGTATCGTACTAATACCTCCGGGAATTCCACTTTTAATCATCATGTGCATATCATAGTCCATGATAAATTCAAGTTTAACACCTGATCTCTGTAAACTTGCACCATGCGCTAACCCCGGTGCAGTGTAACTGGGTCAAGCTTATAGTGTTCTATACTAACATTTCTGACTTCTTTTAAGATGTAACATAACATTACGGTATCTATTTTGTTTACGTCATAGTCGTGTAAATCACAAAATTTTTGAAGGTTGAAAGGTCACAACACGTTTTTTAAATACTAGTAATCGTCATGGGATCTGTTTGAATTAGTAAGTAATGTGTAAAACGTTTCTATGGGCGTATAGCTATTTCATTAAACTTTTCAGGGTTATCTATGTGTTTTATGGATAAATATTTTTGGAAGGAATTGACATTCCATATATTCAAAGTGTTTCTGTATACTTTATGCCATCTAAATTCTTGCCCAAGTGCTCTAGAGATTGAGCCATAAACATAAAGCTATCTACAGAAACTAATTGTTCCTTTTCTACAAATACTTCGTTACGATCCTGCATGGAACTAACAACCATGAATTTGTTGCTCTATGAAATATATTTCTCATCGTTAGTCAGTATTTTTGCAACATCTTGATCAGGATTTTGTTTAGAAGCTCCTTGATACATAGATGACTAACATGTCTAGATAAGTTGTGAATGCACAAAGGGCAAATTATGCGTATTTTAATTTTAAATTGCAGTCGTTATTAACAGGACCTCTGTATATTCCAATCAAATGATCATAGTCTCTCGCTTTAATATCTGAAATTATTTTAATTTTCTTTTCACAGATATGTCAAATTTCAGTTATGCTATCCTCATCCTCTGTGTACACCATATGTTTTTCATTTTTAGGTCTTAATTCGTTGTACACTACTTTTGCTATCTGATCCAACAACTTGTAAAACACCCGAATCCGATCAGTACCTCTGTGAACGATAATAGTTGTTTAATATTTATAAATTGACTTGGAGTACACCAAATCCTGCAGGAAGGTGTCCAGATTGTTTTTTTTTTTTTTGTTTCTTTTTGTTTTGTTCCTTTGTCGGGGTTTTATATGTTTTCTTTTCTCACTCCAAGATATATCTGTTTCATAAGTATCACTGTTATATTTTACTGGTGGGCAGCATGAAGACACTGAATATGGTACGGTGATACTTTCAAAATCACAATAAGCAACATACGCAACTTTCAATTTATTCTGATGATTTTTAAATTTGACAACTGAAGTCTCTTGATGGCATGATTTCAGCTATGTTACATACATATTAGAACAGTCAGTCGTTTGTGTTCTGGTAACTTTTCTGTTGCATTGAAAAAGTTTTTCACATATATATTTTGTTCTTGTAATGTTGTATATCTGTCATGACATCAATCTGGACAGATCTTTATTCCAAAGTAATGGCGCCTTCCATCTGCATACTTATTAGACTATAGCACAGTCAGTCTTTTATATTCTGATAACTTCTCTGGTGCATTGAAAACGTTTTGCACAGACATATTTGTTCTTGTCATGTTGTCTATCTGTCATGACATCAATCTGGACAGACCTTTATTCCAAAGTAATGGCGCCTTCAATCTGTGTGCTTATTAGGATTGTCTGAATCAAATATGACCAGCATGTCAATCTAATTTACTTTCTCAGTCTCTCCTTACCGCTCTCTATCGCTTCCACTGTTTTATGCACATTAACAAATGTATCCAAATTCTTGTACAAATCTACAAATGTTTTCAATTTGTATCGACATCGTTTAAACGAACTTGAATACTTGTTCAACTTGTATTTTGATGGCCTATCTGCATGATTGCTTATTGTGTATTTAGCACCGATTCCACAGCATAAAATAAACATTTGTAATCGGTAATTTTATGTTTTTTACATTAATACTAGGGTGTCTGTTTTTAACTCTAACAGCCGAATCTACATTTTGAGTTCCCAATAAGCGACTCATACATATATATGTGCCATGTTAAATATTCAATCCTGTCATGCATCTATTTCATACATTCGCTTATTTCCTGTCCAAATTTGACTTGTAAAATGTCAAATGAACGTTCAATACAATCACGTGTTTCCTCTCTACTCATAATCTTCTTATGTTTTGTTATGTGGTAAAATTCTGTGTGCTGATTTTTTTTCTTCACTTCTTTAATCTGTTCATAAGTCGGATCTTTCAATTCAATTTAACTTTTACAGAACCAAATTTTGTAATTTTCCGAAGCATGACTTTCAACAAATATATCTAAATGCCATTGAAACATTCATACAAATCTCGATTGTTACCACCGTAAAATCTGTTTATTTACATTTTTCTTGAATGAATTTCTAAGTCTGTTCACTGTGATTCTGTTTACATTTTGCTTATCTAAACGTCTTAATTCTTTTTAGTTGTAATATGTATCGAATGAACCTTCAGCTTTTGTTCGGTTGCTTTGAAATCGGTCAATAAAGCAATGAAATTTGTATCGTCGATTTATTTGCTAGCAACATTTCAATATATATTTCACTGCTAATTTTGTTTTCCTTCATGGACTGCGCAATCAGACTTAATCTGTTTTAATGAGGTTCAATAGTCCAGGGACTGAAGTGATTTCTTTTGTTTTCACTTAGTAGTACATAAAAAACTCGCCCGCCAAATATATTACTTTTATTGAGTGATAAAGACATTCGACTCCTGTGCGGTTTTAGAAAACAACTTTTTATACACTCGCTTATCGGATTTATTATCTTTGATCGAGTGGTCCAGAAATCCAACCACGCGTGGATTTATTCTATATTTATTGAAGAGTACAAAAATCCGACTCCGATATGGTTAATTGTTTTAAAAATATTGACTTGTCTAGAAATTCCATACCTATCTACTTACAACCCTGATTAACATACTGAGCAATTAGTTTTTTTTTTTTTGCAGGCATTTTGTCAATGTCTTACGTTATCAAATTCAATTGCAGTGGGTATATTCTACCGGTTAACGATCGCTGAGGAATCACCAAGAATTGCACACAGTTTATTCATTTTATGTTTTTTTATTACTAACCTTATATATACTCGAAAAAACTTTTTAATTTAATCAAAATAGTTTGCGAGCTATGGGTTCTTTTGTGGCGAAATTGTCCAATTATATAAGTTAAAATGTACAAAATTGTTCCATGGCGACATGTTTTATGAAACTTAATGATGCAAAGTCAGCAATGAGTCAGGTAAAACTTCTGGCAGCTGGGATAGCTCACTAAAAATAATACGAATAATGCGAAACAAAATGAAGACAACTAGCACTGATACCGAGAGATGTGGCACTGATGGCGCAGTATATGATTCACTCATTGTCCACCTTTACCATCCGGGACCTGATCCCCAGACATGGCAAGGATATATGTTTCTCTCTTTTCTTTTTTTCTAAACTGTCGGCATACTATGTAAAATTTTTCATCATTTCAGGTCATAGAAATGAATATCATGTCTGAACCTTCAGCAAGTACCCCATTGTTATCTCCAGTTTTTTCTAGCGGAAACCTAAGAGGACGTGCCACTATCAACAAAGCCAACAAACGGATTGATGTTCCTACCATATGGTCTTCTGTGTGTACTCTCAGTATATCGCTGATCCTTATCGTAGTATTATTTTAAAAGCTGGCATTTTATAGTGTTCTCAACATGATGTTCTTTTGCATGACTGAGCTACACTTTACAAGACTCCATGCGTCCATGACAGTTTGAATATTTAGAGGTAGAGTACTCGTCAATAACTCCCTATTCATCAAATGCAAATCAATTGCCTATTGTGTGAAACCTAAGCCCTGGGCCAACCATTTAAAAAAAAACAATACTCAACACCCCACATGATAATAAAAAGAAAGAATTTGATCGCATATCAAGGTACTTCCACTGCACCTCAACACACTTTCTCAGTCTGATTATCCAATTATTAAATACCATTTTGTATTCACTTTTTGAATGCAGTTCATATACTAAAAAACTGCATTTCCGACCGCGTGCCCGCTTTTAAATCGTCTGCCCCGCAACGAATCTTTAATAGCGGGATTTAGCCAAAACTCACTTGGAGCTAAATCAAGCATGTATGAAGGATGTACTAAAGTTTGGATGCTATACTCCTTCAGAAAGTTTGTCACGACGGCATAGTTATGCCCCGGTACGATGTAGGTGGATACATCAGGCGCCAATACGCAAATGGTGGTTCGGGAGTGTTCCATAACTTTTGGCAACGCTTGGGAGGCATCAAATGTCTAGTGATATTAGCAGAGACAGGATCAGGTACCTGGACAATCTGGTCTTTTGTATCGAAAAGTAATGCGTATAAAACTCTCTTGACAGTCGTATTACGTTGAGTAATGCGTATACAACTCTCTTGACAGTCGTATTACGTTGAGTAATGCGTATACAACTCTCTTGACAGTCGTATTACGTTGAGTAATGCGTATACAACTCTCTTGACACTCCTATTACGTTGAGTAATGCGTATACAACTCTCTTGACAGTCGTATTACGTTGAGTAATGCGTATACAACTCTCTTGACACTCCTATTACGTTGAGTAATGCGTATACAACTCTCTTGACAGTCCTATTACGTTGAGTAATGCGTATACAACTCTCTTGACAGTCGTATTACGTTGAGTAATGCGTATACAACTCTCTTGACAGTCCTATTACGTTGAGTAATGCGTATACAACTCTCTTGAGAGTCCTATTACGTTGAGTAATGCGTATACAACTCTCTTGACAGTCGTATTACGTTGAGTAATGCGTATACAACTCTCTTGACACTCCTATTACGTTGAGTAATGCGTATAAAACTCTCTTGACAGTCCTATTACGTTGAGTAATGCGTATAAAACTCTCTTGACACTCCTATTACGTTGAGTAATGCGTATACAACTCTCTTGACACTCCTATTACGTTGAGTAATGCGTATACAACTCTCTTGACACTCCTATTACGTTGAGTAATGCGTATACAACTCTCTTGACACTCCTATTACGTTGAGTAATGCGTATACAACTCTCTTGACACTCCTATTACGTTGAGTAATGCGTATACAACTCTCTTGACAGTCCTATTACGTTGAGTAATGCGTATACAACTCTCTTGACACTCCTATTACGTTGAGTAATGCGTATACAACTCTCTTGACAGTCCTATTACGTTGAGTAATGCGTATACAACTCTCTTGACAGTCCTATTACGTTGAGCGATTCGTGTTCACTGCTTGTTTTCTCCGATCCAACTTTGCTATTTTCGCTTTTGTTGTGTTCATAAAGTAAACCTTTGTTTCATAACCTGTGACAATCTCCTTCAAAATTTCTCTTGTCGCTATTTTCATATTTGGTGAGAAACTGCTTGGCGATTTCAACCCCAGTCAGCCGTTAACAAATGCTGCACCCATCTTGCACAAACCAGTCAGAGCTACAGATGATTTTTCGATATATTAAAAACAGCTGACGAATTAATGCCCGTAATAATAGAAATATCTTCCATTGTGTATTGAATATCTCCATTAACTGTCGCCTTCACGGCATCCACTTCCCACTCACCAATCGCAGACAACAGTCTTCCAGAACGAGGATCATGTTCCATGGCTTCGCGACAATCATTAAAACCATGAAACCACCTCAGTATTGTAGGTTATAACAGAGAATGACATCCGTAAACTTTATCAAAGTCGGCTTTGATATCTTTCAGAGAATATCATAAGAGCATCACGGATTTTACAATATTATCTTTGCCAAGTAGCAGAATTGTTCTCCTTCTCCGACATTTCTAGGTCCCCATCATTTACTATGTTACATCACACGCATATATCTGCAGGTGTTCGGCATGCTGCACGTGCAGCTGCAGATAATTTTATAGAACGTTATTTTGTCTATCGATCTGTGTTAAAATGTTTGACAGGTTCAATGAAAGAAAAGTTAGGAAAATATTCAGAACGTTTCAAGTATTCCTCGCACATACGGTAATCCTCGGCCTGCAGTGTGTCACATTACCTTGAGCGTACTATTAGTCATCTCTTTATCAAGCGAAAACAGACACGTACCTTAGTCTAGTTAGATTTATAACTGAAATAATCAACTTATATACAATTTATGGTGCTGTTATTAATGACATCATATTACTAACTCAGCACCAAAATAGGCGAGGATGCCGCCATTACAGATGAAGCTACAATAAATACTGACGAAGTTGCCCCCAACACTACCACTGTCAAATACTCGCGTATATTCACATTTGTGGCCTCATAAACAGATGACTACTAGTACGCTTAAGGTAATGCGATACGCTGTATGCTGGGAATACCGGATGTACATGGTTTTGGTAAGTTAACAATAATAATTTTTGACGATTTAAATTTACTGAAGACTATAACTTAATCTATTAAATATAGCGTTGACCTATTTACTGAAACTATTGACTAAAGCTATCAATCACTGAATTCTTTGCAAATGAATATATATATATATATATATATATATATATATATATATATATACATATATATACATGGATAGGTACATAATTTATTCATATAGCTGTTACTCAATTGTAGACATGTATAACGTATTTACCTGTCTCTTTATAACTGTATGCTTATAATTTTGTGTTCAATAACCTCTATCGCCTAGGTTTTATTATATGAAATTTTATGACTGATATATGCACTAAATAATAAAGTTGTTATTCTGACGACAAAGCCTACATACATGAGCTTTTACTATGCGATTGTAGTTCGAAATTATTGATTATATCTTGGTTTAATGACTGGAGGATATCTTGGTTTAATGACTGGAGGATATAGGGGCATCTTTCTGGTTCCAGGAAAAAAAATGCTCTTCAGTTACACTGGGAACGCTAAAGAAAAACTTTAGGTTATGGTATGAGTTTGTATCATTCGGACCATATGTGGTTTTTAAACAGAATCTGGAGGACACGTGGTCTTTTTAAAGACGATTCCAGGATCAGTAGTGTAGAGTTTTTAAAACACTAAATTGAAGTAGCGTAGGGTAGGTGTCCTAGTGGGTTTTTAAATTTTTAAATTTATTTATTTATTTATTTTTTTATTTATTTATTTTTGTTTTAATTTTGGAGGGTTCGTGGTGTTATACAAAAATTGTAAGGTATGTGTTTTTCCTAATTTTCTTTTATCGTATTTAGTATTGGTGTTTGAAAAAATGAAAAGGAGGTGAAGGTGGCAGCCTAGGATTTTTCCCAATAAATTTTGGATGATAGGAGGGTGGGTGTCATTACAAAAAAAATGAGGATTGATGGTTTTAAAAAATGGAGGGCTGGTGATCTGGGGGTTTTGTGATAGAATTTGGAACAGATTAGGTTAGATGGCCCGGTAGATTTCCCTTTTTTTTTTGCCAGGGTTGGTGGTTTAATATAAATATCGGAGTGTATGTAGTTTTCTTAATTTTCTTTCATCATGTATAGTGCTGGTATTTAAGCAAATAAATATGAGAGGGGGTGGAGACATAGGAAGCTTCCCAATACAATTTGGATGATAAAAGGGTGTGTGTCTTAAAATAAATTGGACTGTTGGTGTTTTCTTTAAAAATATTGGAGGTTTGGTGCGTCTTTGCTTTTAATTTGGAGGGTACGTGTTCTCTGGTTTTTCAAAAAAGTTAAGAGGCTAGGAATTTTGGTGGTCTTTTTCTCAAATTGGAGGATTGGTGCTTTTTAAAAACAAAATTGGTGGGCTGGTGACGTCCGTTTTTTGTTTTATTTTTTGGACAAAATTTGGAGGATAGAAGTGTGATTGGCCTAGGGTATTATTAAAAAAAAAAAAAAAAAAAAAAAAAAAAAATGGAGGATGTGAAGCTAGAGTGTTTTTTTCTTAAATTTAAATTTGTGTGGTGACCCAGGAAAATATACGACCAATTTCTTTTTCTATGGTGTGTGCGTGTTTGTGTGTGGTTTGGAGGAGGGGATGAGTATGTGTTGGTTTAAAGAAAGATAAAATAGGATAAGAGGGTGGGTATCCCAGTGGTATGTTTTATACAACTACTAATTTGTTCCTGTTATTGTCTGACTTTCTGACCAAATTCTAATTCTTTCACATTTTGTGGGCAAGATGATAAGGTAGGTCTTCGTAGTCCTAAAGTATGACTTGCCTAGGTGCATATTTCTTGAGTGTGAAAATTCCATTTTAGATCGCTAGTAATTGTGACACCTAACTATTTTATTTGGTTGAGATTTTCTACAGAAATTCTTTCCAAGGATAATGACATACTACTTTAATTACCTTTGTCATGCTATTTGCATTTTATTGCCTTTTTTTTAGGTTGGAATCACATACCCTATTTGTCATGCTATTTGCATTATATTGCATTAATTTAGGTTGGAATCACATACCCTATTTGTCATGCTATTTGCATTTTATTGCATTTTTTTAGGTTGGAATCACATACCCTATTTGTCATGCTATTTGCATTATATTGCATTATTTTAGGTTGGAATCACATACCCTATTTGTCATGCTATTTGCATTATATTGCATTATTTTAGGTTGGAATCACATACCCTATTTGTCATGCTATTTGTATTATATTGCATTGTTTTAGGTTGGAATCACTTACCCTATTTGTCATGCTATTTGCATTTTATTGCATTTTTTTTAGGTTGGAATCACATACCCTATTTGTCATGCTATTTGCATTATATTGCATTAATTTAGGTTGGAATCACATACCCTATTTGTCATGCTATTTGCATTATATTGCATTATTTTAGGTTGGAATCACTTACCCTATTTGTCATGCTATTTGTATTATATTGCATTGTTTTAGGTTGGAATCACTTACCCTATTTGTCATGCTATTTGCATTTTATTGCATTTTTTTAAGGTTGGAATCACATACCCTATTTATCATGCTATTTGCATTATATTGCATTAATTTAGGTTGGAATCACTTACCCTTTTTGTCATGCTATTTGTATTATATTGCATTGTTTTAGGTTGGAATCACATACTCTATTTGTGTGCCTATTCAAAATCAAAATTTAATTACAAATATAAAATAATTCAGCTGTACATGTGTTTTTAATTATTATTTAAAATGATAGCAAAAATTACATCTCAAACTGATAGCAAACTAACATAAACCCTTCTTACTCCAAAACGCCTGGCTTACAGTGTAGATTAATACAAGTATATGGTTCAAGAAAAAGATTCCCAGCAGAAACAGGATTTTGTAAGTTGATATTTTTTCACTTGCGAAAAAAGTGAAAGTAGTAAAAAAAAGAGCCCTGATATTTGTGGATTTTGGACCATCTGTTATGCTAAGCTGGTAAGATTCTGTAGCAGTAAGATTCCACAGTGGTCAAAATATGGATACCCTATATACCTTAACGTTTTGTTATCTTGGTATGTCCATTTCCGTGTCATTTTAAAATACAGACGTGTGCATTACTCATATCTTAAGTCTGCACGTTGAAAAATACAATACTGGAGTTGAAGCAGGCACAGTTATCATCTTGGGACCTGATCTTGATATACTTGCTGACCTCATTATTTTATCATACAGTAATGTTTTGTTTCTAATCCCACCTCCCCAATTCATTATTTTCTTGGTAAATGTGATTGACATGGTACTTCTCTGCACGTTAGTTATAGATGGTCTAAATAACTGGGTACATCATGCTGAAATTGTGGGGCACCTTAAAGATAAGATTTAAGCTATTCAGAGTTTCGTCCTCGTAGTATCATCTTTATTCTGTACAAAAGTAGCTATAATACCTTAAACAATCTTACATCAACATATACTGTTATGTTAGACTTGTGTGTATATCTAATCAATTTATTTTTTCTTTGCACAGTTTTACACAGTAACATAAAAAGTATCGTCAAATCAAGTCCAAATGGCCATTTTTTAATGTCCTTAGAATGAATATCTGATGGTTTGCATTTTTTTCAAATGCAAGAAATTTACCCAAGACTAATTTCAAATTGTATTGTCTCTGTGTAACATATCTTTGTTTAACTGTAATTAATTCTTGCATAGTTATGATACCTATCTTGACTACAATGATAAATTAACGTGAAAAGTTCAGTAATAATTTCTAGAGAAACAAAATTAATTCATTTATCTAAAATCTCAACTTTTGAGGATATTTTACCTTGGGATAATAATAAAAAGTAAGTGCATATAAGTGTTAACATTTTAATTTGAGCATTAGGTACCGTGAAAATAGGACGTCTTGGGCTGTATAGACGCTATGATAAGGCATGCTGTTGATAGGCTGTCTGTATTGTAGCCACATGTAAAAAAAATCTTAATATTTATATATAAAACTTGCAATAAACGTTTGACAAGTAAAAGAACTAGGCATATTAAAAGTAAATTATAATGAATGCATGAAGATTTATGAGAAAATAAGTTCGCATACATCATTCGCGGAAGCACGTGACACAGTATGTATATGTATATATATATATATATATATATATATATATATATATATATATATATATATATATATATATATATATATACACCTTACGTGTGTTAAGCTAGCAAGCGGTCAGGTTATTTAACTTTGGGCTCTTTCTATGGGCTGATGTAATGCTCGACAGGATAGTGGACAGACAGCCTTCGTCTTATTACTTCTGGGTCAATATTTGCAGGGACAACACGCAGAGCTAATCGGAACATTTTACAGAGTATCAGTAAACAATGGGAGATAACTCGAATTAAAACTTTCGATTCGATTCAACATTGGAAAATGGTAAATGACATTAATTCCCGGGTCCATTTCTGTCATGATTTTGCTTGAATTTAACTATTTTATATTTGGCAGTCGATATACAGATTTATTTCATCAATATGTAACTATTATTGATAAGATTCTTGCACTCAAATTCTACCTAGGATGTTCCGTTTACCCTTTAAATGAAAATCAATATGATACCTGCTACAGTCCTACCCACTTATATCGACATCACTTATGTCGACAAGCCGCCTATGTCGACAAAAAAGCAAAGTCCCGGTCCCTTGGTCTACTATTACTACCAAACTTGTCATGCTTATGTCGACGTCGAGATAAAAAAATAAACGTACATGTCGACAGAAGCCCTTGGTCCCAGCTTGAACAAATCCTTTGTTTTCTAATCATTTATGTCGACAAGCTGCCAGTTCCGACCCATACTTTGTTTAACAATTAGTTGATCTTGCCGCCGGGTCATTTATGTCGACAAGCGGCCAGTTCCGACCTGTACTTTGTTCAACAATTAGTTGATCTTGCCGCCAGTCTTTACTGTCTCGGTGGATTAAAAAACAGGCTTTTGTTTGGTCCTATAAAGTTGGCCTCTCGCGGCGACTTAAATGACACATGTACCCTTCATCAACGCAAGCCGGTTACAATGTTCAATAAAAACAATCCACCCTTCATTTAAAAAAAAAAAAATCATCACCAAACTTGAATAAAAAGCAATGAAATCTGATCGATTGTTGCATTTTCCAAAGTGATCGGTGATTAAAACAAGTTTATTGTGCTGTGAAAGTTTCCTTTTTAACTTTATTTATGTTTACGATGGCTACCAACGGCAGTGTAAAACGCAGATTAAATTTACAGTCTCTGGAAACTAAATGTCTGGCTGTTAAGGAAGTTGAAGGTGGGGCATTTCGCAAAGATATCTGTGAAAACTTTTCACTTAAACACAACACCCTGTCAGGATGGATGATAAACCAAAAAGTTGTTCTCCACCTTAACACTGGTGGTGGACCAAAAAAAAAAAAAAAAAAAAAAAAAGGAGGAGAACAACTTATTGGTCTAGGTGGATGAAAGCTGCCGAGTCTATAAAGAAAGGCCACGATGAAGGTAAATTAATCATATCAGCCGCATATCTCTTGTTCAATTTTATGTACTTTTCACGATGACTTCCGTAAATAAATACATGTTATCATTTCCCTGTGAATAGCCCCCATCCCCTTGGTAGCCTCAGTAAGATGGAATATTGTTTCAGGCTGACCAAAATCTAGGCCAATTTAAGTACATGTACATGTACTTTGTAGCATGAAAATAACAACTATGCAACAATGATTATCGTAGTGAATTGTGAAGACATTAGATCAAATGAGGACAACCATTTTTGTATACATGTATTTCCCATCAGGATGGGACCGATGAATACATTGTCTAACATGAGACCCGAACACGAATTCATGGATTTTTCATATATATGCACTTAATGCATTGTGGATTTTATTACAAAGGTAACCAAAATGTAATTTGTCAATATAGACGTGTATTTCACGCTGGTTTTGTCTTCATGTACTCAAAATTTCCATTGTTTTCTCAAAGTGTAAATCCGGCTTACTGACGACAGGTCACCCCCCCCCCACCCCCCAACACTTATCTCGACATCCGCTTATGTCGACAAAATTTCCTCGGGCCCGAGGATGTCGACATAAACGGGTAGGACTGTACTTATTATATCTGCACTTTTGCAGACATATTGTAATTGATCATGTCCATCCGTCCCTCCGTCTGTGTGTCTCTGCGTATGTTGGTCGATTCGTCTGCCCGTCTGTCGCTTTGTTCTTCTTTTAACCTGAACTCTTTCTATGTCGATTGAATAAGGGTGATCATATTCGGAATCGTGTTTCTTAAGTATATATATATATATATATATATATATATATATATATATATATATATATATATATATATATATATATATATATATAGCAACGAAGGTTTCAGATAACGGATGCAGCCCTCGAGGACGAGCTGGAATGTCAAAGGTCTTAATTTCATAGGTAATATGGTCTCTTCATCGTAAACTAAACTCCATCTGCATTGATTAAGGGAGTTTGACCATATTTGGTATGATGTTTAACAAATAAGAGTAGGTGCCAACTACGATTTCAGACCCTGCATATATTCACCAGAGGAAGAGAAAGTTAAATAATATCGACTCTTCCTTGTACACTGAACTCCATCTACACCGATAGAGCGAGTGTGATCATATTTTGGTATAGTGCTTTACAAAGATACATAGACTGTGATCATATTTTGGTATAGTGCTTTACAAGGATACATAGAGTGTGATCATATTTTGGTATAGTGCTTACAAGGATACATAGTGTATGATCATATTTTGGTATAGTTCTTTACAAAGATACATAGACTGTGATCATATTTTGGTTTAGTGCTTTACAAAGATACATAGACTGTGATCATATTTTGGTATAGTGCTTTACAAAGATACATAGACTGTGATCATATTTTGGTATAGTGCTTACAAGGATACATAGAGTGAGATCATATTTTGGTATAGTGCTTTACAAAGATACATAGACTGTGATCATATTTTGGTATGGTGCTTTACAAAGATACACAGAGTGTGATCATATTTTGGTATAGTGCTTTACAAAGATACATAGACTGTGATCATATTTTGGTATAGTGCTTTACAAAGATACATAGACTGTGATCATATTTTGGTATAGTGCTTACAAGGATACATAGAGTGTGATCATATTTTGGTATAGTGCTTACAAGGATACATAGAGTGAGATCATATTTTGGTATAGTGCTTTGCAAGGATACATAGAGTGTGATCATATTTTGGTATAGTGCTTACAAGGATACATAGACTGTGCTCATATCTTGGTATAGTGCTTTACAAAGATACATATAGAGTGTGATCATATTTTGGTATATTGCTTTACAAGGATACATAGACTGAGATCATATTTTGGTATAGTGCTTACAAGGATACATAGAGTGTGATCATATTTTGGTATAGTGCTTACAAGGATACATAGAGTGAGATCATATTTTGGTATATTGCTTTACAAAGATACATAGAGTGTGATCATATTTTGGTATAGTGCTTACAAGGATACATAGAGAGTGATCATGTTTTGGTATAATGCTTACAAGGATACATAGAGTGTGATCATATTTTGGTATATTGCTTTACAAGGATACATAGAGTGAGATCATATTTTGGTATAGTGCTTACAAGGATACATAGAGTGTGATCATAGTTTGGTATAGTGCTTACAAGGATACATAGAGTGTGAACATATTTTGGTATAGTGCTTACAAGGATACATAGAGTGAGATCATATTTTGGTATATTGCTTTACAAAGATACATAGAGTGTGATCATATTTTGGTATAGTGCTTACAAGGATACATAGAGTGTGATCATGTTTTGGTATAATGCTTACAAGGATACATAGAGTGTGATCATATTTTGGTATATTGCTTTACAAGGATACATAGAGTGAGATCATATTTTGGTATAGTGCTTACAAGGATACATAGAGTGTGATCATATTTTGGTATATTGCTTACAAGGATACATAGAGTGTGATCATATTTTTGTATAGTGCTTACAAGGATACATAGAGTGTGATCATATTTTGGTATATTGCTTTACAATGATACATAGAGTGTGATCATATTTTGGTATATTGCTTTACAAGGATACATAGAGTGTGATCATATTTTGGTATATTGCTTTACAAGGATACATAGAGTGTGATCATATTTTGGTATATTGCTTACAAGGATACATAGAGTGTGATCATATTTTGGTATAGTGCTTTACAAGGATACATAGAGTGTGATCATATTTTGGTATAGTGCTTACAATGATACCTAGAATGAGATCATATTTTGGTATAGTGCTTTACAAGGATATATAGAGTGTGATCATATTTTGGTATACTGCTTACAAGGATACATAGAGTGAGATCATATTTTGGTATAGTGCTTTACAAAGATACATAGAGTGTGATCATATTTTGGTATAGTGCTTACAAGGATACATAGAGTGAGATCATATTTTGGTATAGTGCTTACAAGGATACATAGAGTGAGGTCATGTTTTGGTATAGTGCTTACAAGGATACATTGAGTGAGATCATATTTTGGTATTGTACTTACAAGGATACATAGAGTGAGATCATATTTTGGTATATTGCTTTACAAGGATACATAGAGTGAGATCATGTTTTGGTATATTGCTTTACAAGGATACATAGAGTGAGATCATGTTTTGGTATATTGCTTTACAAGGATACATAGAGTGAGATCATATTTTGGTATATTGCTTTACAAGGATACATAAGGTGAGATCATGTTTTGGTATATTGCTTGACAAGGATACATAGAGTGAGATCATATTTTGGTATATTGCTTTACAAGGATACATTGAGTGTGATCATATTTTGGTATAGTGCTTTACAAGGATACATAGAGTGTGATCATATTTTGGTATAGTGCTTACACGGATACATAGAGTGTGATCATATTTTGGTATATTGCTTTACAAGGATACATAGAGTGAGATCATATTTTGGTATAGTGCTTTACAAAGATACATAGAGTGTGATCATATTTTGGTATAGTGCTTACAAGGATACATAGAGTGAGATCATGTTTTGGTATTGTGCTTACAAGTATACATAGAGTGAGATCATATTTTGGTATTGTACTTACAAGGATACATAGAGTGAGATCATATTTTGGTATAGTGCTTACAAGGATACATAGAGTGTGATCATATTTTGGTATAGTGCTTGCAAGGATACATAGAGTGAGATCATGTTTTGGTATATCGCTTTACAAGGATACATAGAGTGAGATCATGTTTTGGTATATTGCTTTACAAGGATACATAGAGTGAGATCATATTTTGGTATATTGCTTTACAATGATACATAGAGTGAGATTATGTTTTGGTATATTGCTTGACAAGGATACATAGAGTGAGATCATGTTTTTGTATAGTGCTTACAAGGATACATAGAGTGAGATCATGTTTTGGTATATTGCTTTACAAGGATACATAGAATGAGATCATATTTTGGTATATTGCTTTACAAGGATACATAGAGTGAGATCATGTTTTGGTATATTGCTTTACAAGGATACATAGAGTGAGATCATGTTTTGGTATAGTGCTTTACAAGGATACATAGAGTGAGATCATGTTTTTGTATAGTGCTTACAAGGATACATTGAGTGAGATCATATTTTGGTATTGTACTTACAAGGATACATAGAGTGAGATCATATTTTGGTATATTGCTTTACAAGGATACATAGAGTGAGATCATGTTTTGGTATATTGCTTTACAAGGATACATAGAGTGAGATCATGTTTTGGTATATTGCTTTACAAGGATACATAGAGTGAGATCATATTTTGGTATATTGCTTTACAAGGATACATAAGGTGAGATCATGTTTTGGTATATTGCTTGACAAGGATACATAGAGTGAGATCATATTTTGGTATATTGCTTTACAAGGATACATTGAGTGTGATCATATTTTGGTATAGTGCTTTACAAGGATACATAGAGTGTGATCATATTTTGGTATAGTGCTTACAAGGATACATAGAGTGTGATCATATTTTGGTATATTGCTTTACAAGGATACATAGAGTGAGATCATATTTTGGTATAGTGCTTTACAAAGATACATAGAGTGTGATCATATTTTGGTATAGTGCTTACAAGGATACATAGAGTGAGATCATGTTTTGGTATAGTGCTTACAAGTATACATAGAGTGAGATCATATTTTGGTATTGTACTTACAAGGATACATAGAGTGTGATCATATTTTGGTATAGTGCTTACAAGGATACATAGAGTGTGATCATATTTTGGTATAGTGCTTGCAAGGATACATAGAGTGAGATCATGTTTTGGTATATCGCTTTACAAGGATACATAGAGTGAGATCATGTTTTGGTATATTGCTTTACAAGGATACATAGAGTGAGATCATATTTTGGTATATTGCTTTACAATGATACATAGAGTGAGATTATGTTTTGGTATATTGCTTGACAAGGATACATAGAGTGAGATCATATTTTGGTATATTGCTTTACAAGGATACATAGGGTGAGATCATGTTTTGGTATAGTGCTTTACAAAGATACATAGAGTGTGATCATATTTTGGTATAGTGCTTACAAGGATACATTGAGTGAGATCATGTTTTGGTATAGTGCTAACAAGTATACATAGAGTGAGATCATATTTTGGTATTGTACTTACAAGGATACATAGAGTGTGATCATATTTTGGTATAGTGCTTACAAGGATACATAGAGTGTGATCATATTTTGGTATAGTGCTTGCAAGGATACATAGAGTGAGATCATGTTTTGGTATATCGCTTTACAAGGATACATAGAGTGAGATCATGTTTTGGTATATTGCTTTACAAGGATACATAGAGTGAGATCATATTTTGGTATATTGCTTTACAATGATACATAGAGTGAGATTATGTTTTGGTATATTGCTTGACAAGGATACATAGAGTGAGATCATGTTTTTGTATAGTGCTTACAAGCATACATAGAGTGAGATCATGTTTTGGTATATTGCTTTACAAGGATACATAGAATGAGATCATATTTTGGTATATTGCTTTACAAGGATACATAGAGTGAGATCATGTTTTGGTATATTGCTTTACAAGGATACATAGAGTGAGATCATGTTTTGGTATAGTGCTTTACAAGGATACATAGAGTGAGATCATGTTTTTGTATAGTGCTTACAAGGATACATTGAGTGAGATCATATTTTGGTATTGTACTTACAAGGATACATAGAGTGAGATCATATTTTGGTATATTGCTTTACAAGGATACATAGAGTGAGATCATGTTTTGGTATATTGCTTTACAAGGATACATAGAGTGAGATCATGTTTTGGTATATTGCTTTACAAGGATACATAGAGTGAGATCATATTTTGGTATATTGCTTTACAAGAATACATAAGGTGAGATCATGTTTTGGTATATTGCTTGACAAGGATACATAGAGTGAGATCATATTTTGGTATATTGCTTTACAAGGATACATTGAGTGTGATCATATTTTGGTATAGTGCTTTACAAGGATACAAAGAGTGTGATCATATTTTGGTATAGTGCTTACAAGGATACATAGAGTGTGATCATATTTTGGTATATTGCTTTACAAGGATACATAGAGTGAGATCATATTTTGGTATAGTGCTTTACAAAGATACATAGAGTGTGATCATATTTTGGTATAGTGCTTACAAGGATACATAGAGTGAGATCATGTTTTGGTATAGTGCTTACAAGTATACATAGAGTGAGATCATATTTTGGTATTGTACTTACAAGGATACATAGAGTGTGATCATATTTTGGTATAGTGCTTACAAGGATACATAGAGTGTGATCATATTTTGGTATATTGCTTGACAAGGATACATAGAGTGAGATCATATTTTGGTATATTGCTTTACAAGGATACATAGGGTGAGATCATGTTTTGGTATATTGCTTTACAAGGATACATAGAATGAGATCATATTTTGGTATATTGCTTTACAAGGATACATAGAGTGAGATCATGTTTTGGTATATTGCTTTACAAGGATACATAGAGTGAGATCATGTTTTGGTATAGTGCTTTACATGGATACATAGAGTGAGATCATGTTTTTGTATAGTGCTTACAAGGATACATAGAGTGAGATCATGTTTTAGTATGGTGCTTTACAATGATACATAGAGAATAACTAAAATTTCTGATCCTGGATATATCCGCCTGGGGGTGTGGTGGTCATAGGTAATATGGACTATTAATATTGTGTTTCACGAGGATGAGTTGATAACAACGAAGGTTTCGAATTCCCGAAAGAAGCCTATGGGGTATGTGTGTGTGGAGAAGGGTGGGAGTAAAGAAACATGAAAGGTGCAGATATTGGTGAGCGGTTTTATCTCTAGTTGACATTCATATAGAAATGGGAAAATAAGAAATATCATAAATTTACAAAAACGTAACTTTACCTTATATATACAGGACTAATCAGGGGAAGGGACGGAGCCGATGCCATCCCCTCCACCCCCCATTCTTGATCATAATGAGCGCGAAACAACCTGAACGTTTCCTAGAGTAAGTTTCATTTACAGTTAGAGGGCTAAAATTATGCCCTGGAAATGCTTAAAATACAGGAGCTTCATGGGGCCTCACACTCTGGGCCCCCACTGGGGATTCTGTCCTAGAGATCCTTTGCCTATTTATTTACGCTCCCCCTGAAGTATTATTTTGGATCCGTCCACGATTTTGTTTTTAAAAAAATTTGGGTGTTGGGGGTGGGGGCAGGGGGTAGAATCAGGTCACAAAGTTCTCTTTATTCAAAAGTAGCTTAGAACTCTCTTAATCAATAAGACTGAAATTTGAAGTTTTTTCATGAATGGATCACATTCATTTCATATTGGTAGATACATCTGTATTCCACCCTACTTGGGGTGGGTGTCTACGAACAGAGCTTAACCATTATATTTTGGGTCGATAAGTCCCAGCTGACTTCTTGCAAATATTATAATTAAAATTTGACAGTTTTTCAAGATCACACAAGTTTCAGATTATTTGATACATGTACTTTTGTGCCGCCAGCTTTACTCAAACATTAGAATATCACGTACTGCTAGAATATAGTAATTTTTGTATTTAAATTATTATTATTATTATTTTTTTTTTTGTATGTGGTATATAATTTATGTACTTATTAACTAAGTTTGCAAAAATGACGATCTTGCACAGTTTTTGCTTTATACAAACGTGTACTGTAACGAAAAGGAAAGGCATTGAATCATCGGGCCCAAACTCTTGTTAATTACGTCAGCAGAACGTTACACTCTTAGTCATTGTTTTGTTTACCTATGTGCTGGATATTGCAAAAATATGGTATGAGGAGAGGCAGATAATTATATGATACCATTTTGAATTAGAGTTCAAATCAGGGAAACGTAACTTTAATTCATGTTCTATGATGATGAATCGTTCACTTACACAACGAACATAAAGCCCGGCACACACGATAACGTTAGTGTTAAAAAAATAATGCTACCTCCTAATCCAGCCCTCCCGGAAAGACGAAAAAGGAATTATAGAGAAAAAGGGAAGCAACTCTTACAGATTAACTCCTCTTTCTACCTGCAGCTGTCTTCCTCACCTTCCGGCCTAACCTGTTCCACCCGGATCCCCTTTCTCAGGTTTTCCATGGTTTTCCCAAAGACTAAGTTGTTCATCAGCTTGAAGACGTCCTTCTCAAATCAGTCTTCGCTTTGGTCCTGAGATCAGTGTTGAGCTGGATGTACAGCGCCATCCACCCGCTTTGGTCAAATCCCAGTGTCCGGTGAACCTAAGTGACGCGAATCCCGAGACTGATGTAGAGCTTATGGTTCGGATAATCGACTACATATCGCTCTTTTTCTCGCAGGCTGAGGACAAGTTTAGTGCTTTCAGTGAGCTTACCAGCACTTCATCACATTCGCCCTGGGTTACTAATCCTCACGTTCAAGCGAGTGATAGTAGACATCTCGACAAAAACGGCAAAGACTGGGCTTAAAAGTTAGATGGCTGGATCGGGGGTGTAGAGTTTAGGGCCAGAAATTAGTTTGCTGAGCCAGGGTTGTACACTACTATGTCATCATCGATCTTCGATATTGACTCAAGTGTTATTTGTCTCATTTAATATTTGTCTACGTTATTATAATTAACGAGGTTGTTAAAAATAGATCATGTAGGCCTCTGATTAGTGCATTTGTTTTTTATGTTTGTATTTACGTATCCAGTCGATCGAACTTTGGAACAAAGTCCTTTACTAGGCTTTGGAATACTTAAGTGTGAAAAAGGGATTATGGTGTTTTAGAGCATTGAAGCCAACATGGACTAAACTAGTCTTAAAACAATATACTATCTCGCACGATGGCCAGTATATTGCTGAGGAAACGTGCTTCCTTTACAATTCTACGGTTTCGGGCCCGATTTCTGGTGACAGCACATGCTTGTGTACATGGCCACGTGTTCGTGCTCAGCGGTTCACTTACTGCTGTCCCGTTTCCTCCGTTCAAAGCACGATTATAGCCGTCCAGCGTACTTTGTATTAGATTTCAGGCCTTGTACTATAGTGGTAACGCAAGTTATGATTAAGTTTAATCAACACACAGATTCAGGTATGCGATTTCTAGGTGCCACAGATAGGGATATGCAACATAGAATGCTAAAACAGTGCAAATATTCCTAGTATAAATTTGACGTTTCTATATTTTTCTTGGTGCTTTATACGTTTACCACTACATAACTAAGGAAAAGATTGCTACACTGCGATTGTCAATCCTTTCATCAGTTTGTTCGTCTTTCCGTCAATTATCTCATCCTACAACATTTGCTGCAAACAAACCGAGCCTGGTGAACTATTTACTCATTTAATTAATAATAATAATAATAATAAATAATAATAATAATAATTATTATTATTATTATTATTATTATTATTATTATTAATATTATTATTATTATTATTATTATCCAAGCGCTTGGGGAGGAGACAAAATTAAATTTAGTTGGATCTTTTAATATTTGATGTAATCATGATGGAAATTAATTCTTTAAATGTACCTAAGAAAGTCGGTGTTTTCGGTTTGGGATAATCACCACTTATTCAAAATCCTTGTTGTATTTCGTATGTTATCCACGATGCTGGTTACTTTTGGAGACCTGTTAAAACACGACATATGGATCATTTTCAACAGTTGTCGAATTCAAATATCTGAATCAGGTCAAGGAAAAAAATATAATTACAATTGCAACTACAAAAAATTTAAATAAAAATAAACTTTTGCTTGCAAAATTATCTAATTTGTTTGCATTCTAAATATATGCATGTACTACGTAGATTCAGAATTTTAGATTTATATTTATCTGTTAAATAAACTAGACGGACTGCAATAAATATAGATACATATTTTCTGTCTTGAAATGGAGAAGTCTTGGACGAAATTCATTTTCTATTATGTTGTCCTGCCCTACATGAAATTGGAAACATCATGTATACCTCCATTTTTGTTGTTGTTGACCTTCCATTTAATATAAACTAATAATCTGCAATGCAAACATTATAGAATATGAAATGATGACAAAAAACATTGTCAGACAGAATCAACAATGAAGAGGAAAAAAAAACGTATAATAAACTCAGCGTAAGCATTGTCATTATATGCAACACGAGAGCAGCTTTAAAAACAATATACTTAAAATAAGATTGTAAATAATTATATCGTGAAGGAGAACGGCGCAGAAGTACATGCATTTCAATTTTAATAAAAATAATTTGCAAATAAAATGTATAGTTTGTACCTAGAAGACTGTAATATTGTTTCAATTATAGCATATTAACAATGTTGTACTCTTTATATGTGTATGATTATATTATGTTAACATTTGCTGATAATAACTAATTAATATGACTGACATGACATCGTTTGAATTTAATTGAATTGATTTGAATTGAACTAACCTGTTGTAGGAATTGAAATGACAAATACTACGGAACATTATATAATACTGATAACATACACATTCAAGACAGCCATACCTCCTCCCCCCCCCCCCCCCGATAATCAAGTTAGCTTAGTTAGTTAAGAGAATCAAGTTAGCTCTACTGTTCTCGTGATACCCAGTTATGGGAGAACGACAAATTCAACGTTACTGTAGGTTTCGTTAGTTCTTTATTTACTAAGTAGGTTTTTTACACTTCAGTATGTCTATATTTTGCTGTCGAGCCTATACATATAAGAAGACTTTTATTGGACTGTATTACTTGTAAGAGTCACGCTAGTAAGTTTGGAATCAATTGACCTACAACTAAAGGAAATAAATAATGCGTGTAGCTCAAATACTACCTATGCACATCAATGAATTTATTCGAAAACGTTTCTTGATTCAGAATGACTTTGAATGTGTATATTCACAGGAAATAGGTAATACATGACTGCATTGCTACCTAATTAGGTTTATACTACTTAAAAAAAAATAGCAAAAAGATGAAGAACATTAGTCAGCCTACATTTAACTGACGTACTATGATCTTTTTAGTAAAAAGGTAATATGCAATGTAGCACAAGAAATTCATTCATTAATATTAGATACATAGATGCATCAATAGTAAATCAACTGATTCCAACTAGTCTAATACATACTCCTATCATATGCAAACAGTGGAAATATAGTTATGGTCATAAAGTGCATATATGTAACAGTTATTTCATAGAAATGAGAATACAAAAGGATTAGACAGAAATATAGAAAGGTAGAAACGGAGAAGAGCACGATTAGGGAACTGTTTTGTAGTATTTCATTATTTCAATAAATAAGTACATGATAGATTGCATAATAAAATATAACAAATAAGAAGATCGGTATGCCTAGGAGGAAAATAACAGCTACAGGCCAAATAATAAAAGTTATAAAGAAATTCTAAAAAGGGATCATTTACATTGAAATTCATCCATAGAGTTATTATGTTTGCTAGATAATGTTCAACTTATTCCATTTTGTAAGAGTTACTTGTTGAGCTTATATTAGTTTAGTTTCAGAAATCCTGTTTCCATTAAAGACAAAATCTTATAATAAATGTGTGTAACCTTTCTTTAATTAAAGTAAATATTCATGCAATTAGTAAATGCTACAGTTAAACGTCAAGTATACTTTCCTGACAAGACCGGATCAAATTGTTTCAGCCCATATATATTCTTGTTGTCATTTTTAACGGATCCAAATATGTCAACTTTAGTTGAAATTTTGAAAATGAAATTAACGCCTCTTCATTGTCATTTAAATCAATGATATTTCTTATACTACTCTTAGACCAGTGTTTTTAATAAAATAATATTAGAATGCAAAAGTCAACTTGCATCATTGTATAAACTAAATTCTAGTCTATTATATCTGGGGTTCTTTTTATTTATAAAAAATAATGAATAATAAATAAAAATAAGGAAGGTCTTAAGAAATCTTTTCAAAACTAATTTCAAAATATCAAAAATAAATTTGTTTTCTATCGTAAGTATTTTTTAAAAATTTGAGGTATGCATATGACTCCATTTTTTTTCCTTTTGTAACAATCATCTCAACCATGGAAGTTTCAGGAATTGTATTTTTTTTCTTCAAAAAAATCAGTCAAATCTGTCATCTGTAATCCTCCTGAATAAATATTGTTAAAAATATTGATCTTTCTTCTTCACTCATCAGGATCATCCTTAAATAAATTTCCTAATAACGTGAGAAGCAGGAAAGAGAACTAAATGAGTGATTTAGGATAATGTGAGGGATTTTATAAATGTTAGTTTTGAAAATGATATCAGCTTGCTTCTTGTTGAAATTTGCAAAGTAGTTTCTAATTTGTTATATGTTTCTTCAAAACGTAAGTCACATAATTCGCTTAGATTAGTTGAAAAAATACTTCCAATATTCTAAATGGACCCTCTACCAATATAATTTAATATTTCACATAATTTACACTTGATAGGGATAAGGATCACATGCATATAGTTTTTATTATTCTATATTCATTTTGAATCCATATTTTATGCTATATTTTAGTAATTAATCCATTCCAGCCAAACTTAATTTTGAGTATTTCCCTTTTGTATAAATTGCCCTTTTATATTTTGGTACTTGTTAGCTGGGATCACCTTGCTCACAACCTAAGTATATCCTGTTATGTATGATGTTTATATAATATTACAAATATTTTAGGAAGTTATAAAAGTTTCTTGACTTTAATATTTGCTTAAACCTTAATGTTAAGTAAAATGTTGCCATGTATTAGCTATTGCCCTTGAATTAGGTTGTTTACTTAGTATTTGAATTCAAGGACGGTTTTGGTAAACACGTTGTTGATTCAATTTGAGGTCAAGGTTGATTTTGTTTATTGATAAAAGTAGAATTTCCCTTAGAGTTATGCGTCAAAAGTCACATACACATGTCATATTCTAGAACACTCTGTCATGTGACCTATCTTTAATTATAAATTCAGAGAGAGGAATTATTTAAAATATTCATTGGATTATAAAAGTGCTCATAGACTTTTGGATTTTGGATTTTGAATTGATGATTTGGGGATTTATGTGAACTTACTCAAAGATATTCTGGAGTACTTCATTTTGGCACATCAGCACATTAAATACATCAGGACATTAAATACTATTGTCACATCAAGATATTCAAGGATACAGTCATTCATTTGGAACATTCGTTCATTAGGAAGATTTGTTCATTCGGAACATTCATTCACTCGGAACAGTCATTCTTTCAGAACATTCTATATTTAGGACTTATGATTAGGACACTTAGAATTA
This sequence comes from Margaritifera margaritifera, assembly GCA_029931535.1. Taxonomy (NCBI): domain Eukaryota; kingdom Metazoa; phylum Mollusca; class Bivalvia; order Unionida; family Margaritiferidae; genus Margaritifera; species Margaritifera margaritifera. The sequence goes on from JAQPZY010001148.1 coordinate 272,215, forward strand.
TTTGATTATTTGGAATTTAATTCACGTTATTGTAAGTTTGAATTTTCACTTTAATTGTCCAGAAATAGATTGTTTGTTGATTTTACATCTATTGTTGGTTTCACTTACTTTCTGTTACATTGTTCTTAGATCATAGAATCGTAACAGAAATTTGGAGCTCGTCTGGGATAGAATTGCTTTAAATCATATTATATATATTAAAGTTATCTTCATATTGATTTTGTCTCGAAATTTTGTGTTGTCTTTGGCAAAGATTTTAATTTGAGGAATTATTTTTTTTTGTACCAAACCAACAAGCATTCACAATGGCATCTAATGTTCGGAATTTAATTTCAAATCCTACTCAGGAGTGGTTAGAGTCTATGAGAAGGTATGAGTTGCTCGAACTTGCCAGAAAATATAGTCTGTCTGAGGTAAAAGCATCATTAACAAAACAGGAGATAAAGATTATTTTAATTCAGTATTTTGTAGGAAAGAGAAACATTTTGGATAGTAGTGCTTTAAGCTGGATCGGAAAACCTGTATCTGGTTCTGATAGCACATTAAGGGAATTAGACTTACAGAACCAGATGGATTTAGAATTAGCACAGCTTCAGATTGAGAGAGAGAAAGAGAGAGAGAGAGAGAGACAGATACAGAAGTAGAAAGAAATGCAGGGGAAATAAATGCAGATGCAGAGAGAGGTAAAGGAGAGAGAGAGATGCAGATACAGATGCAGAGAGAAGAAAGGGAAATACAATTTAAATTAAGAGAATTAGAACTGGCAAACAGAGCACACTCCCACCACACTTTACACACAAGTTCAGGTTTTGATTTTACCAGATATATTAGGTTAGTACTCCGTTTTCAGGAAAAAGAAGTAAATAAATACTTTCTTCTCCACTTTGAGAAAATTACTGAAACCGTGAAATGGTTATTACAAAGTGTACTTATTGGTAAAGCTCGTGAAATCTGCACTTCACTGTCAGTACAACAAAGCACTGATTAAGATGTGCTTAAGGAGTACATCTTGAGGGTTATGAGTTGGTACCAGAGGCATATCGACAAAGGTTTAGGAATTGTAGAAAAGAAACTGGACAAACTCATGTCGAATTTGCAAGGGAAAAAGAACAACTATTTGATAGGTGGTGCTCAGCCAAGAAGGTTGATCAAGATTACGATAACCTCAGACAACTCGTATTAATTGAAGAGTTCAAGAGGTGCATCTGTAGTGATGCTAAGACCTACCTTGACGAGCAGAAAGTGGAACTTTTGGAAAATGCTGTTCGTATGGCTGATGATTATTCGTTGACTCACATCATTTCATTTGGCAATAATTCTTCATTTCAGCGGTTTTCTGGTAAAACACCATTTCAATCTTAAACGAACGAGTACTTCCAAATTTCAACACATGACAACTGTTAGGAATCAAACATCTGATAAGACTGATCAGAAATCCTTACCTCTTTTTCCGTGCACTTATTGTAAAACGAAAGGGCACGTCATTTCTGATTGCTTCAAATTGAAATATCAGCAACAGAGTAAAGACAGAGATTTTCCAAATGCTCTTATATCAAAGAGGTCAAGGTCACGATCTTGTATTGAAATCAATACATTTGTTGGGTCAAACAAACCACAGCCTGGTTATATGTTGGAGACTTATGGACCATTCATTTATTGGTGATTCTGCCAAGCCTATCCCTATTAAAATAATAAGGAACACAGCAGCTTCTCAGAGTCATTTATTATCGGGTACTTTGCCTTTGTCTGAGAAGTCTTCTTCTAGTGAAAGTGTTCTTATTCAGGGTGTATAGTGCAGCTTTATAAATGTTGATCTCTATTGTGTTACGTTGGCATCAGACATAGTTTCCGGACCTGTGACTGTTGGAGCAGTGACTTCTTTACCAATAGAGGGTGTTCATTTATTACTAGGCAATGACCTAGTTGGAGATAAGGTTGTGGTTAATCCACTTGTAACTGACAAACCTTGTTTGGATCAAAAAGTTGATCCTGTCGAAATCGAAATCCCTGATTTGTACCCTGCTTGCGCAGTTACCAGAGCTATGGCATAAAGAGCTCTTGAGAATGATGTTGATCAGGAAACTATTCCTTTAGCTCATACATGTATTGGTCAGTCATTTGATGAGGTCACTTTTTCCTCAGGTATTGATCAATCAAACGGTATTGATCACAGTGATCCTCTTTGACAACTCATTTTCTTTATTCTAATCAGGGTGACAAACGACATTCACTTGTCGTTCAACAGTAACGAGATCCCAAAATATCCTGTTTGTTTCAGAGGGCTATTAGTGAAACTAAAGCCACATAAGTTCCAGTGTGTTACTTTGTAAAAAATGGGAACCTTATGATAAAATGAAGTCCACCTGACGTACCCACTGGTGACGAGTGGTCAGTGAGCTATCAAATTGTCGTTCTGAGGTCACATCAACAGGAAATTCTTAGTCTAGTCCATTAAACTCCCTTGGAAAATGGAGGAAATGGAGACCGCCTGAGGTACCTGCTGGTGACGAGTGGTCAGTGAGCTGTCAAATTGTTGTTCCTAAGTCATACCGAAAGGAATTCTTAACCTAGCCCATGAAACTCCTTTGGCTGGTCATTTAGGAGTCATTAAGACTTATCACAAGAACTTGAATCATTTTTATTAGCCATAACTTAAAAGTGATGTTTCTAAATACTGTCGATCTTTTCACACTTGTCAAATAGTAGGAAAACCCAATCATAAGATACCTAAGGCTCATCTGCAACCTTTTCCTGCATTTGATGAACCATTTAGTAGAATAATGGTGGACTGTGTCAGTACTTTACCTAAAACCAAGTCAGGCAACCAATACTTGCGGACCATCGTGTGTGCGTCCACAAGGTTTCCAGAGGCAATTCCTCTGAGAAATAAAAAAACTAAAACCATCGTGAAAGCTTTGTTGAAGTTTTTTTTACACTTGTTGGCCTTCCCAAATCTGTCCAGTCCCATCAAAGGTAAAATTTTATGTCTGGAATTTTCCAACAAGTTATGCTTGTATTAGGAATCCAACAGTTTAAATCTTCTGCCAATCACCCTGAAAGTCAAGGTGCTTTGGAAAGATTTCATCAAACTTTGAAGAATATAATTCGTCATATTACTTTGATACAGGAAAGTATTGGGATGAGGGTGTTCATTTGTTGGTTTTGCTGTTAGGGAATCAGTTCAAGGGGCATTTGGGTTTTAGTCCCTTTGAACTGGTTTGTGGTCATACTGTCCATGAACAATTGAAATTATTGAAAGAGAAACTTCTTTAAAATGAAGATTCAAAGATTAATCTTCGTGACTATGTCTCTGATTTCAAATACAGGTGTAAAAGGTCTGTGTAGTTGCCAGTACTTATCTTCACACTACCCAGTCAAAAATGAAAAATTAAGGTATGACAGAAATACACAGGAAAGGAGTTTTAAACCAGCTGAGAAAGTTCTGTCTCTCTTGCCCATACCTCAAAATCCTCTCCGGGCTAAATGTTATGGTCCTTATACCATTGATAAGAAAGTAAATGACTTAAATTATATCATTAACACTTGTGGGTGGCGGAAACAGAAACAACTTTGTCATGTAAATATGTTAAAGGAATATTTTGACAGATAATTTAGTTGTCCGTGTCCCACACAGTGAAGATATTAACGATGGAATACAATCAGATTATAGTGACTCTGGTATAACCAACCTTCGGAATTCAGAAATATTGAACAATCTGGACCAGACCCTTTCACATTTACAACAACAGGAAAGAAAAGAACTGAAACAGTTATTACATGAATACGAGCACTTGTTTCCTGATGTTCCTACACGAACAAATAAAATCTATGATGACGTTGATATTGTAGATTCTACACGTGTGAAACAGTGTCTTTACAGGATGAATGTCTCAAACAGGACTATTTGAAGAAAGGAATTCAGTATTTACTGGAGAATGATTTTATTGAACCAAGTAAAAGTTACTGGAGTTCACAAGTATTATTGTTCCTAAGCTAGATGATACATTCGCATGTATACTGACTATAAAAAAGTCAACAGTGTCACCAAAACGGATTCACTTCCAATACCAAGAATGGATGATTGCATTAATAAAATTGGAAATGCGAAATATGTTACCAAGTTTGACCTTTTAAAAGGATTCTGGCAAATTCCACTCACGGAAAGGGCAAACGAAATATCAGCATTTGCAACAATTGGACTTTATCAATATAAAGTCATGCAGTTTGGAATGAAAAATTCTCCTGCAACGATTCAACGTCTGATGAACATGATAACATCTGGTATAGATAATTTTGACGCCTACATCCATGACGTCGTTATATACAACGTCACATGGGAAGATCACTTGGAAACCATTCGGAAATTCTTCGATCGACTCAGTGATGCAAATCTAACGATTAATTTGAGCAAAAGTTAGTTTTGCCATGCTTGTGTCACATTTTTAGGGCATATTGTGGGACAAGGTCAAGTTAAACATATAGAAGCTAAGGTCAAGACTATCTCTGAATTTCCGGTACCAATTTGTAAAAAGCAACTGATGCGATTTTTAGGTATTGCTGGATATTATCGGAAATTTTGCTCAATTTTTTCTCTAATTGCTGAACCTTTGACAAGTTTGTTGAGTAAGTGTCAGGAATCTTTGCACAAGTTACATCCATGCTTAAGAATGCACCAGTTCCTTCTGCACTAAATTTCCGTCAATCATTTAAATTGTCTGTTGATGTAAGTGATGTAGGGGTTGGTGGAGTATTGATTCAGGAAGACAAAAATGATGTGGATCACCCTGTGTGTTATTTAAAAAAAAAAAGTAAACAAGCACCAGAAAAATTATTCCACAATTCAGAAGGAATATTTGGCTTTGATATTGGCTTTACATCATTTTGAAGTGTATGGTACCTCGGCTCCGTCTCCGATTATTGTATACAGTGATCACAATCCCCTTACTTTCATCAACAAAATGAAAGATAAAAATCGGAGATTGCTGAGATGGAGTTTAATATTGCAGGAATATAACATTGACATTCAACACATCAGGGGAAAGACAATGTGATCACATATGCTCTTTCACGTGCATAGACTATGTTGCTTAGTTTTGTATAACTGAGTGACTTTTAAAAGACGTTTTCATTTGAAATTTTGATTATGCATATTTAAAAGAAAGCTTTATTCCATAAATCTTTCTTTTGCTTTAAGAGGGGAGGTGTTCTGTATTATGTTTATATAATATTATAAATATTTTAGGAAATTATAAATGTTTCTTGACTTTAATATTTGCTTAAACCTTAATGTTAAGTATAATGTTGACATGTCTTAGCTATTGTCCTTGAATCAGGTTGTTTACTTAGTATTAAAGTTCAAGGACGGTTTTGGTAAACACGTTGTTGATTCAATTTGATGTCAAGGTTGGTTTTGTTTATTGATAAAAGTAGAATTTCTCTTACAGTTGTGTCTCAAAAGTAGCATACACGTATAATATTCTAGAACATTCTATCATGTGGCCTATCGTTATATATACCATGTTTAGTGGACAGTTTTTCAGTTTCGACCTTAACATCAGTCTTTAAAGAGCAATTACAGTCGTAAAAAATAATTCCAAATTCAGAGAGAGGAATTATTTAAAATATTCATTGGATTATAAAAGTGCTCATAGACTTTTGGATTTTGGATTTTGAATTGATGATTTGGGGATTTATGTGAACTTATTCAAAGATATTCTGGAGTACTTCATTTTGGCACATCAACACATTAAAGACTACTGGCACATTAGGACAATAAAGACTATTGCCACATCAACACATTCAAGGATGCAGTTATTCATTGGGAAGATTCGTTCATTAGGAAGATTTGTTCATTCGGAACATTCATTCACTCGGAACATTCATTCATTCAGAATATTCATTATTTAGGACTTGTGATTAGGACACTTAGGATTATTGGATTATTTGGATTTTAATTCACGTTATTGTAAGTGTCTTTTGAATTTTCACTTTAATTGTCCAGAAATAGATTGTTTGTTGATTTTACATCCATTGTTGGTTTCACTTCCTTTCTGTTACATTTTTCTTAGATCATAGAGTCGTAACAAGCCAAAATAATTTGACACATAATCGTTCGATACAATAGACTATTTTGCACCATTTTAACGTATTCTAACCAATTTACGTATAGACAGACCAAAGTTAAAATAAACTATAGATTTATTTATACATTTAAATGAATAACCATCAAAAGCTTTTTCAAAGTTAACAGGCAATACTAAACTAGAAACTTTTTTCAAATAAGATATCATACACATTTTAATATTCCCCACAAACAATCTGCTACTTTTAAATCCTTTCTTAACCTTATGATAGATATCATATAAAACTTTCTTTTAATTAATTACCTATACGTGGATATATCATTTTATTTTATATGCAACACTTAATAAAGAAATTTATCTTAAATTTTTCAAACAAGTCCTGTTTTCGTTCTTTTTTTGTAATATCTATTATAACGTCCCATTTCTATTTTATCATTAGCAACGTGCATAAATCTTAAAATTAACCAGCATAAATATTTCAATAAGAATTTTAAAAGTCCCCTGTAAAAGCATCCAGTCTAGGAGTTTTATCACGTCTCATACCTTTTCCAAACAAAAAACTAGTTTAGTGTAAATACTGTCGCCCTCTAATGTATTTTTATATAGCATATATTACTTAGCATATCAGAATTGTTGCCTAAAATACGTTGAATTTCATTTTCCTCAATTTCACTATATACTTTTTCGAGTCAGACATTGTGTTTTGGAAGAAAAGAACAGTTATGTCGTGTTTCCAATGGAAGTCTTTTAATGGTAGACATACACTACACACATCATTGAAACCGGTGTCTAAACCATGATGTATTTTTCTAAATAATGTCACTACGACATGTATAATCATGTATAATGTTACACGTTCCACGAAAAACATTGTAGTAAGTACGAAGAAAAGTTAAAAGAAAATCGATATTGTTTATTTTACGAGAAGCCATTTTATTCGTAATGCATACATTACCTATGAATTCATATCTGAATGTAGTTTTCTTCGCTATCGGAAAAACTTTATACTATGATCTAACATTCTAGCAATAACGTTATCCATGAGCACCAGTTTGTTTTGCTGCACATTCATTACATTGTCACCTGCTTCACGCCACACTAATGTAAAAAAAATCTTTTAGGCACACCAGCATATTTATCACACTGTTAAATGAAGTAGACTTTACCCGAGAGAACTAGATAACGCAAATTACACATTTGTATATAATTATGAATACGATCGAAAGTGTTGATTGCAGCATGAAAAACTCGAAAATGCACGATGCACTATCAATCATCAAGATTATGTTGTTTATAGTAATGTCTTCCTCTTCTACTTCTTCTTCTTCTATTATTATTATTATTATTATTATTATTATTATTATTATTATTATTATTAACTTTGATTGCTATTATTATTAGTAGTAGGATTGTTGTTATTAATATTATTATTATTTTGCAGGCGTTCGGAGTAAGAGGCCAAATTATGTTTGTATGTCATCACTGAATAATTATACCTTAAAAGACTCACGTTACTAATTATATGGAAGAAAGGCAACCAGTCTAGAAATGGATGAAGATAAAATAGAGTATATATGGGTTTGGGTGGCCAGGATTGGTTGATAATGAAAGTAAAAGTTTAGTAAAAAGACTCTTTTCAGAGCGTATCCTATTGTAATAGAAAAAAGTTGGGACAATGTTTTATTGATGATATTTCAGCATTTTTACAGAACTGAGTTTGGAACACTCATTACTGAAATTAGCACTTGATTCTTTAGGTGGGCAAGTGAAAACGCATGTTTCAAACACATGTAAATCAAAACATGCTACGGGACAGATGGCTGTAACAGGATGAAGCCGGGTTGGGATTGGATTAGTGAAGACACCCAAAGCACTTGCGTTAATGAGATGTTTTTTTATAAATGTAATTTAAAGATGAATGAATATGACACTACTGTAAGAAAAAGATACAAGGAAAATGATATGGTCCCTAACATGGAACTATCAACAACAAGTAACTCAACGAGAAAAATCAAAGATTAATTAACGAATGGAACGTAAAACAAACGTGAATAACGTTCTATCACCAGTCAACGAATAGAAGTATATGATTTACACCCTAATACAAACAAGGTCTTATTAAGCACCAAGGGTAACCAAAGCATGTGATTTATATACAACTACGAATAATGCATCATTACCATTTATCCACAAGAAGGACGCATGTATTATTCACTTATCAATATATCACTCATTTAGCGATATTTGAAATATGGATGCACGAATTTATGAAACTATCATTCTATCAATCTATCACTTCATCAATTTACCACTCATTTAGCGATATTGAAATATGTATGCATGAATTTATGAATCTATCACTCATATAGCGATATTGAAATGGGAATGCATAAAATTTTGCTCAGATAGCAATAGTGAAATAACAATTAAAACATGGAACATATATATATATATATATATATATATATATATATATATATATATATATATATATATATATATATATATATATATATATATATATCGTGGCGTCCAGTTGACGACCAAGATGTATTTCTGGTTCCAGCCGCTCTAGTCAATGGTCAATGAGCCACCACGCATGCCCCGCCCCTTCCAGTCTGTTGAAAGAGTCCCTCAAGATCCCTCTCATCCAACATAGACCCTCTGGTCGCGGAGCCAGGTCCCTCACATGAAAACGATAGTAGTCTCTTCCACGCCAACGTCACCAGACAGCAGCGTGCACGTCTACAGCTGAAGATTGATCTCGTAAAGTCGTACGCTTCCTGTCAAGACTCGTCGTATTGTAACACTGATCTGCTTCAGAGATAAAATGTGCTATTTATTATCGATTGTGATGTGCTGAATTCAAATATGACAATTAAAACAACTGATTGGCTGCTGTTTCCAAGATATTTAAGTTTTTACATTTACGTCTATGTATATTGTGTACATAGTAGAGTTTTAATCATAAATTGTAAACCTAGGTCTTTGCACGTGTTTATGGTTGCTTTACATGATAATATTTCACCTGTCTTGTTTATGTACCACTTAAAAAACAGCAAAAGGGTTATATAAATAAAATATATATGTAAACAAAAGTAAATATAATATTATGTATATATAAGTACATAGTTTAGTCCTTATTCAGTGTCTACTCGGCGCTTCTTGGTTTGTCTCTTGAATTCATTAAATGGAACATCTCATGTCACTGTCCAGCAATAGTCTGCAAGCATTGATGGGCTCCATTTGCCCTGATAGCTTTTCTGCATTGTTGCAATGTCCTGGTGAAATCGCTTGCCGTGCTCGTCGCTAACTGCTCCGTAGTTCGGTGGGAAAAAATCTAGATGAGAGTGCAAAAAATGTATCTTTAGTGACATGTTGCAGCCAATGCTTTTGTATGCCTTGAGGAGGTTTTCCACCAACTCCCAGTAGTTGTCTGCCTTGTTGTTTCCGAGAAAATTTGTTGCCACTAACTGGAAGGCTTTTCCATGCCGTCTTTTCCTTGCCACGCAGTGCACGGTGAAATGCAACATCATCTCGAAGTTCACGAATCTGAGGACCAACAAAGACACCTTCCTTTATCTTAATTTCACTTAACCTTGGAAATTTTCCACTGAGGTACTTGAAAGCTGCTTGTGTTTTGTCCATGGCCTTGACAAAGATCTTCATCAGACCCAGCTTGATGTGCAAGGGTGGTAACAAAATCTTCTTTGATTCAACAAGTGGTGGATGCTGAACACTTTTCATCCCAGGCTCCAATGACTGTCGGAGTGGCCAATCTCTCTTGATGTAGTGGGAATCTCTCGCACGACTATCCCATTCGCAGAGAAAATAGCAGTACTTTGTGTATCCAGTCTGCAGACCTATTAAGAGAGCAAGAACCTTGAAATCGCCACAAAGCTGCCACTGATGTTGGTCATAGTTTATGCACCTCAAAAGTTGTTTCATGTTTTCATAGGTTTCCTTCATATGGACTGCATGACCAACTGGAATTGATGGCAAAACACTGCCATTATGCAGCAAAACAGCTTTAAGACTCGTCTTCGATGAACCAATGAACAGTCTCCACTCATCTGGATCATGAACGATGTTGAGGGCTGCCATCATACCATCGATGTTGTTGCAGGCTACAAGATAACCTTCCATGAAGAAGAATGGGACAAGATCCTTTTGACGGTGACAGAACATGGAAACCCTAACATCACCTGCCAGGAGATTCCACTGCTGTAGTCTGGAGCCCAACAGCTCTTCCTTACTCTTGGGTAGTTCCAAATCCCTGACAAGGTCATTCAGTTCACCTTGTGTTATGAGGTGTGGTTCAGAGGAGGTGGATGGGAGAAAATATGGGTCATGTGACATTGATGGTTCAGGATAGGAAGTTAATCCTCTTCCTCTTCCTCGTCTGACTCAAGTGAGAATGATTCTGGTGCATCAGGAACCGGCAGTCCTTCTTTGTGGTGTACTGGGCGTATAGCTGACGGATTGCTTGGATAATGTACAGTCCACTTTTTCTTCTTTGACACACCTTTCCCAACTGGAGGCACCATGCAGAAGTAACAATTGCTGATTTGATCTGTTGGCTCTCTCCAAATCATTGGCACTGTAAAAGGCATAGATTTCCTTTTCTTTTTAACCACTGGAGAAGATTTGTTGCGCAAGTGTTGCAGCATATGTGTGGGGCCCACATCTTGTTCTGATCTTCAATTTTGCAGCCAAAATAAAGGTGATAGGCTTTCTTAACCATTGGGGTTATACTGCGCTTTTGTGATGCAAAAGTCACTTCACCACAAACATGGCAGCAGTTATCTGCATTGTTAACACAAGTACGAGGCATCTCTGCTCACTTTGGGTAAACAGAGTGATGTAAGCTTAGTTATGATTGCATCATCCATGACTTCTAGGAATAACATGATGCAATTCATATCATTTATGATGCAATACCAGCTTCAGATTGCATCATTCATTGTTTTGCCTAAAAAGCAAGTACTCTCCAAACCCAGTCATAATGTTATTCACAGATCCAGTCAAAGATTTATTTTAGCCATTTCTGGTTTAAATTGAGATCCCTTCCCTTTATAACTCACTTATCCTCCGCCATTCCCAAATCAAGGGTCGTATATACTGACCCAGTATAATATCTTTAAAACTAGAGCCAATCAACAATTGTAAGCATCATTTTCGTTCTCAGAGACCCAGAATTAGTAAAGTCTGACAACATTTATTGTGGAAAGAATTTGGCTGTAGACCAGTGTATAATTTGTACATAGAGAATTTGCTTTATAAGTACCCTAGCTGTGATGAATATGCGTAGCTAGAGAACTCGAGGTACTTGGATTTTCACTGCAGGCAATTTGCACAGGCAGCATGGGTTGAATCGCGCTCAGTATTTCGAAATAAATAGAGCCGAAAAATAAACCACCCTCGGGTAACGCTGTACGCGTCAACGAAACCCGAGTACATTTTCGATCACACACACACACATTTTCGATCACACACACACACATATATATATATATATATATATATATATATATATATATTGATATAAAGCATACATAATTCCGTGACAATGGCTTTCTCCACACACAAGATTGCATTAAGGATAGAAATATAGGTTTGATCATGAACATCAAGAAATTTAAAGTTATTGAATTATTAATATCACGGTGTTTCCATATGGGAGCTGAATTTGTACTATGACTCCTATAGCGCTTAATATGTGATCCTTGATGCAGGACATTGTTCGATTCAGACGTTATATTTGGGGGGGGGGACCCCCACTTATGTCGTGTTTCCAATGAAAGTCTTCTAATAGAAGACATGCACGACATTAATCAGTGAAACTATTATATAAACAATGATGCATTTTTTAAATAATGCCATTACGTCACTATAATCATATACTACGGTATACGTTCCACGAGAAACATTGCATCAAGTACGGAAAAAAGGAAATTTTCAATTCAGATCGTAAGGGGCATCGTCAGTGGCACTGTGAGACAAAATGGGACCTATATTGTTTATTTCACAAGAAACTATTTTATTCGTAATGTATGCATTACCTATGGATTCACATATGAGATATGGAATGAAAACCATTACTTATTAACAAGCGTAAACCAATTGTGACATAATAAGAAACAAGAATTATATAATCATGCTGACATATCGCATTTTTCTCTCCATCCGTCATTTTTTAACTTTAGTATAATAATTTTCACATTGTTTGCTTTACAATAAGAATGAAAAACAATAAACAGATAGATAACTCTATAGATGGATGGATCGATTCATTCATTCAGCTTATTTTTATTAGCAATTAGATATAGGGTTTTTTCCCATACTTTGCAGTGTAGTGACCCTTACATGTGGATAAATATTCACCTAAACATAGTACAAAATATGCACACTAGCCTACTTGTACTTTGTGATTTTAGATTGATTGGCCCATTAGCTATGAACAAATATTAACTTTTTCACGAGTGTAAATACTCAAACATTACATAACGGATCATCGTACTACTGCTTATTACTATTATATTATATGCTAATTTTGAATCCATATATATATATATATATATATATATATATATATATATATATATATATGTGTGTGTGTGTGTGTGTGTGTGTGTGTGTGTGTGTTCCTATGGGAATGAATGAGTCAGCCATAGTGTCCGCTGGAGACAGAGTTTACCGTATATTGACCAATAAATACCTAGAGAATTACAGTTAATTGCAGGTTTCTTCTGTTTCAAGGTGTGTGTTGCACATTGCTGCCAATGTTACTACTGCTTCTGTGGTACCTTTCTCCCAACTTGAAGACGTTCAGCATGAGCATGATATACACATCGGAGATCAAGAATAGAGGAGATAAATATCATCTGTGTGCACCGTCATTTGGTAGACTAGGGAACAACATGTTTCAGTACGCGGCAGCCTATGGAATTGCCTCTGAGAAGGGCATGAAATTACTTTTAGCACCAGATTCCTTGATAGCTATGTTCTTCAATGTTGATGCAGACATATTTGAAAATGCTTCACAAATATGTTCTACTTTTCCGCTCTACCACGAATATTTCTGGGGGATTTATAACCGATCTTTTTCTGTTGGAATTCCTAAAAAGCAGGGCATTCGGCTATATGGATATTTTCAATCATATAAATATTTCAGTCATGTTAGAGATGAGATAAAAAGGCAATTTATGTCTTTCTCCGAACCGACACGAAAAACAGCAATTGATATACTCAAGAAAATCAAACAGGATTTTTTAGTCAAGCTGAGTGTAACAAGCGTAACTTTAATTGGAATTCATGTACGTAGAGGAGATAAGCTGAATGTAGATGATGTAAGAGTTGGAAACATAGTTGCACCCAAAGAATATTTCATTAAAGCCATTGGTTATTTCGCATCCAAGTATGAAAACATTGTTTTTGTAGTATGTGGCGATGATCAGAAATGGGCAAATGAGACTGTGCCATTACAGTCCAATGCTGTTTTTCTCAATCAGAGTTTTACACCCGATGTTGACCTTGCAATCCTCTCAATGTGTGACCATATGATCTTGTCAATAGGCAGTTACGGCTGGTGGGCAGCGTACTTGAACCGCGGAGAGGTCGTGTACTACAAGGACTGGATAACCTTCGGATCAGAAATTTGGAAAGCTTATGAGCATGATGACTACTTTCCGCCAGACTGGACCCCGATGTGAGAATAACAAAGTTTCAATGTATGTAAAGCAGCAATTAATATAGAGGTTCTGTAAATTTGAAATGTAAAGAATTGTTTATCTTCATGATTTCCAACTATAAAAGCTGGTATGCTCTTCTTCTTGAACTTGAGAGAGTTATCTTTAAATCAAGTACTCTTTATGTATCATGTATCTAGTACTCTTTATGTATCGTGTATCTAGTACTCTAAATAAATCGTGTATCTAGTACTCTAAATATATCGTGTATCTAGTACTCTAAATATATCGTGTATCTAGTACTCTTAATGTATCGTGTAGCTAGTACTCTTAATGTATCGTGTAGCTAGTACTCTTAATGTATCGTGTAGCTAGTACTCTTAATGTATCGTGTAGCTAGTACTCTTAATGTATCGTGTAGCTAGTACTCTTAATGTATCGTGTAGCTAGTACTCTTTATTGTATCGTGTAGCTAGTACTCTTAATGTATCGTGTAGCTAGTACTCTTAATGTATCGTGTAGCTAGTACTCTTAATGTATCGTGAAGCTAGTACTCTTAATGTATCGTGTACTCTAAATGTATCGTGTAGCTTGTACTCTTAATGTATCGTGTAGCTAGTACTCTTTATTGTATCGTGAAGCTAGTGCTCTTTATTGTATCGTGTAGCTAGTGCTCTTTATTGTATCGTGTAGCTAGTGCTCTTTATTGTTTCGTGTAGCTAGTGCTCTTCATGTATCGTGTAGCTAGTGCTCTCCATGTATCGTGTAGCTAGTGTTCTTCATGTATCGTGCACCTGGTGCTCTTCATGTATCGTGCACCTGGTGCTCTTCATGTATCGTGCACCTGGTGCTCGTCATGTATCGTGTAGCCGGTGCTCGTCATGTATCGTGTAGCCAGTGCTCGTCATGTATCGTGTAGCCAGTGCTCGTCATGTATCGTATCCCTAGTGCCCGTCATGTATCGTGTACTTAGTGCTCGTCATGTATCGTGTACCTAGTGCTCGTCATGTATCGTGTACCTAGTGCTCGTCATGTATTGTGTCTCCAGTACCCGTCATGTATCGTGTCTCCAGTGCCCAGTCATGTATCGTGTCTCCAGTACCAGTCATGTATCGTGTCTCCTATTATCAGTCATGTATCGTGTCTCCTAGTACCCGTCATGTATCGTGTCTCCTAGTACCCGTCATGTACCGTGAACCTAGTACCCGTCATGTACCGTGTCTCCAGCACTCGTCATGTACCGTGTCTCCAGCACTCGTCATGTACCGTGTCTCCAGCACTCGTCATGTACCGTGTCTCCAGCACTCGTCATGTACCGTGTCTCCAGCACTCGTCATGTACCGTGTCTCCAGCACTCGTCATGTACCGTGTCTCCAGCACTCGTCATGTACCGTGTCTCCAGCACTCGTCATGTACCGTGTCTCCAGCACTCGTCATGTACCGTGTCTCCAGCACTCGTCATGTACCGTGTCTCCAGCACTCGTCATGTACCGTGTCTCCAGCACTCGTCATGTACCGTGTCTCCAGCACTCTTAATGTACCGTGTATCCAGCACTCTTCATGTACCGTGTATCCAGCACTCTTCATGTACCGTGTATCCAGCACTCTTCATGTATCGTGTATCTAGCACTCTTAATGTATCGTGTATCTAGCACTCTCAATGTATCTTGTATCTAGCACTCTCAATGTATCTTGTATCTAGCACTCTCAATGTATCGTGTATTTAGCACTCTTAATGTATCGTGTATTTAGCACTCTTAATGTATCGTGTATTTAGCACTCTTAATGTATCGTGTATCAAGCACTCTTTATGTATCGTGTATCTATCACTCTTTATGTATCGTGTATCTATCACTCTTTATGTATCGTGTATCTAGTACTCTGGACAATGCAGGTTATGACGTCAGGTAACTGTCAAGTATCCGATCTATTGGTCTTGTTGTTCGAGATATTGTGAAAAAGTTTTTAAAAAATCAACAATTTTGAAAATATTGATTGTTATGTCAAAATACATACAAACGTCTTCAGCTATAACAATAATGGTCAAATTCCAAATGATAAGACATCTTAACAGAGATATGTTGTGTAAAAAAATAATAGCAAATGTGTATACGGTACTTCATTTTCTCCAAAACTATACACAAAATTGAAAGATATAGGAAAAAATATTGTAATGGTCAGTTAAAGCAGGGATTGATGAACAGAAGTAGACGTCAAACTCTCGATTTATCGTGTAATGCAATATATTTATTGAACTTATAATACTTGCACAAGTTGCGGAAAAAAAAACAGGTTCGATTCTCGGATGGGAATATATTTGCTTTTTATCTTTTTTTTTAACTAACCTTTTGAATGTGACATATACCTCCAAATTTACAGATTAGAACCTAAGTTTAAATAATTGCTGAAATTTTTTCAATCAAATAAATATTTGAAGAAAAAAAAACATGTAGAGATTCACCTTCTAAAATAATCCGAATTAATTTATGCGAGTGCAAATTTAAAATTTGCTTGCATATAATTTAATTTTAACAGATGATTAGTGAATAAGAGGGGGTAGTCTTCTAATGGGTTGGGGTGGTGGATGGATGGGTGGGTGCAGGTCCTATTAAGCATTCGAAATTGCTGCCTGCCCAGCAACTTGACACCGTCTACTTTCACAGTGGTCCAAAATGTTGTTTTTTTTTTCTTCTTTTTTGTAGTTTTAAAGAGATTGTATGCTTTGTTACAATAGTTATTTGACCCAAGTTCAGCAGGTTATGAAAGTTAATGGTCTGTTTAATTTTGGTTTTGCTATTTTATTTTATTTTTTGGGGTGGGGGTGGATGAAGTCAACAACTGTGATTTTATTGTTCTGAATAGGTACCATGTATGCATGGGCATGCACAGGGGGATGGGGCAAAGATGAGGCAGATGTCCCGGCCCTCGGATTTTTAAAAAATCCATTGTGTAGTATATATGTAACTGCAATCCTGCAATAAGTTTTAAATTGGCTTTCCCGGGAAAAATTCCTGGAGACACCCACGCATGTATGTTGGATGTAACATTTTAATACGAGAGAGAGAGAGAGAGAGAGAGAGAGAGAGAGGAGGTCCATGTTGGAAATATATTGTATATAAGGAGCATTAAAAATATACATTTGTAAGACAGTTTACTTAAATCGTTCGCAAACAATTTTCTCGCCAGTGAAGGACACGCATGACATTTGTATCACATTGACGGATTGATGGATGGACTGTTGGCAGCATTGATGACTGTGTTAAACTATTAAATGTAGTCATTTTTAGTGTTATATACATGTTGCAGGCAAGATATATACTTTTCTGCGAACTTCCTTTTCACTATATTTGTATTTAATGCTCTAGGTATGCATACACGAGAGGTAAAGTAATGATTTGGGGAATTTGCGTTTCTTTTTTATATTATATTACACATGGCAGATGCATGCACAAAACTACTCAATTTTAATAGCACTGATACCTCTTTTACATAATTCACAATTTTCTTAAACGTAGAATTAACTTATTTTCTTTCCTATGTCATTTCCACTGACTATCTGTCAGGAAGAAGACAGATACTAATTCAGTCAATGATAACCAGGGTTGAATTTTTATTTTTAAATAGTGTCTCAGAGGAAATCTATCTATCTATCTATCTATCTACATATCTATCTATCTATCTATCTATCTATCTATCTATCGAGATATGTGTGTGCGTGTGTGTAAATCTGCATATATAACGTATATTGTGGATGTGTTATTGAATGTTTCACTGTGCTATTATGTATCACTAATTCGAGAGACGGAGTATTCCTTCAAAATCAACATGAATCACCCACAGAATGAATAAAATGATTTTTATACATACAAATTTTCAGTGGCATGTGTATATTTGTCAGATGTGGCTTTAAAGTTGTTACAGGTAACAGCATGGAGCATGTGAATCGGTATGTATTTTGTATGTGTATGTGTAATCATGAGAGATATACATAATACATATCATTTATGATGTGAATATATATTTTTCTTCTGTATGTCATATCCCGTGGACGATTATTTCCTTATTTTATTATTATTATTATTATTGTTATTATTATTATTATTATTATTATTTGCATGCAGGGCCAAAGTTCAATTCAGTATCAAGTAAGGTCATACATACCACTGATAACAACTGAGTAAATGCGGTGGGATCACACTTGACGAAGCAATATTTACAACAAGAAAAACAATAGAACAAAGTGAAACTGAACACAGAAGAAAAAAAATCAAAACATGAACTTGTGATGTATGGACTAAGTGGATGGATTCTGAAAGTAATTGTTATAATTAAATTTCTAGATTTTGAAACCGATTATAGCAGTGACAGTCTATTTGAATGAACAGTGACCACTTATTTAGTTTTCTTCGATTGTGCAATAAGACAAATAATGCAAGTTATGGAATAGATCATTTAAATTTTTAAACTTTACATTTTCTAAGCATGTTTTTTTTTTTACTAATTTAAGCAGCATGTACTAATGTCTAGTAACAACAAATATTACATCTGTTTTGGTATCAGATTCATGCACCGAAAAAAAACTATTTTGAAAGAATTTTTGAAAAATTGTTAATACTAGAGAGACCAGCCCAGCGGTTTCTGCGAAACAAGCTAATGAATATTGGCATTTATTTTCAAGATCGAGGAGACAGAGAAACGATGACACTTTTTCGTGAAAATATGTGTGTGCATGCATGTGTGTGTGTGCGTGTACATTGCCACAAAATTAAGGAGACTATTATAAACAGAACATCTTTAGTTTCCAGGAACAAGGGGACAAACAACCAATATTTTCGGTGAACAGGATAACTCAGAAGATTCTAGAGGGCGTCATTATCAGTCACATGAGCCAACAATATTAAACAATATTTCAAACAGGCACAGTTTTTGATTTGATCAGTGACTGTCTTCTTTTTGCAACGGAGCTTAGAATAGTTTCATGTTGACTTGTAAGTTAGATTCATTCGTCATGGGATACTAGCGTTTATTTCGGTTATATTTTTAACGAATTAAAACTTTTATGCAACTTTATACCAGAAAAATAATACAAATACATAATGTTATTGTAAATTTAGTGAATACTTTATGGATAGACAGTATCAATGAGAAATACTTGGAAACTATGAAACATTTGCCTAAAGTCTTTAATATTATTTAACACACGGTTTCCATGGCAAGAAACATCAGAACACAAAACTTTTGTCAGAAACTAAAACAAACTAGCTCATACTTGTAATATATATACAAATTGGAGAGGGGGGGGGGGGCACAAAACGGCCCTTATTCAATAGAGTCCTTTAAAAAAAAATGTATAACAGTAAGCAGATATAAATGAAGCCAAGATTGTTGATCAAAGTTTATCCATGAAGAATATTAATGACATGTCAAAGAAGATGAGAAAAGTTATTAAAACCAATACCAAAATTTTAATAAGATAAAGTTAAGAATGGTTTGATTATTTTCCGGAGTTATTGAACACTGCTCACTTTGGGCAGTGATAAGTTGTGTGAAGCACATGTAAACTCTGTAGCGATATATTTTGAATTTTCAAGTGTATTTGTTGATCTATTAGATTAGGCAATAGAGGATAATGAAATTAGGCATGCTCTTTCACAAATGAAAAGTAAAAAGCTCTGTGTATTGATGGTGTCTTAGTTGAAATGTTTAAAAAGTATAACCATATATTCCTAACCTATTTAAGGATCTTATTTAATTTAATTATTTAATAATTATTTAATGCTACTATTAAAAAAAATCCCAAAAGAAAAGTGTAAAACATTAATATATCCTACACATTAGAAAGGAGACTTTTACGGGCCTTAACAATTACCGGATATTTCACTGTTAAATGTCTTTCGAAGCATTTTAAGAAGATATAGAGTAACATGTTAGTTTTTGAAGCAGAAGTGAGTACTTTCAAAGAACAACAAGCTGGTTATAGTACTGGTTAGACCACTATTAATCATTGTTTTACCTTGTACTTTGATAAACACAACATTTCTAAAATTGTGAAATTGCTGAGATGTATGTAAATATCAATAAAAACTTGTGTACATTTAACTGGAGGATTAACATGATATTGTGTTTGCAAAGTTGATATAAAGAAGGCTGTATGTTGATCCCATTTCTCGTTGTGATATTTCCGAATTAATTTATAGAATTACTAAACAACAAATAGTAAGGGTACTTTTATTGTTGAATAAGTATCATGTCCTGCCCTGCATGAAATTTGGAAAACATGTATACCTCCATTTTGTTTTGCCTTCCGATGAATATAAACTGATAATCTTCAATGCGCAAATTATAGAATATGAAATGATGACAAAAATACTATGCATCATATACATAAAACATTGTCATCCAGAATCAACAATATACAGGAAATAAATAACGTATAATAAACTCAGCGTACGCATTGTAATTATATGTAAGATAAGAGTTGCTTTTAACAAGATGCTTAAAATAAGATTGTAAATAATTATATCATGAAGGAGTTAGAAGACTAATATTATTTCAATTATACTATATTAACAATGTTGTACTCTTTATACGTGTATGATTATATTATGTTGACATTTGCTGGGAATAACTAATTCGTATGACTGACATGACGTTGTTTGAATTGAATTGAACTGATTTGAATTGAACTGACCTGCTGAACGAATTGTAATGACAAATAATACGGAACATTATATAATACTGATAACATACACCTTCAAGACTGTAACAGAATCGAAACCGAGTGGGCCTTGTATTAAATGAATACAACAAACACAATGTATGTGAATGAAGATATTTATGTAATGCACGATATGTCGATGGCACAAACAAAAATAAATGAAACAAGCTACACAATATCAGACTCTTGCACATACCATACACACGTACATTCACAAAAAAGATATATATATATATATATATATATATATATATATATATATATATATATATATATATATATATATATATAAATGATAATGACGAGGATAGTGATAATGGCGACACAGTACTGAAAATAATATACAACAAAGATGACAGTCTAAAAAAAAAAAACACAGTTCCAAAACATTTTGTGGCTGCACTGCCTCAACCCACCTCGGGTTCACTCTGGTTCAACTTCCCAGTTTCGCTCTGGTTCAACTTCCCAGTTTCACTCTGGTTCAACTTTACCTTCCACCAGTTTCATCTACAAATAGATGAAACTGGTAGCGTATAATACAAAATACGCTATCACAAAATACTAAAATATATCTATATGAAACATACGAATGGTCCACTCAACAAATGTCCATAGTCCATTATATCAATATCTCTAATGAGTTATTCAAAATACATTAAACCCGCACTCTACATGAAACTTTATACTCGAATCCTACACGTGAAAAGGAATAAATTCTAACAGTGAATTGTCTGTTAAACGTGGTTATTTTTTCTATCGAAGCTTTATCCAGTTTACGCTAATGATAAAAATATGAATGTCACGAACACAATAAAAAGCATAAATGTAAAATGGGAATCAAAGTTATCTTAACAGTTATAACTTACCCCTATGGCTGTAGTTTTGTGGTTCCAAGACCGACACTCCGTGACAAGATCCAAGCGATGATGTACCGCTTATTGTAAAAACCTACTATTTGTACTATATAATAAAACAAGACGTTCAAGACCCAAGGGTAAAATACCCGTGCATGTCGAGAAACATGGGCATCACGCTGCAAACGACCTAGAACGAGATGTACTCATTCAGTAACTATATGTCAAGGTATAACAAAAACAAGCTTCTCTAGTTAACGCTGTACGCGTCGACAAAGTCAAATATACGTTATTATCGTTTAATGCAACACCAACTTATTTTCTTGCCTTATTCCGTGACAAAGACAGCTTTACACACCCCATTATCCACATTTAAGAGAATCAAGTTAGCTCTACTGTTCTCGTGATACCAAGTTATGGCAGAACAACAAATTCGACGTTACGGTAGGTTTCCTTAGTTCTTTATTTACTAAGTAGGTTTTTCACACTTCAGTCTGTCTATCTTTTGCTGTCGAGCCTATACGTAAAATAATACTTTTATTGGATCGTATTACTTGTAAGAGTCATACTAGTAAGTTTGGAATCAATTGACCTACAACTAAAGAAAATAAATAATGCGTGTAGCTCAAATACTAGCTATGCATATCAATGCATTTATTCGAAAACTCTTCTTGATTCCAAATGACTTTGAATGTGTATATTTACAGGAAATAGGTAATACATGACTGCATCGCTACCTAATTCAGTTTCTAAGACTTACAAAAATAACAAAATTATGAAGAATAATAGTCAACCTACATATAACTGACGTACGATAATCTTAGTAAACAGGTAATATGCAATGTTGCACAAGAACTTCATACATCATTATTAGATATATAGATGCAGCAATAGTAAATCAGCTGATTCCACCTAGTCTAATACATACTCTTTAGTAACTTTTTTCAAATAAGATATCATACACATTCTAATATTCTCCACAAATAATCTGCCACTTCTAAATCCTTTCTTAACCTTAAGATATATATCACATAAAACTTTTCAAATTTATTAGCTATACGTGGAGATATCATTTTATATACAATACTTAATAAAGAAATTTATCTTTAATTTTTCAGAAGAATCCTGTTTTTGTTTGTTTTTTTAGAATCTATTATAACATTCCATTTCTGTTTTATTATAAGCAACATGTATAAATCTTAAAATAAACCAGCATAAATATTTCAAGAAGAATTTTAAAAGTCCCCTGTAAAAGCATCCAGTCCAAAAGCTTTATCATGTCTCGTACCTTTTCCATCATGTCTCATACCTTTTCCAAACAAAAACTTGTTTAGTGTAAATAATGACGTCCTTTAATGTATTATTACAAAACATATATTTCTTAGCATATTAGAATTGTCGCCTAAAATATGTTGAATTTCGTTTTCCTTCATTCTCTTTCACGGTTTTCACTGTATAACTTTTCATAAAAGTTTAATTTCCCCCATTAAAATATATGTAATATTACAAACCTTATTTTCTGACTTCTTCATTTTCTTATTTTCTGACTTCTTAATTTTCTTGTTTGTGAAATGTGTTTTTTATAAACCCCCCAAAAGTTGTTATATCTTCTAAATTATAACATCTTACGACCATACGATACTGCGAGGGAACCTGAAACCGTAAAAATTCTCTTTAATCTTATTGAAACATTGGATATGGTGAAAGTTATGGCTATGTTTGGGAAATGGTTTTTAGATGTTCTAACAGATTTATATCGACCATTCAAACACAGAGTTATACATTATTTTGCACACAAACTGCATGCATACGCCAGGCTTGGTAAAAAATAAAATTGTATATTTTTTAAACTATGTTTGTTTCCACAATGAGAATCATATAATAAATGAACAACATGATAAGTATTGAGTATATCCTATATCCAGGATCTCCGCATAAGCACTTAGTACAGAATAATATATGTATGTATGTATGTATGTATGTATGTATGTATGTATGTATGTATGTATGTATGTATGTATGTATGTATGTATGTATTTATGTATGAATACGAAGTGCTGAATGATATTCTGTGGTTAATGTCTTCCAAATACATGTAAACACTTCATATATAAGTTTGGATCTTTAATTCTTTAAAGTCTGAACAATTTCTTACTTTAAAATATATCATATATGACCTTTAATGGCCACGATTGATGAGCAGAAATGGAATGACAGAAAGTTGACCAGGAGATCATGATCTAACATTTTACGCCATTTCACTTATCCATGAACACATGTTGGCTTTGCTTCACACTCATTATGTTGGCACATGGTTCACGGCATTCTAATGTAAAATAATGTTTAAGGCACACCTACATATTAGTCAGATTTGACTATCCCAAAAAATAGACTTAACCCCCAAAAGAAGCAGATACGACATATTACATACACACACATATTCATATATATATATATATATATATATATATATATATATATATATATATATATATATATATATATATATATATATAAATTTATTATTATTATTATTATTATTATTATTATTATTATTATGCAGGTGCTCGGGGTAAGAAGCAAAATTATATTTTGCATATCATTAGTAATTAATTATACCTTGTGTTGTTTAATATGCGATCCTTGATGCAGAACATCGCTTGAGTCAGACATTATGTTTCGGAAGAAAAAAAGAAACACTTATGTCGTGTTTTCAACGGAAGTCTTTTAATGCTAGACATACACTACATAAATCATTGAAACCATTGTCTAAACCATAATGTATTTTTCTAAATAATGTCACTACGATATGTATAATCATGTATAATGTTACACGTTCCGCGAGAAACATTGCATTAGGTATGAAGAAAAGATAATATTCAGTTCAGATCGTAAGAGGCATCGTCAGTGGCACTGAAAGACAAAAGGAAATCTATATTGCTTATTTCTCGAGAGGCCATTTTATTCGTAATGTATACATTACCCATGAATTCAGATCTGAATGGAGTTTTCTTCGCTATCGGAAAGACTTTATACTATGATCTAAGATTTTAGGCCATCACGTTATCCATGAGCACCTACTGGTTTTATTGCACACTCATTATGTTGTCACCTGGTTCACGGTATACTAATGTAAACAAATGTTATAGGCACACCAGTATATTTATCGCACTGTCAAATGAAGTAGACTTTATCCGAGAGAACCAGATACCACAAATTACACATTCCTATACAATTATGAACATGATTGAAAGTGTTGATTGCAACATGAAAAACTCGAAAATGTATGCAACACTCTCCAATCATCAATATTACTTTGGTTATAGTAATTTCTTCCTCCTCGACTTCTGCTTCTTCTTCTTCTTCTATTATTATTATTATTATTAATAATACCAGTATTAATAATATTATGATTGCTATTAGTAACAGTATTATTGTTATTATTAGCATTAATATTATTTTGCAGGCTCTTGGGGTAAGAGGTCAAATTATGTTTGTATATCATCACTAAAAAATTATACCTTATAGGGCTCACGTTACTAATTACATGGAAGATTGGGAACCAGTCTAGAAATGGATGAAGATAAAATAGGGTATATAGGGTTTGGCAGTCCATGATTGGTTAATAATTAAAAGTAAAATTTTAGTGATAAGACTCTTTTGATAGCGTATCCTATTTGTAATAGAAAAAATAGAGACAATGTTTTATTGATGAGATTTCAGCATTTTTACAGAATTGACTTTGGAACACTCATTACAGAAATTAGCACTTGATGCCTTAGGTACGGAATTGAAAACACATGTTTCAAACTCATGTAAATCGAAACATGCAGCGGGACATATAGCCTTCTCCATACACAAGACTGCATTAAGGATGCGACTCTACTGAGAAGTATAGGTTTGATCATGAGCATTCAGAAGTTTAATGTTATTGAATTTTTAATATCGTGGTGTTTTCATACGTTCACTATGGGAGCTGAATTAGTACTATGACTCCTATAGTGTTTAATATGTGATCCTTGACGCAGAACATTGTTCGATTCAGACATATATATTTTGGGGAAAAAACACTTATGTCTTGTTTCCAATGGAAGTCTTTTAATGGAAGACATTCACGACATTAATCAGTGAAACTATTATCTAAACCATGATGCCAGTACCTCGCGTATAATCATATACTAATTTTATACGTTCCACGAGAAACATTGCAATAAGTACAGAAAAAAAGATAATTTTCAATTCAGATCGTAAGAGGCGTCGTCAGTGGCACTGAGAAACAAAACGAGACCTATATTGATAATTTCGCATAAAAATATTGTGTTTGTAATGTATACATTACCTATGGATTCACATATGAGATATGGAATGAAAACCATTACGTATTAACAAACGTAAACCTATTGTGACATAATAAGAAACTAGAATTATATAATCATGCTTACTTATCGGATTTGTCTCTCCATTTGTTACCTATATAATTTTATTATAATAATTTTAACATTTTTTGCTTTACAATAAGAACGACAAATAATAAACAGATATATACATAGATAGGTGCATGGATCGATTCATGGATTGAGGGATGAATGAATGAATAAATGACTACATTGTCAGATTGTTGTAGGTATAGATGGTTGGATGTATGGAGGTGGGTGAGTGAATAAATGGTTTGATAGATGAATGGATGGATGGATAGACGGGTATATCGCTGGTTGATTCTACTTTTGTATTTATGGATGGACATACACATGACTATTTGAATAAGTAAAATAAGTGAAACACAGTAAAATATGTCATAATGGACAATTGATTTAATTGGGCCAGGGTTCCTCTTTTGTAACATCAACGCTTACTGCGCATATCTGAATGACATAATTAATACAATCTGATGTCATCAATATGACATCACTTTTTTTACCTAGGTATGTTGCATCGGTATGAACTTTGGGAGAGATTGGAAGTGCAATGATGTGGTTGCCACTTTTGTCTCTTATCGAAAAATGAAAATCACAAATTCTAAGAAAAATGTAATAATCGCAATAAGAGTCCTGTGAAAAGAAATTAGAAAAAATCAACAAACGGTACGAGACCTTTGGAAATCTTCAGCGATTTACGAGCTGCCGTAAATCAGGCTTTTAGTTGTGGAAAACCAGTTACTCTTAAATAACTGTCATACTGAAACAAATTCACCCACCAGCATACTATTTTTTTTTTATTATATAAGAGGAGTCTATGATCTTCAATATTTGCAAAATTGATGAATTTTACATACTCATGCAGCTTATTTTTAGTAGCAATTAGATACAGGGTATTTTGTCCCATACTTTTCAATGTAGTGACCCTTACATGGGGATACATATTCACCTAAACATAGTACAAAATATGCACACTAGCCTACTTGTACTTTGTGATTTTATATTGACTGGTCCCTTAGCTATAAAGAAATATCAACATTTTTACGAGGATAAATACTCAAACATTACACAAGGGATCATCCTAATGGAGAGTTTTCCATACTACTGCTTATTAATATTATTTTTTATGCTATTTTTGAATCCATATATATATATATATATATATATATATATATATATATATATATATATATATATGTTCGTATGGGAATGAATGAGTCAGCCATAGTGTCTGCTGAAGACGGATTGTACCGTATATTGATCAATAAATACCTAGAGAAATACAGTTAAATGCAGGTTTCTTCTGTTTCAAGGAGTGTGTTGCACATTGCTGCCAATGTTGCTGCTGCTTCTGTGGTACCTTTCTCCCTACTTGAAGACGTTCAGCATGAGCACGATATACACATCGGAGATCAAGAATAGAGGAGGTAAATATTATCTGTGTGCACCGTCATTTGGTAGACTAGGAAACAAAATGTTTCAGTACGCGTCAGCCTATGGAATAGCTTCTGAGAAGGGCATGAAAGTACTTTTAGCACCAGATTCCTTGATAGCTATGTTCTTCAGTGTTGATGCAGACATATTTGAAAATGCTTCACAGATATGTTCAACTTTTCCGGTCTACCACGAAAATTTTTGGGGAATTTATAACCTGTCTTTTTCTGTTGGAATTCCTGAAAAACGAGGCATTCGCCTATACGGATATTTTCAATCATATAAATATTTCAGTCATGTTAGAGATGAGATAAAAAGGCAATTTATGTCTTTCTCCGAACTGACAAGAAAAACAGCAATTGATATACTAAAAAAAATCAAACATGACTTTTTAGTCAGGCTGAGTGTAACAAGCGTAACTTTAATTGGAATTCATGTACGTAGAGGAGATAAGCTGAGTTTAGATAATGTAAAAATTGGAAGCAAAGTCGCACCCAAAGAATATTTCATTAAAGCCATTGGTTATTTTGCATCCAAGTATGAAAACACTGTTTTTGTAGTATGTGGTGATGATCAGAAATGGGCAAATGAGATTGTGTCATCACTGTCCAATGCTGTTTTTCTAAGCCAGAGTTTTACACCTGATGTTGACCTTGCAATCCTCTCAATGTGTGACCATATGATCTTGTCAATAGGCAGTTACAGCTGGTGGGCAGCGTACTTGAACCGCGGAGAGGTCGTGTACTACAAGGACTGGATAACCCTCGGATCAGAAATGTGGAAAGATTATGAGCATGACGACTACTTTCCGCAAGACTGGATCCCTATGTGAGAATAACAAAGTTTCAATGTATGAAAAGTTAACCAGTAATGAATATCGAGGTTCTGTAAATTTGTAATGTAAAGAATTGTTTATCTTCATGATGTCACACTATAAACGCTGGTATGTTCTTCTTCTTGAACTTGAGAGAGAGAGAGTTATCTTTGAATCAAGTACTCTTTATATATCGTGTATCAAGTACTTTTTATGTATCGTGTATCTAGTACTCTGAACAATGCAGGTTATGACGTCAAGTAACTGTCAAGTAACCGATCTATTGGTCTTCTTGTTCGAGATATTGTGAAAAAGTTTTGAAAAATCAACAATTTTGAAATAATTGAATTGGAGCATTGTTGCGCTGATACCAAAAAACCAAACAGTCGTGAGTTTTACAGTGTACGTAGCGTTAGTATTTTGTTCTTGTTGCACTGTAGGTACATCGATCTCAATTACGCGTAAAGAAAAAAAACTGTAATTTCTAACGCATTTTATTCTATTATACCTGTATTGTACTCAAATATTCAGAAGAAACAACAAAACGATATTTTAAACAATCTTATTCATTTCTTTCTCACATTATTTATCCCTTCTAAAGTTTAACTTACTTTTCGCACGTAGCTGTCTTTCTTTTAGAGGCGCCAGAAACTGAGAGGCGTCTATATTAAGTAACATTTTATTGTTTAACGTGCCTGAACATTGCGAATTTATCACACAAAGGATGCCATAACAAATATGAATATAAATAGATGTATTGTTGCTTACAAATAAAGTATAGCAAAATGATTTATTGTTTCATATGCAATTATATTTTGAGACAATCCATCTTATGGGATAAATTAACGTACGGTAGAGTCTACTTGTGGTGCATTTCTTCACATATACCCACCTACACACACATACCCACCTACATATCCTAAAATACAACTTGCTGTACAGGTCAAAGCCAAAATACATTTAAGAAGATTTAAATCAGTCAATCTCTCTTCTTGTTTTAACAGCATTAGCTTTAGAAAAAAAAAAAACAAAGGTATGTGTGTGGGTTGGGGGGGGGGGCATCCGTAGAGTACACAAGGGAAGGATGTTTTCAAATGTACTATATAATATCCACTAAATCTGCCGCATAGAAAACTATACACAAAATTAAAAGATATAGGAACAATATTACAATGGTCAGTTAAAACATGTATTGTTGAACAGAATCAGACGTCAAACTCTAGATTGACCGTGTAATGCAATATATTTATTGAACTTATAGTACTTGCACAAGTATCAGAAAAAACCAGTTTCGATTCTAGGATGGGAATAAATTTGTTTCTTCTCTCTTTCTCTCTCTTTATTTGTTTTTTTTTTTTACTAACCTTTCGAATGTGACAAATACCTCCAAATTTACAGATTAGAACCTAACTTTAAATAATTGCTGAATTTTCTTCAATCAAATAAATATTTGGAAAAAAACAAACATGTAGAGATTCACCTTTTAAAATAATGCGAATTAATTTATGCGAGTGCAAATTTGAAATTTGCTAGCAAATAACATTTTCACAGATGATGAGTAGTGAATATGAGCGGGTAGTCTTCTAACGGATTTGGGTGGTGGATGGATGGGTGGGTGCAGGTCCTATTAAGCATTCGAAATTGCTGCCTGCCCAGCAACTTGACACCGTCTACTTTCACAGTGGTCCAAAATGTTGTTCTTTTCTTCTTCTCGTTTGTCGTTTTTAAATGATTTTATACTTTGTTTCAATATTTATTTGACCAAAGTTCAGCAGATTATGAAAGTTAATGGTCTGTTTCATATTAGTTTTGCTATTTTATTTTATTTGTTTGGAGTGGGGGTGCGGGAAGTAGATATCACGTCACCAACTGTGATTTCATTGTTCTGAATAGGTACCATGCATGCATGGGCCTCCACATGGGGTGGGGCAATGAGGGGCTGTTCTCTCCCCCCCCCCTGGATTTTTACAAAATCCATTGTGTAATATATATGTAGCTGCAAGCATGCAATAAGTTTTAAATTAGCTTTCCCCTTCTCCCGGAAAAAATTCATGCGGACGCCGATGAATATATGTTGGATGTAAAATTTTAATATGCAAGAGAGAGAGAGAGAGAGAGAGAGAGAGAGAGAGAGAGAGAGAGAGAGAGAGAGAGAGAGAGAGAGAGAGAGAGAGCGGATGCCCATGTTGGGAAACTATTGTATATAAGGAGCATTAAAATATTCATCTGTAAAACATTTCACTTAAATCGTTCGCAATAAATTTTCTCGCCAGGGAAGGACAAGCAAGACTGTTGGTATCATTGATGACGGTGTTACAGTTTTAAATATAGTCATTTTTTGTGTTATATACATTTTGTAGGCAAGATATATAATTTTTCTACGAATTTCATTTTCACTATATTTGTATTTAATGCTCTGTGCATGCATACACGAGAGGGAAAGTAATGATTTGGGGGAATTTGTGTTTCTTTTTTTATATTATCATTGTAGATGCATGGACAAAACTGTAATAATACTGATACCTCTTGTACATACGTCACAATTTTATTAAACGTTGAGTCAAGATATTTTCTTTCCTATATCATTTCCACTGACTATCTGTGAGAAAGGATACAGACACTAATTTAGTCAATGATAACCAGGGTTGAATATTTTTTATAAAGTGTCTCAGAGGAAATCTATCTATCTATCTATCTATCTCTCTCTCTCTCTCTCTCTCTCTCTCTCTCTCTCTCTCTCTCTCTCGATCGATCGATCGAAAGGATACAGACACTAATTTAGTCAATGATAACCAGGGTTGAATATTTTTTATAAAGTGTCTCAGAGGAAATCTATCTATCTATCTATCTATCTATCTCTCTCTCTCTCTCTCTCTCTCTCTCTCTCTCTCTCTCTCTCTCTATATATATATATATATATATATAGAGAGAGAGAGAGAGAGAGAGAGAGAGATATGTGTGTGCGTGTGCGTGAATCTGTATATATAACGTAGATTTTGGATGCGTTATTGAATGTTTCACTGTGCTATTATGTATCACCAATTAGTGAGAGGGAGTATTCCTTCGAAATCAATATGAATCACCTACAGAATGAATAAAATGATGAGTATGCATGCACATTTTCAGTGCCACGTCTAAATTTGTCAGATGTGGCTTTGAAGTTGTTAGAAGTAACAGCCTGGGGAATGTGCATCTGTGTGTATTTTGTATGTGTATGTCTAATAATGAGAGAGAGAGAGAGATACATAATACATATCATTTATGATGTAAATATATATTTTATTCTGTATGCCACATCCCGCGGACGTTTATTTCCTTTTCTTATTATTATTATGTATTCTTCCAGGCACAGCCAAAGTTCAATTCAGTATCAATTACTGTGATACATATGACTGATAACAACAGAGTAAATGCGGTGAGATCACACTTGATAAAGCAATATTTACAACAAAGAAAAACAATAGAATAAAAGTGATACTGAACACGGAAGAAAAAAATGAAAATGCTGTGAGATCACACCAATATTTTCGGTGAACAAGAGAACTTAGAAGATTCTAGAAGGCCTCATTATCAATCATATGAGTCAGTGACTATCTTCTTTTTTCATTGGAGCTTAGAATAGTTTCTTGTTGACTTGTAAGTTAGATTTATTCGTCATGGGTTACTAGCGTTTACAAATTATAACTTTTATGCAACTTTATACCAGAAAAATAATACAAATACATAATGTTATTGTAAATTTAGTGAATATTTTATGGATAGACAGTATCAATGAGAAATACTTGGAAACGATGAAACATTTACCTATCTTACTTGATATTATTTAACACACGGTTTCCATGGCAACTGGCATGAGAACACAAAACTTATGTCAGAAACAAAAAACAAATTACCTCATAATTATACTACTATATATCAAATGTAGAAAATTTGAGAGGTGGGCACAAAACGGCCGTTATTCAATATAGTCCTTTTCAAAATGTTGTGTAGCAGTAAGCCGATGTCAATGAAGCCAAGATGGTTGATCAAAGTTTATCCATGAATAATATTAATGACATGTCGAAGAAGATAAGAAAAGTTACCTAAAACCAATACCAAACTTTTAATAACATTTCAAGTTGAGAATGGTTTGATTATTCTCCGGAGTTATTGAACACTGCTCACTTTGGGCAGTGATAAATAGTGTGAAGCACATGTAAACTCTGTCTTAATATACTTTGAATTTTCAAGTGTATTTGTTTATCTATTAGATTAGGTAATAGAGGATAATACAAATGAAAAATGAAAAACTCGGTGTATTGATGTTGTCTTAGTTGAAATGTTTCAAAATTATATCCATACATTTCTACGCTATTTACGGATCTTATTTAATGCTACAATTGAAAACAAAGGAAGAATAAGAAAAGAAGTCCCAAAAGAATGGTGTAAAGCAATACTATATCTTACGCATTAGAAAGGAGACATTTACGGGCCTTAACAATTACCGTGTATTTCACTGTTCAATATTTTACGAAACATTTAAACAAGATATAGAGTAACATGTTAGTTTTTGAAGCATAAGTGAGGGTACATTCAAAGAACAACAAGCTGGTTATAGTACTGGTTAGACCACTATTAATCATTGTATTACCACAAAAGTATAAGGCTTGTCATTGCGTCCAGCACTTAGTTTTACCTTGTACTTTGATACAAACAACAAAAGTTCTAAAGTTGCGAAAGTGCTGAAATGTATGTAATATAAATGAAAACGTTTGTAAATTTAACTGGAAGATTAACATGATATTTTATTTGCAAAGTTGGTACAAGGCTGTATGTTGATCCCATTTCTCTTTGTGATATTTCTGAATTAATTTATAGAACTACTAAACAACAAATGGTAGTTTTACTGTTGAACAAGTACCATATTATGTGCAGTTATTATTTCTAGATGCTATGGCAAACCAAGCTGACACTGTTATAAATCTTCAGAAATAGATACAATAACTAGAGAAATGTTATGATAAATATGGTATGAAAGTTAACATAAATAAAACTAAGATTACGGTATTCAAAATGCACAAATATAAAGTGTTTCTTATTATTATATCTTGGATTAATATTTTAGTAGTGCATAATTACTTAATAAAGCTTAGAGTGTTTTGAGTGAATCTGTTGAATGTGCTATATGTAAATTTATAAGATGTGACAAAGCACTATATCATTTTCATCATTTGGTAGTATCTATTATTACATACTGTTCAGAAATTTGGGGATACGAACATTCAGAAAAAATCAAGTCTGTTTAAATTAAATTTTGCAAAAAGGCTGTAAATGTAAAGGCAAAAACACCATCTTCTGCAGTTCTAAGTGAACTTGGAAGATTTCCCTTAAGAAAATATTACTACAAAAAATGTAGCAAATACTCACTGCATATTGTGCAACTGAATAGTGATTGATTTCCAAAAAGATGACACGAGATGTTCATGAGATTATACATGTTGGTAGAACATCGTGCACTCCTTATACTAGAAATGCATTATGTATGTGCTGAGTTCGGTATGCGTGGCTTCATCATAATATATTGATGTTTTTAATCTGTGTCTGTTCAAAGATTTAAAGATGCGTGTACTCAAGAATGGTATTCTCCTTGCATATAATATTCTAAACTTGATTTTTATTGTATATTCAAAAGTTGATTTGAACCAGAAAAATATCACTTATGTGTTAAGAATAAATATCATAGAATAGCTTTTAGTATCTTAAGATTGTTTATTTATAATATCATGATTGAAAAACGGGGAGGACGGACTTTACACACAGAGAAGATAAAACATGCCAGTAGTAGGGGAAAAGGAGATTTTTGAGACAAGGATGCTTTGTGGTGGTGGGTTTCGCTTGCTCAGCCCACCAAAGCATCCTTGTCTCATACACTCTTCTTTTCTCTACTACTATGGCTGATCCTAAATAAGCTCTTATTTTTTACCCTCTCTATTATTATTTTCACACAAAATTTCATACTTGTTTTACAGACCAAGATGACCAAGCACATTAACACTACTGATTACTTCGTCTACTGTTTTTGTTGGATCAAAACCATGTGCTTTGGTATTTATTCCATTTGATCATCAAAGTTGCAATATCTTTTTTTGTTAATTACGCTTGTCTCTTTCTTATGGTGGTTTGATCTTATTACTGCCATTTCACCATGCTGTTGTTTTCCTTTCAACTCATCTAAGTAATCATTAAACCCAATTACTTGATCAACAACACGCTTCTTAATTTCCTTAGCACTTTTTTTAATCTTTCCATCTGCTAATTTGATACAATACATTTTACTACGTAATCCAACAAACCCTGATATTGGAATAAAGTTTGTTTCAACTTTGAACTTTCCAATAACATTTGTGTTATCATTGCACTGAAATCAACTGTTAATTGGGTAATCTGATAAATCAAAGAGCTCTTTATCAACACAAATATCAGCATATATATCTTTTGTTT
Organism: Margaritifera margaritifera; assembly: GCA_029931535.1. Lineage (NCBI taxonomy): Eukaryota > Metazoa > Mollusca > Bivalvia > Unionida > Margaritiferidae > Margaritifera > Margaritifera margaritifera. Next base: position 306,701 of record JAQPZY010001148.1, read on the forward strand.
CAATCTTGTAGCACAAATTATCAGTGTCAGTGAACAAAACCTCAGATTTATCATACTTCTTGAAGTAATTGTAATGGAAATCATACAACAAATGCTTTGACAAATCTTAAATAGCTGCATCAACATAGATTGGTTTATTTAGCGTTAAATCTATTTTTCTTCTGTGAATAGCTACAAGGTTTTCGTTAAAAAATTTCATTGTTACAAAACTATCATTAGATACTACCTTATTTCTTTTCTCCATATTGTTTTCAATTTCAACATTAACTCTTTTTCTGATGTTTTCTATTGTTTTACCAAAAACGCTAGTATTCATTAGCTTAAAAAAGTTCTTTTCAAAATTGGTTGTTGCTACAGCTCGTTTGTATGTGTTAAAATCTATGTAATCTTTTAACCATGGTTTTTGTTTCAATTTTAGTACTCTATGGACTTTTCGTAATATCAAACCATTATCTAGAGCTTGTTTTAATGCTTCAACATGCACAACGTAACCCTGTTTATCAAAAAGATTTGGTACTAATTTTTCAACTGTTTCCAATATTGTGTTGTTATTTTAGTTCAATTTGTTCAAAGGACAGCTGTTCATCTGATAATATCATTGATTCAGGATAATCATTTTGAAGCTCGTGTAATTCCCCATGGTAATCTAAATCAACCTCAGTAAAATAGCCAACATCTTTTGGTAATTTTTGTCAATTTCATTGAGAAATTGTCCTGTTTTAATCCATTTGAAACCATCATATGGGAATGGCTGTGACATTGCATGTCCACAGAGATTGATTGTATCCAAGTAAATTATGTGTGATGTTACTTCATCTAGATTGTAATCACTTAAATATTTGTTGTAAGCTTTTGCGTATTATTTTGTTATTACTGAAATACCACCTGTTATTCCTTTTTCAATAAAGTAAAACTGATCAGGATCAGTTAACAACTCTAGTTAAATTTGACTTACTTTTAACGCAGCATCCCACGACAAACCAGGAGATGAGTAATACCAAGGAGTACCAAGCTGATAATTCCTTAGACAAACACTTATAAATTCCTCAAAAACATCAGGTAACAATAAAACATCAGTAATCTAATACAAATCATGGTAATCCCCAATTGTTTTACAGTTGAATTGGTTCTAAATCATCTGCGCGTAATCGTACTCATCATCCCTTATTCCTTCTAAATTAATTTTGAGTAAAACAAATCTTTGCTTGGTAAATTTTCTTCATCAAACTTTGCCCAGCTGTTCATGTACTCATACGGATAAACTCCTTTTTGTTTTAAATCATCTGCTTGTTCAGCAAAGTGATCTGTTAAATTATTAAAGCAATTGCAATCTTTAACAAGCTCCTCAAGTGATGCCGCCTTAAACTGAACACTATCGATAAATCTTAACTTACCGAGTAAGAAAGACATATACTTTTCCATGTTATTTGGAATACACTTGATCTTGCCATTAGCGCTTTTTTTCGTCGCAGCAATAACATCAGGATCATCAAAAGCCTCCACAATGATGTGGCTATCATATCCTCTAAGATTGTGGAATGAAATTAGGGTATTTAAAGTGTAAGTTTCACTTATCATGTGCTGTTCCTCTGTATTTTCCTGTATGGCAATGATCCCTTACTCTATCATTTTTGAGCTATTTTTCGCAAATTGAACAATTAACCGCTGATGTAAAAGCAATTTGTTCTGCTTCTGTTAATTGTATCATTGGTTTTGTTGTTTATAAATTTTTTTTGATTGCATCGACCTCTTTTATCAGATTTTTTAAGAACCACTTGCCTGAGTTTTCACCGCGATAAATTCTTATTGGCTTGGAAAACTCTTTATCAGTTCCGCAGACAATCTTGGAAGCAACACCACATGGAATGTGAATTTGTGTTTATGTGTTTAATGAAACATTAGGATTACAACTAGGGCCTTCTACTGTCTCAAGTAGAGCCTCAAAATCACCGTAGATTACAAACGGTATTTTCATTTGGTGACTAAGGTTTTTAAAACGCAGTATTTTATCATCTTCTCTTGCTAAAGTAATCTTTTGTGTGTTTCTGCAGCATTCTATGTGATCATTTAAAATCCTATGTGTTTTATATCCACGCTAACATCTGTGACAGAAATATTTTTTTGTTTTTGTTTTTTTTATATTGTCCGCCAACTAATCCATTAAATTTTTTTATCCAACAATAATGTTCTTTGTAAAACAACAGATTGATTGTGTTTTGGTTAGCTTGCTCACTAATCAATGTTGGGTAGATGTTTTCTGTTTCACTTACACCAAACATATTAATACTAATACTGTTCTGTTTTTCAAACTTTTTAATATCTTTGTCTGCAACAGAAAATTCAATTCCAGTAAAATTGAATCTGTTATTATAGTTTAAATGACAAGAGGTTATTTCTCCATGTGATTTTGCTTGAAACATTGCTGATAAAATAGACCGCATGAAACATTTGTTATCATTATTTTTTACCATAATACAGCACTTGCTGTTTTTTATTTTGCTTGGTAGCTCAACAAATGAAGAACCATTTAATAGATTGTATTTCATTCTATGAAAAATAACAGAACTAAAACCTTGGTATTTCCACCCTGATCCACCTTCTGTGTACTTATCGATTTTTGTCTCCAAATTTCTTCATTAACCTCTTCCAGAACGTTTTTTTATGTCTGTTCCCCGAAGAATTATTCTGTATTTATAATTAATATCATGTTCGGCTTGTTCTTCATCAAGATTATCTTTGTCAACATGTAGTTTGGTAAAAAGCACATGATATTGAACAATAAATTTAATACCACCATGTTTTCTTAGTTTATCATCAGTTTTTGGTCTTATTATTTGGACCAATTTCTTCACTGAAATTCAACTGTTTGGCACATCATAATAATCAAAGATCCAAGTATTATCATAGCCAGCAAAAGCTGTTGCTATTTTTCTGGCTCTCATTATACTTCTAGTGTTGATGAACCAATACAACGTGCACCCTATCTTTGATTTACATGAAGGTGATCAGCTTGGTAATATTAGAAATAAAACAAATAAATATTTATGTTGGGTTTCAAATCCGTGATGGAAAAGATAAAGTTCATGTCAAAGGAACAGAAACAAAATGTTTCAACCTGTCTACAAGAAGATTTTGTATGGACAACTTTTCATGGTAAAATTCCAGATGGTTATTTTGTGAGGCTAATGGACAATATTGGGCCATGTTCACTTAGTAATTTAATATTATTAACACCAGGGCAAGACAAGATCGATGTGTTTGCTGTTCATCCCATTTACGATGGCTAAGAATTTAATGTGTCTGGTACTGTTAGACGAGTTGGGTCAAAATTGTACGTTGCTGTTCATTTAAAATATCGCTACGTTTCAGTTAGTGGAAAGGATAACAAAAGGGTACTTTACTCACATTACAATTTTATCAAAGATTGTCATGATGGTTTTATTGCTGATCCAACAATAAACCCATCAGAACCAACTGAACCTACTATTCATGGTGGTATTGAAGAAGAGCGATTTGAGGTTAATCCGATTTTTGATAATTATGAGGCCTCAGAAAGTGCTGTTGTTCGTAGAGTTGACACAAAAAATATGTTATTTCTTTTACTTCACATGATGATGTAATGAGATTTATATCAGTTAGTGGTAAAAATTCTATGGAGAAATGATAGTTGCACTTCAGATTTTTGTTTTTAACTGTTTGAACAAGGACATTAAAAATTGCCAGGTGAATTTATTACATGGAAAGATAAAAATATGAAGGACTAATATAAAAAAAATTGTACTTTAAAGAGAAGAAAATTCACTTCGTCAAATTGGCGATTTGTTCTTTCGGCATATTGAAAAAAGTATTTTATCCAGTAAGAGAAGCAAAACCTGCAATGTCAATGAACTTAACTAATGGAGATGAAATGGAATATAAGTCTATGACAGCAGCCTGTAAGCATTTTGGTATAGCAGATGCTTCTGATAAAGTATGCTGTGAAGGAAAGCAAATTAAAGTTTTGTCATTTGAATTTAATCCTGAAATTGATTTCTTATTTGCTTTTTTTTTTGAAAAGAGTAAATAATTGCCAAAGGCAAAAAAACTATGTAAAGGACAATTACAGAAAGCCTATAGTATAATAATGACGCAGGAAACGAGTAGTACTGCTAGTACCAATGACAACGTTGATGAGAAGAGTTTCTTTAGAGTTCATCATGTTTATAATAATTACGAGGCTAATCAGCTTGGTGTGATTCGTCACTTTAAACGTAAAAACAAATATCGAAAGCATGGTTACAAACAAGTTAGCGTCAGTAGTAAAAATAAACTACGAAAAACAGTGCGATCTCATCGATTTATATTTGAGTGTTTTAACGGATCAATACCAGTTGGTGAAGTAACTGACCATAGATATGTGATTACAACTGATAATAAGCTAACTAATCCATCAGCAATGACAAAATCAGAAAACTGCAAACGTGGTGGTACAGGAAAGTGTAAAAAAAACACAACGGCCTGTTGTTTCAATTAATCTTCAAACAGGTGATGAAAAAGAGGGGCCATCAATCTCTGCTGCCGCAAAACACTTTGGAATCGTTCCAATGTCAATTAAACATGTTGCTGATGGAATAACAAAATCTGCAATGGCAACAAAAAAATTGCTGACGCGAAAGTAAACTTTCTTTACTCAAATTGAAGTATCTCATTCAACTTTTATTTGCTTAGACAACAATGACCATGGCGAAAAAACAGTTGTTTGTTATACGCAATTTTTATTTCTCCTTTGTTTTCCAAAAGAAATCTTTGAAAATTTGCCAAAGAATAGTATCATCATTACCACTATTGATTTTAACCATCAAAATCAAATTTTCTTTTTTCATCGGAAAAAGCTGATCGTAATCCATTGTAAAATAACTCTTTGCTTATAATATTGCACTTAGTCAAGTAGTTTGTTTGTCACATTTTATTTTTCAATTAGACAAAACATTTTTTATATTAACGACTGACCCGATTAAACTATTTCTTTACTCAACACCAGCAAAACAAATACCACAGAATGACAATTTGTTGTTTAAACAAAATTATTCTGACCCTGAAAGTTGCCGTTTGCAAGAAAATGAGTATGAACAAGGTGAGGTTGTAAAAAACAATTATGATGATCTGTTTCTTGATTCAGCAATTAAAAAACACTATGGTAAATCTACGAAGGGTAGATACAACCTCAAGTATCACCAATCAATGCAAATAAAAAATTCGATTTTACACCCGATGAACGAGAGGAGTTTTACAAAAGACTGAGGTTTTGTTATGAACATCACGATACCGGGTAGACAGAAAAATATCAAATTTGATTTTATCTTGGTAAATATATTTATTTTAACGATTATACCAGAAGAACGAAACAAATGTATTGAGCTATGCAAACCAATCAAATGCCGATCAGAATTAGCTCAATATGAAAAATGTGTGCTAATATAATTAAAAACGTGTAATGAAACTTGCTGGTATCCAACTGTTAAAAGATTTGTTCTTTTAGTGTTCTGTTAAACCGCTCAACAATGACACTTTTACCCTCATTTCCTGTAGTGTATTTTTCTATATTATTTTGCTTTAAAAGAGATCAAACGTTTTGTTAAAAACTCATCCCCATGATTTGTCCAGATCCTATTAGTTTGTTTTTTCTCACTTGTTGAAATAATATGACGAAATGCATCTGTTATTGTGTTGGCAATTTTTCTTTTATTAGTACACTAAAAGCGTATTTACTCTCAACATCAACAATATTTAGCAGATACCTATACCCATGGTTATCATTTGCTGCTTGTGGCATCAGCAATATCAGCAGCTCCAATATCGTCTACAGCATTTGCAACTACCTTTCTCCGTACAAACATTTTTTTGGCGAGTGGGGTGTGTGTGAAGTTCATTTGCTAGAGTAATATTGTTTGGTACACCAACAATGAGTTTATATTTTGATCCAATAATAGCCTGGATAAATCTTCTGTCAATCCTTTCTCTTATGTTTTATGGTTTAATTTCACTTAACTCTTCTAACATCATTTCCTTATCACAACCGTGTTTATCAGATTCATTGTCTCGGTAGCAGATGTCGCTTCGCATTGCAATTGCGTCAACTTGGTTATATGGTTCTTGTCCTGGTTCTGGTTGGTCATTAGCATTAAGTTTTTGATCAAGTGGGTTCCATGGTCCAGTATACTTGTGTCCTGGTAGCGTCCAATCACCATTTGGTTTTGGTAACTTACCAATTAGTTTATGAACGTCAATTGCCCCACCAATAATCATTTGGTGATTACATTTTTTGCAGTATATTACAAGCTTGTTTCCCTCTGCACAAAGGTGTCTATCTTCATCACAATCACACATTATTATTTTATTGGTTTTATTGTTTTATCAACATTCCCTGCATTAGCAGGGGGAGTGTGGTTCAGCCAAATTCACTTTACCAAGTGCTTCGCCCGTTTTCTCAATATCCTCAATAAGAACAGGATCAATCAGCTTTTTAGAAACGTACACTTCTTTATACCACAAACAGCATAAACACTCATCATCATTCTTCTATTGTTTTTTGTTGTTACAATTGTGTCATTGGCATTAGCTGTTTTAGCTTTGCACTTTAAGCAATAAGTTTCCATTATACTACAAATGTTACACACAATTTATTGCTAGTTTGTCATTAGCCAAGGATGGTTCCGGTTCAGACTGTGTTATAAACTGAAGAAACGTTTTACCTTTGTTAATTTGTTTGATAAACATTACACAATAATAACCACATGCTACTGTTCCAATTGGTTGTAATTGATTAGATGAATAATGTATTTGTTTACCAACATACCTATTAGTATTATCACATGATGGTAAACCAAACGAATCAAAGTAATTGTTTTTGTGAAGTGTTACCCAATGTGTTCCAGAAGCATCATTAAAGTTTTGGGTATTAATTACACAACAAGAGCCTACCGGCATTTTACCTTGCAATTGGTCCTTTGAAAAAACACATGTAAATTGTTTTGCGTGTCTTGATTTATCATTAATCTCAAAATTGCTGAGAGGAATGCAAGGCCCTTTCCTACACCAAGTATCCCCCAAAGATTATGCAGCATGCTTCCTGCCAGTCCTGATATTAGCGGGCCGATGAATCCTCCTTGGATTTGTCGTTGAGTTAGTTTTTTTGTTGTCTTTCTCGTCGTCTTTTCTCTTTTCGGCGCTCTCTTTTTTGGTGGCATCTTTTATTATTTTGTTTATACAAAATGTCTTGTTTGTTGTATGCCATACCTCTCTTCATTGCATTTCTCGGTAAACCATTACCAGATGTTGCTTTACTTGTTGGACCTGATATCGCTCCTGATGCAGCTGCTAAACCAAGTGTACCCAGTATTTGAAGAACTTTTGATAAAGTTGTGCCTGCTATAACCGATAATGCAGGTCCAAAGAAACCACCAACCTTACTCACTGCGGTTATTTGTGTTGCTGACAAGTTTAATATAAAAGGTCGACTTTTACTGATCTTTTTCATCTGTGTTTCGGTCAACAAAAGCTTAGCTGTTCCTTTTATCATAAAGACGCTCCTTCTTTTTTAGAAAGGGCTGTTGCTAGTTTTTTTTATTTGTCCTTCGGACAGATTTATTTCATAAAAAATAGCTTCGTTAGGTAAAATTTCTTACACTTGAATAGTCATCTTGCCGTTGATTGCATCAAGTGTTAAGTATCTGTCTGATGTAAAAAAAAACATAAGCGTAATAAGTTGCATTGTTATAACCACCAGCAGCTGTATAGTTGGCGCCAAGATACAATGTTACCGCAGTCTCGGCTAGGCCACCCGATAATTCGTTCTGGATGTTTTGATACATTAAAGTGGAATATTGTATAAAGTGATTTAAACTCTTCTACGGCTTTTTGTGAACCAGAAAAAGCATCCTGGTATTTTTGCATTGCTTCCATAAGCATTACGTATGCTCTTGAGTAGTTAGTTTCTTGTCTAGAGTTTATTCTAACGTTGATTCTGTTCACATCCATGTTATCACAAACCTTCCTGTTCTGTGTTTGGTTGTTACCTCTTGCTTGTTGTTGGAACACAATGAAAATGTGTCTTGTAAGTTGTTCACTGGGTGTACTTGTTATTCTTCATGAATAATGTATCGTAGCGCCTGGTATTGCTTGTCGGTAGATTTTATTCCGTTCAAATTAAATTTTTCTGGTATACGCTTGAAGAGCGCTGTCTAGTTCAAGTTGTTTTGTAAGTGATGGTACGATCTTTGGCATCCAAAGTGACAGTTGAGAAATAACAAACTGTCCATCAGCACCACCAACTCTCATCATGTAGTCACCTGGCTCAGCTCTGTCAATAATAATCGTGTGCTTAACTCATCTAAACACTTTATTAACATCCCTACAAAACCCAAGATTGTGCTAAGAGGTAAAAACATGGAGATAGTGTTTACGGCATCTGTAAACGCTCTTCTTTTAGCGTAACCGTTGTTGTATGCTGCAATAATGGGACCTTTTGTGATTATGTGATTTACATTTGCCAGCACAACTGCTGTTGCATCCAACAGGAGCTGGTGTCACGGCAATATAGTTGCAAATATTGGTTAAAACAACTAAAGTACCCGCTATATCAGCAGCTGCAGCAGGTGGAGCAATACCAAGCAAATTTGCAACAGTAATAACATAAGTTCGAATAATAACCAACGTTGCCGGATCATCTGATTCTGCCACAATTATGCTGCCTCCAGACGAGAATAGTTCTTTTGAAATAGCACCACCAGTGCCAGTATCCTTAAACCAAAGCATGTTGGTTGCAACGCTCGTAGAGTAATCCTCGCTAAAAGAAATAAGATTAAGTATTGTGCTTGAAATTAGCATGTATTGTGAGATATCTTCTATTATTTGATTAGCAAGCTGGTAACGTACACTGTGATGTAAGCCCCAATCATTGTTAGTTAACGCTATTTATGTACCAGCTGGAAATACTGTGGAGTTGCAGCAGTTGCTATCACACTTCCTCGCATTTCAAGAAGAGCTTGGTGGAACAATAAATAAACATTCTCATCTCGCGTGCTAATTGTTCTCTGGCCTAACTGATTTGGACTGTTGGAATTTTCATCCAAGTATTCTACGTACACAAACTCTGTTGTTGAATCATCAAACTTAAATTCATTTAATCTTTTGTTGACATTGTTTCTTATTTTTTTTACACAAAATTGTTGTGTGTAATTTAAAAAAGAGCCGGTGATATAAGAGTCTAAACAGGAGCACCGGCGTTTTTATGTAGCTTTCGTACAATCTCTTCACCTTTATGTGATAATTTTTTTTTTAGTGATCATGCTTTTGCTGTTTCTGGTGTTGGAGCTATTTCTGAGATCACCGGTTTTATTTACTGCTGCTGTTGGTTGACCCTTGACTTTATCGGTTATTTTTTTACCAACAGCTCTCCCGGCTTCTGATGCTGCACCTGTTGCAAATGCTTTGGTTGCATCAACAGCAATTGGTGCTACTTTATTTGCTATGCCAGGTATGTTTTCAGCAATCTTTGAAAAAATACTACTAAAAATGTTTCCACCCCCTATTTTTCGTCTGTAAATTTTTCTCTTTTTCATTATTACTTCATTTTACACAATCTGTCTCAGACGAAGATAGTATGTTACTTGCTCATTGTTTAAATCAACTTGTTTGCCTGATTGATCAGACAGTTGAATTGTAATACTTGGTATTTTGGGTTTATAAATGAATATGATATTAGATCATTTGTCGTAGTTGTATTTGCAACAGAGAACCGGGTGGTACATTAGGGCTAAAAGAGTAGATGGTTTGTCATCTACTGTCCTGTGCTGTGTAAGAGCCTCTGCAATTGAACAATTGATTAGTATTGTGCTTACATCTGTAATGTCAACTGGCTTTTCACCTTCATATGAGATTGATGAAACAGCAGTTAAATCCTAACAAGAAAATTATTTTTGAGTATGATCTTAGCTCTAAGTGTGTTGTAGTTAGGTTCTAGTGTAAAATTGTTTGGTTCTTCTCCCTGTGTAGGAAATAAATGTTTTATTACAACTTTAAGATCAGTGAGGTTGTAAGCATCAAGTGGTATTTTAACATATGACTAAACACCAGTAGAATAAGTAAAATCATCATTCCCATTTTGTTTTACATTAAAGATTGATGACCACATTTTTGCTGAAATTAACCCTACTTCATATTGATTGGTTGGATCTAATGGAATAGGTGCTGTGTAAACAGCACAGAAGTTAAAGCTGTTATTCGTTGTTTGCTTAGAATCCAGTACAAGCGTTGCAGATTGCACTTTTATGCTTCTTCATTAGATAAAAATCTATTGAATTAAATCGGTGTGAAGAATTGAATATTCATCTGTTGTTAAGCTTCAGTTTCATCTCAAATGATCTAATATTTCAACAATCTCATTACCAGTCTCAGTTCCATTGTTGCCAGCTTCCTTTAATGAGATCAATAACATTAGTCTGTCGACAAACTCAGCTTGTGATCTGTAAAATGTTATATTACCACCTCTTTGCAAATCAAATCCATATTGCTTTTCTAATCTGTCATTGTCAACAAGAACAAAAACCTCCTGAAATGTTTTATCTTTATCTATTTTGGTGGGTTGTTTTTAATTGTCTGACTAATCTTTCTATGGATTTAAAGTAATTACTTGCAAATGTAAAAAAAAACTTAATCTGTCCCTTGTTGTTTTATAGTCGTCTGTTAATCGACCGTTTAATGAAGAATAATAGGACAGTTTATTGTTTTCTATTGTCTTTGCATTATTTATGCTTGGTTTGTCTTTTGGATCATTTAGATGAAAATTTTAAAGCGTATTTGATTGACCTATTGTAAACTCTTGTTGATCAAAAAAGTCTCTTTCGTCTTCGTTCATAAGCTTTTTGTTTAGTAAAATAATCTGTTCAGCTTCATCTTTCTGTTGTTTTATAAAGTGTTGTTGTTCTAATAAAACTGATTGCTTTTCTTGCTCTTGTTTTTGCGCATCAATAGCCTTAACAAGTTTCTCTTGCTGTTCTGCAAGAATACCTTTCAGGCCTTTTTATTTTAGCTTTTCAAGCTCTTGTGGTGTTAATGTTTTGTCATCTGGTAATTTACTTAGAACGGCTTCTGTAATAGGTCTAAATAATTTTGTAATTTCCTCCTCTGTTTGTTGTTTACCAACACGTGCTTCTGTGTAAGCTTCTTTTAGCTTTTTCTTTGTTCATTAAGCTTCCTAAGTATTTCTTGTTTGCTCATTATTACACAAAAATGTATCGATACCACATCTAAACATATGTTTCCGATCAGACGCAAACCTATCAAACAAAAAAAACTATGCTTAACCTTTGTTGTTGGTTTGTGGTAGTACTGTGCAAACTGTTCCTTGTTAATATCACCACATTGTTCTCTGGAGATATTCTGTATGTCAGTATTGTCTAAACCAGCAAACAAAATGAAGCAACATGTATTTCTTCTGATTAACCTGTCCATGTTGTAAAATTCCTGTGCTAAGTAAATTGTTTTACAACTTTTGTTTCTTAATAAGAAAAAAAAAATGATTTGATCTCTTGCATTTCTTTATGGGCAAGTGGAATGTCATAAAAATCAACCACCATGTTTTCCATAGCGTCCAACTCAGTAAAAGGTGTTACCTGATCAGGTTCCTGAATAATAAAAGTATCATGTCCTGCTCCTTATTCCTCCTTCATCTTATCTTTGTAATCCTTTAACAGCTCATATTTGTCCTGCTGTGGATTTATTTTGTAGATGCAAACTTTTTCGCAGTTTAAAAAGATCGTTTAGCAAAATGTTCATAGGCAATTTTGTTTTACCAGAGCCCGTTCGTCCAACAATAAGATAATGGCAATAAGGTAAATGATGGTTGTGTTGTCGCTCAATCACAATTTTCAGTATCAAAGTTGATTATACTCATTATACTTAAGTTGTATACAAAACAGTTTAATAATTAGCTATTTTACCAAGTTTGAAACCTTGATTAAGCAACGGAGTAAGCAATGGTGTTACTGTAACAGGTGATTACGCAAAAAATCTGGTGACACAATGACAGGTGATCTTAATATGACAGGATCAAAGGTGATTAATTTAGAGACAACTTATCCGTTACAAGCTGGTAACCCATCACATGCTGCTAGTTTACAACAAATAAATACAATAAACAACGGAAAAGTAAGTAAATCTGGTGAATATATATCTGGCGTTTTAATTTTCTCAAACGGTGTTTAATTACAGGCCTTCCAACAAACGATCCTCCTGCTGGTGCAAGCGACGCAATAATTTATGGCCAGTTAGGTGTTGCATTAACATTTTATGCTCCGTTGGGTGGTTTTCCAATGTTGGGTACAATCAACATGAACGACCGTGTCATCACTGGTTTAGTATAAACAGCGCCAGGTGATTTAACAAATGTAGTCAATTACAAACTTTTACAGGATTATGTTTTAAATCGTTCTGGTGACACAATGCAAGGCGACATTGATATGAACAACAAAAAAATAATACATCTGCCAGCACCTGTTAACAACTTTAATGCTGTACAATTTTATGCATTAGCTTATTTCATTAGAAAAGCTGGAGACACGATGACAGGTGATCTTAATATGGGAACAAACAAAGTAAAGTCAACGACAGCACCAACAAATGCTGAGGATTTAACAAATAAAGCCTATGTTGATTTGGTGGCAGGATCAACAAAACGAGTAAAAAATAGCGTTCGTCATATTCCAATACTTACAGGCTACACAAGCAATATAAACCGTTTTCTTGCAAGTGCTTCGTCATTTTATGGTGGATATATGCCGTCATATGCTTGTGCTTGGAACTCAACTGGTGGTACTGGTTAATTGGAATGGGCTACTAATGGTCAAACATCAAATTATGGATAAAAATAGAGTGTCCGATTGCTGTAACAATTTTGGAAGTTTTTGTTGCGAGGCAGAGTATTAAACATAGAACGAATCTACAAAACGGCGATTTGAAGGATCAACTGACAACGTTACATTTACATCACTTTACACAGCGGTTAACATATATTTTGGAAACACAACACAATAATTTTCATTAGCACCTAATATTGCAGCAAAAAAGTACATTTGGTTCAGACTGTACTCTACAAACGGAGAAGCATCAGATCCTGGATTAAGTGGTTTTCAAACTTTTACACTGGATGATATAGTGTAGAATAAATAATAAAATGATTGATTTTATTGAAACCGGCAAAGATTTTTATAAACGATGTTTTTAATCGCGACTTTAAAAACGTAGCGTCTGATTTAACAAAACCTTATCTGGTACAAGCAAGCGACAAGCTAAATGATTTTAAAAACTGATTGACGACGTATACAGAGAAAACTCGATCGAAGGAAACTTTGTGTCGTTAGAGCAATGACAGCTAAAGAACTAGAAGAAAAAATAAACGAATATGATATAATGACAAAATTTAGCAGCAGTAAGGCACGTGATAAGCTTGAGCAAGAAAAGCTTGCATCAAATAATATCAGGGCTCAGACATGATATTGTTCAGGTGATTATTGAATCAAATTTGATCAGAAAAAAGAAAAGTTGCAAGAGAACCAAAACACAGATAGGATCATAAGTGTTCAAACAAGCATCCAGAACACAAAAGATTTATTCTGAACACAAAGGTCGAGCTAAAGTCAAAATTTGGTAAGCGAAAGAATGATGGTGATCAAGGATTAGATTTCGAGGACATTGATACTATAAAAGATGTGCACAATGAAGTAGGCGATGTTGATGCCATTGAAACCTCATATTACATTCTAGTTAACTATGCCAACAACAAAAAGTATACAGACGAAGAGGTTTGCACAGCTCGGGACGCTGTTAGTAAAATAGAAAAAAAGTGTAACAGACGATGAACGTGCTGCTTTTTACGAAGAATTAAAAAAAGTAAAATATTTAAAAACAAAAATAACTTGGCCGCTTGACACAGAAGTAAGCGTAGACAGAAAACAAAAAATAAAATCCAATTTTTTTATAAGTGAAGTTATTAATATTCAAAAAGTAGTGTACGCGTTCCAAAAGCGTTGATCAAAGAAAAACTAAACAAAAGCATACAAGGTGATGATATACAAAGAGCACAAACAACCGGTAAATTTGCAGCTGCTTATGTTATTCTATACAAGTACATTATAAACGGAGCACCAGTAAAATTAGTACGAGACGCTGTAAGGTTTATAAACGCACATGAAAAACTACCTGGTATTAACTGTCTCAGGGAGGTGGAAAAAATACCAAGCAAGCTTGGACCAGTAGCAGAGTTTATATTTACTGCTGATGAACTAAAACAAATTAACGATAAAAACTCAGCTTTCTTCAACAAATATAAAACCTTCTTATCAACACAACAACCCTAGTTTTTATGCTGCAGTAAAAGAAGCGGCAAAAAAGTTGAATGTTCTTGATCAGTAAAAACTTTTGTGTAAAGAAAAAATAAATGGCAAAGAAGAAGGTGCTTGATTTTAATCACATATAAAAAAACATACCGTTATACGATCGAAAAAAACTAATAGCATAATATAAATCCTACCACAAAAAATCTTACTGTACTAAAAAGCTTACAGATATTATAGTATAATTATACGGTTTATTGCTTATGGGCCAATGATTTTAACAACCAGCGGTGTGGCATCTGTTGGAGCAACGTTACATCTTTTCCTGTTGATTATTTCAGGCGTTGGTATAGTTCTTGGTGTTGCTGCAAAAATATTAGAACCAAGATTTGAAACAAAACAAATCAACGTGTAAACTGGGCTTTACTACGTACAACAAACTAATGAATGAGATCAGGTCGTACTTAAGAGGAACAAGCTATGATATGGATGATTTAATAAAAGAGTTTACAACAATTGATAACATTTTGTCAGACATACTTCCACTTTGACCTTCCAGATACGAAAAAGATTATGAAAAAGAGTATGGGGAGTATAATGATATGCCAATCGATACGTATACAAAAAACCAATTAGAAGTTTAATGTGAATGTAAGTATAATGACAGATTTAACCAAATTGATCAATGAAATAAGCAAATATAACTCAGTAATAACAATCAGCAAAAATAAAAAAAAGTAAATTTAATCCTCTTTTGTACAAAACCTGACCATTAGAAATATGGATTGATGATGAGATAAGCGTATCGTATTTTAAATCGAATACTAATTAAATAAAGCTTTTTTCTTGTAAAAACAAATGATGATACCAAATACTTTCAGCTGCTTGATATCTTAACGGAAATAATCTGTGATCAAATTGACAATTTCTACTTACCAATCGGCAAGGATAAGTACACAAAAAATAACAATTGATACCTATAATGTAAAAGCGTATAACAAAGATGGAGATCTGTT
This sequence comes from Margaritifera margaritifera, assembly GCA_029931535.1. Classification (NCBI taxonomy): domain Eukaryota; kingdom Metazoa; phylum Mollusca; class Bivalvia; order Unionida; family Margaritiferidae; genus Margaritifera; species Margaritifera margaritifera. Next base: position 322,086 of record JAQPZY010001148.1, read on the forward strand.
AAATAAAAACAGAATGATGAAACTGTTAACACCAAGCAAGAAAATCTGCAGTAAGGTTAATCTGTCGTTGTATGAATATGATGATGAGGTTTCTTTAATTGCTAAAGCAGAAAGTTTACATATTGGTAAAACAGTAAAAGAAGTTTGCGAAGAAGAAAATGGGGTTAAGGAAGAGGTAATTGAAAAGGTTAAAGTAAACGATATAGGTCGCAAAACAGCTGTAAAAATGGATTCAGAAGAAGATGATGATTTACAAAAAAGGATTGTGTAATTTTGATGACAAGCGTTATTGTGTTGCTGGAATAAGTACCAAAGCACATGGTTTTGATCAAACAAAAACAGTAGACGAAGAAGTAATCAACAGTATGGATATACTTGGAGAGCTGGGTTTGTAAAACAAGTATGAAAATTTGTGTGAAAATAATATTAGAGGGGGTCAAAAATAAGAGCTGATCATTAGGATCAGCCATAGTAGTAGGGGAAAAGAAGAGTTTATGAGACAATGATGCTTTTGTGGGCTGAGCAAAGCGAAGCCCACCATCAAAAAAGCATCGTTTTCTCAGAAATTTCCTTTTCCCCTACTACTTATGCCAATTATGTAAATGTAAATTTAGTAGAATCATTATAGAAGATGCAATCAGTTTCTTCTTATCTTTTTCATGTAACAATGAAATAAAAGTGGGATGTAATTTAGAAACCCTTTTTGTATCAGAAGAATCTGTAATTAGACTTATCAGAAATAATGATCAGCAATGCTATTATGAATATATTAAATGTACTTTTTTAGGCTTTAGGAGAAAAGCAAAAAGAAAATCATGGAAGATGTTGATAGATATGTTGGAAACGTTTGATGGCTGCATAAATGTGAGTGTATTTTCTTACCAAGATGCAACACGTTCTCTTAAATGTAAGTTGTTGTTAAGATTTCATTGCAATATGGACAGAGGTCTCAAATACAAAGTCATAAATAAAATATATAAGTACTTAACTTAGTCAATATAGATAAAATTATTCGGTTCGTGGTGATATAATTTCATTAATACCATCAAACATGATACCAAGTGAAGGATCGTTGGATTTTTATAATAATAATTTTAAAGCATGAACAAACTATATGAAAAGAGGTCCCAATGACATTATCAGTACCTAAAAGGTTACCCATTCAATTCCAAAACTGAACAAATGCTATCCAAAGCAAATATAAATAATAGATGGAACAAAAGAGCAACGTGTAAAGTAAGGATTCTTTAGATGAGTCTATTAGTAATCAGTCAATCTCTGTAAAGTCTCATGATTTAGATAAAGAACAAATATAAAAATAATACATTTTAGAAAAGCTTATCAAAGACACAGCACTAGCTGATCATTATACAACATTACGTGTTCAGTTGCTGGTGACGACAGGAATCGGATCTTGGATTTCTATGTGTTCTAAGATTTTTAAAGCTTTTGTGCTTGCTTTGTTAATTATAACAAGATTTGTCTCACTAAGATTGGTATCATCACTACCAGCATTATCTGCAAGCATTATAACACAGCTGAGGTTGCAGCATTGATTGCAAAGGCAAATGTTTATGTTGCAATAAATATATAAATAAACAAGACCCAAGGATGTTAAAACAGCTGATAACATTGAAGTTAATCAGGAGTCAGATTTAAACAAATTAATGACCACTTTTTTGCGATTTATAATTTCTCCAGCTGTTCAATGTTTAGTTTTTTTTTCTTTTCTTTATTCTTCAGTTGAACAAAATATATATAATAAAAAGAGAAGGCAGATACATGAAAAGAAGCAAAGCAATATTTGCACGAAAAATTTAACACTATCATCTAACTTTACTTTTCTGAACAAATGTTTAATTTGAAAGATTTAATTACATACAGAAATATAACTAATGTCATGCTTTACGTATCAAAGAAAAGAAACGAGAAGAACATAGACGGGGACCGTAATTTATTTTATCCTTTTTTTTAGACAAAAACGATCCCGGGAGATTGATACAATCTACGAAGATTGATACAATTTAAGGAGATTCATAAAACAACTATACATTTTGTAGAAAGTCAGAAAATATCTCTCAGCGAGGTTTAAAATCAAAACGTTTTTTTTTTTTTTTTTTTTTTTTTTGTTGTTCAAATTTTCCTAATTTGTTTTGATTCAGGCCGCTAATTCTTTTGTATATTTTCTTTGTTTCAGAATTGTGTCAAAAGGAGCATAACAAGGAATATTTTTAGAATATTTACATCTAAAAATATATTGTCTAGCATTGAAAATAATTGTGTAAACAAGATCTTTCTTTGCGTCAAAGATTTCAAAGTTAATATTTAACTAAGAAAAGCATTTAATTGTTCCAAAAATTCTTGTATAAATATATATTCCCAAAATATATGCATTAAAGTTTTTTCAATCTTGTTGCGACATTCTTACAATGAGGAAAATCAAGCTTAATATTTTTCTTTAAATTTCCATGATCACTGATATACCTACTGTTCTACCAAACAAACCATAAGCTTCCACAATGCATAAAGTGGGTCATGCATTTTATCATCAAACGGATTAAAATAATATGTTGTGTACTTTTACTACTTATTTAATCATTCTTAGTTAGAAGCCAAATATATTCAAGTGAAAATTTGCTTTCTTTATATCTAATTATTGAATATAATTGTACATACATTGGCATAATGTTCAATGTTATTTTTTAAGTATTTGGAATGTTGGTAATTACATTGTGTATAGCTCCCAGTTTTTATAAGTTCAGGTTATGGTTTAAATAATATGTACACCTAGTTCTTTATCAAACAATTGATATTTCTGAATCTTTGTCTGTATAGTCTTAGATAATCAGAACAACATTATTTGCAGCAAGTATTTTATGCTTTGTAAAATCGTTTTTAATTATTAAGTTGCTCACTTTGGCTAAAATTCCTACTTTCCGTTTGTTAAATTGTTTCTGTTTTCGTAAATTAAGATTTATTTTAAAAATTTCAAAGGTAAAAATATTACGTTTTACCATATCCGGTTAAAATTATCCTAAGATGATGTTACAAAATCTTGTAAAATAAATGGTCAATGACCAAAGTAATAAGCAAGAAGAGCCAAAGAATGAATAAAATGAGCAGGTTCGAACGGTAATATCAGAAAAAAGATAGATCTCAAACGGGTTGCCGTTTGAAACACAGATTGGATAAAAGTCACAGCAACATAATAAGTTAAAGTAGAAATAATGAAATCTGAAATGTATATTCAAGATAGGTCATAATTAAATTATAAAGTTATTTAGTATGAAAATGATTTTATTGTCAGTAGAACACGTGCTTTTGATTTCCATTTTTTTTAAAAAATCTTATATTTAGCAACCTGTAACCACAGTAACAACCACCAAAACCCAAACCAAAGTAACAACAACTTTTTTCCTATATGCAATTCCAGAAATACAAAATATTAGGTCCATTAAGAAGCAACACACAAGTAACAATCATAATAATTCTTTCAATAACTCAGCGACGGAAATTACTGAATCAGCAGACAGTACACTTGAAGTATATGGCACAGATGTTGTAAGCAAAGAATGGCCATCATCAGCTTTTACAAAAGTAGCCTCTCCAATAGTCACGCTTTATAAAGATGATATAATTATTTTATAAATCAGTTTGCTGGATACATTTTCAGATACTCTGTTTTTATTACCGTTTGATGGATACCTTGTTTACAACATTTCAAAGCTATTTAATGACAAAATTGTTTGTTTTTAAAACTGGTGTCAAGTAAACACTGACAACTGAAGTTTCGGTAGTTTAAGTAAATTTACAAACAATTATTTTATATAAAAACACAAAGCCAGTAAATAATATTGTGCAATGTTCTAAATTAAAAATCTAAAATTGAATGAAACTAATAATAAGCAAAGGGGAAGCAATGCCTTAAAACTTGAGGATAAACGAAGATCTGGTTGCAGAAATTATTAATTATAAACCGAACGTTAGATATAAATATATAACTACTCTCGAGCTTTTTTAACTGGATATAATGTGGATCTTGAACAACTGCAGATGATGTCGGAATAGCAGCATCATAGATTGGTAAAGCAGGAATGACAACTGGGATAAGAATCCTATTAAAATGTGTGGCAGTTGCATCAATATGTGCTGAAATGATATCAAAGGTATAACAGATAAAATGATATTTAAGAAAAAATTAAAATAGGAAAATAGCACCAAGTGCTATCAGTAAGTTCAACACAATTGATGAACTTGTAAACAAAGATATTAATCATTGAATAATTAGTCATGTAGAATTTTTCATGATCATTGAAGAACACAAAAAAGTATAAAGAAATATTAAGATGAAAGACAATGAAGAATCTGCTCTCAACTTTACTGAACTAAAATCACTTTCCGAATCTAATAAATCAACAAGTTCATATCAATAGAGCTAACGTAACAGAATAATTCACCGCAGACGAGAAAAGATGAGTTCATAACAAATCTGGATAAGAAATTGCTAACAACAAGAATCAGTTGACAAATGTAACAGCAACATTTAATAACATGATAACTTAGCTTGAGAGTGTGCAAGAACTACAACTGCAAACACACTGGTAACACTTAACTTATTGCAGCAACATGTCGATTGATAACCATTATACTGACCATCATTCTTGACGGACAGGTTTAAAATCAACATGATCACAATTTGTTTGGAAGTGGAATTATATTGGCAATAGTTCAAAAGGGTATCGACCCTTAAAGAAAACAAAGTATACAAGCGCACAAAATATTGGTTCCTTTTGTAGCAGAGTGACAAATTGTTCTCCTGAACAATAAATTGCAATTCAAGATTTAATAATAAATTTTAAGGAATGCAAGGTATCAAATATATAGTATGTGATATATGTAATTTGAATTGTGCAATAGAAAATGAAGAAATACGATGTCGCGAAATCGGTGGATATGAAGTTTAAAGAAGAACTGATCTCTAAAAAAAAATCTAAGAAATATTAACGGTTACCAAAACATGAGTAATTTTGTTCAATTGAAAAAAAAAAATTATAAACAAAATAAAAGGTACATAATCAGGCGGCTTTTATGATCCAGACAAAAAATTAAGCGAAAAATATAATATCAAAGGTATAAATTAATATCTTAAATATGTAACAATATCAAAGGTAACACATAAATATAGTCTCATATCTTATATGTTTAAAATGCTTTGAAACCATTTGCAATCTTTCATCAAATAAAGAATGCAAATCAAAGTATCAACTCTCACTTTTTTCAAAACAAGATATTCTTATATTTAAACAATAAGTGTTTTATGGGAATAGGACAATTTACAACACATACTCTTATGATTTAGGAAGAATCCCTTGACCATATGAACAGAACCGAATTAACTATTCTAACTGCTGCAATGATTTTGACATTAATAGAATATACAATAAACAGGAAGCTAAAATCTTTGTATAGAATTAAATAGGTTTTGTTATCAGACATTTAAATAGAATAAACAAAGAACTAATAAAGAAACAATTCGACATGATCTCATGTGGGGTTTCCAATTGTGGGAAAACTGGTTGCTTTACGTATACTGGAAACTGGATATAAGTTATGTTCTTTTCTATTATATTCTTAGCATTTATCAAACGTTGTTTATATGCAACATAAAATGGAAACATACAGATATATTTTTATTCGTTATTGATCAAAAACATAAACTAGATCATTCATTAGAGTTTTTTATTCAATTATTTGCTCAAACAAATACATTGTTTTCCTCTGATGCTTGTGCTAACTTACAAAGATATAATTCCGTAGTAAAAGACTTCAAGGAAAATAATAGAGATAAAAAATCAATGAAAGTATATTTATGGAAAATAATGCAGTTCTAGAACAAAATAAATATAAATCGTTAATGCATTAAGGGGAAGCAAAAGACTTTTTTTTAATGGGATTAGAAAAAAAAGATATTGTTTTCAGATTTTATATTAATGTAGCGATCATAAGGAAGAGTTATTGCTTTGTCCACTAGATATCAATTATTATCAAAAGCCGATAATGCAGGTTTTGTTTACTGTCATTGAATATATTTCATCATTGTATGATGTATGAAAATAGTTTATTGATAATTTATATTATGTTCACTTAAACAATATTTAATCATTTCAAATCTACGTTTGTTTTTGAGTACATATTTTGAATACTTTGAAATCTTTCTTTTCTGTTTTATTTGTTTTGAATAAATATTATCTTGATCTTAATCCAACACAATGTTGTACAGGAATTCTACCGAGTTCATCTTTATACAGTCCAAGGTCTTCTTAATTATAATGGAATGCTTGCAACGTTATCTTTTAGATAGTCACTAGTATCATAAAACTTTAAATTGTTATAGAAACCTTTGTTAAATCATCTGTTTCAATTGATATGCGCATTTAATTAGTATTCATCATTACCAATGACATCTTGTCACCATAGAGTCGCTTCATTTCAAAGTAATATTGGCTGTATACCAAATTTGTACTATGTAGATAGGTTTTGGTAGTTTTATCTTAGAATTTTTCAACTAACCAAATGTTCATCTATAATTGTTCTTCTACTAAATTAAAAATTGCTAATTAACTTCTGAAATTTGTCATAGTCCGCATATATTTTAACTTGTATTCTTTTTCTTATTTTTATTCATTTTTTTACCGATCACTGCATTGTTATTTAAAGCCAAAATGACTTTAAAATCTTTTTCAAAGTTGTTGGTGACTTTTTTGTATAAGATTTTTTGTGTAAAGTTCTACATAAGGTTACAGCTATTTTTTAAAATCAAATACAGTGTCAATTTTGTGAAAGTTTCTAAGCAGCTAAAGATAAACTTTAACATTTTGCAGTTGGTTTTTATCTTAAATTGTTCACAGTAATTTTATCGTTCTTGGCTTGGAGCACCTTTCTTTGTTTATCAGTTGTTGTGGAGGTGGTGACAGACAATCTTCTGATCGAAGCATTTTTACTGGTGAGCGTGGATAATCTTTGAAATAATCATGCACATGTTTTGGAATATGGAGATCAACTTCTAAGGTGATTTCAATATCTGTGTCATATTTCAATTCCTGATAGGTTTGTTTGCAAACATGAATTAATTTTTATCTGCCAATTGCTGTGCATATTTCATACCATATAAATTGTTTGTATTCAAATACATTACAAATTTCTTTGGTTTGGATTTACCTCATTCACCATCCATCCTTAGTTTATTATTTTCGGCATTAAAATATTCATGACTAGCATAATCTGTTAGTAATTCAAATTTTAAAACAGGCTAACTCAGGCTAGCATCATGTGCTCATCCTGGTGCTCCAGATAATAATCAGGAAGATCACATAAAGTTACCAGGTAATAACCAGGAAGATCATATAAAGTTACCAGGTAATAATCAGGAAGATCACATAAAGTTACCAGATAATAATCAGGAAGATCATATAAAGTTACCAGGTAATAATCAGGAAGATCACATAAAGTTACCAGATAATAATCAGGAAGATCATATAAAGTTACCAGATAATAATCAGGAAGATCACATAAAGTTACCAGATAATAATCAGGAAGATCATATAAAGTTACCAGGTGATAATCAGGAAGATCACATAAAGTTACCAGATAATAATCAGGAAGATCATATAAAGTTACCAGATAATAATCAGGAAGATCACATAAAGTTACCAGATAATAATCAGGAAGATCATATAAAGTTACCAGGTAATAATCAGGACGATCATATAAAGTTACCAGATAATAATCAGGACGACCATATCAAGTTACCATGTGATAATCAGGAAGATCATATAAAGTTACCAGGTAATAATCAGGAAGATCATATAAAGTTACCAGATAATAATCAGGAAGATCACATAAAGTTACCAGGTAATAATCAGGAATATCATATAAAGTTACCAGATAATAATCAGGAAGATCACATAAAGTTACCAGGTAATAATCAGGAAGATCATATAAAGTTACCAGATAATAATCAGGAAGATCACATAAAGTTACCAGATTATAATCAGGAAGATCACATAAAGTTACCAGGTAATAATCAGGAAGATCACACAAAGTTACCAGATAATAATCAGTAAGATCATAAAGTTACCAGATACTAATCAGGAAGATCATATAAAGTTACCAGATAATAATCAGGAAGATCACAAAGTTACCAGATAATAATCAGGAAGATCATATAAATTTGCAAGATAATTATCAGGAAGATCATACAAAGTTACCAGGTAATAATCAGGAAGATCACATAAAGTTACCAGATAATAATCAGGAAGATCATATAAAGTTACCAGATAATAATCAGGAAGATCACATAAAGTTACCAGGTAATAATCAGGAAGATCACATAAAGTTACCAGATAATAATCAGGACGATCACAAAGTTACCAGATAATAATCAGGAAGATCACATAAACTTACCAGATAATAATCAGGAAGATCACATAAACTTACCAGATAATAATCAGGAAGATCACATAAGTTACCAGATAATAATCAGGAAGATCACATAAAGTTACCAGATAATAATTAGGAAGATCACATAAAGTTACCAGATAATAATCAGGAAGATCACATAAAGTTACCATATAATAATCAGGAAGATCACATAAAGTTACCAGATAATAATCAGGAAGATCATATAAAGTTACCAGGTAATAATCAGGAAGATCACATAAAGTTACCAGATAATTATCAGGAAGATCACATAAAGTTACCAGGTAATAATCAGGAAGATCACATAAAGTTACCAGGTAATAATCAGGAAGATCACATAAAGTTACCAGGTAATAATCAGGAAGATCACAAAGTTACCAGATAATAATCAGGAAGATCATACAAAGTTACCAGGTAATAATCAGGAGGATCACATAAAGTTACCATGTAATAATTCTTGGAATATTTATTTCTGCAAATATGTTAAACGAATCCATATATTCAAGGCATAACTATACGTTCTTAAATCTGTTTCCATGTTTCTAAAACGTTTTGATGCTTCATAAAACATATTATTGTCTAAGTGTTTTGCTAACTGATCCAGTGATGATTGCATGAAAAACCCAAACTATCAACAAATCTTATTTTTGTTTTAGCTTTAGCTATTTCGCCATCTTCTGTTTCAAATACATCAACTAGAGGATTGCTACTGAAAAAAAATTGTTCGGAAAAATTCAAATATTATTATCGAGATCATTTTGTACTAATGTTTTAATAAATAAATGGGCGTCATATCCTGATAAGTTATAGATAAACTTCGGATACTTGTAATTTGAGTTTTGTTCGTTATGTGCTGGACACCTGTACATTTCTGTTAGATAATCATGATCTTTAACACTTCTTGGATATGTTTTTATTTATTTATTGCAAATGTCGCATATATGTACTGTTGAACAATATAATATATTTTCTGGCGTAAAGATCAATGACATTGCATTTGTTGGCCTTAGTTCTTCATTCTTTTGTCATATGGTCACAAATTTATAGAAAACCGTTATAGATGTCTTAGCACTGTAAACACTTGATTTATATTTGTGTGTTACTTTAACATATAAACAAAATCCTGAAGGTATATGGTTGGCTATTTTTTTTTATATCCTTAATTTATTTGGACTACCTTTCCAAGTTGCCATGGATTCGATAATTAATTAAAAGTGTCCACAGAAAACAAATATGAAAGCTTTAAAATTTTACTACTGATACTTCTTTTGGCATTACATGTATTGCTTGTGTGTTTTTGCTGTAGAGCATATGATGTTCAATCTGCCTCATAATGTTTTAAACATTTTCTGTACACATATGTATGCTTGTACTGTTCTGCTGTTCATATGTGATGGCGTTAATTTGGATAAATCTTTAATTCCAACATAATGATGTATAGCTTCTTTTGTACATTTCAATAACAAATCAACATGAACATTCCTTTCATTTTCTTTCAATCAGCCTGGAATTATATTTTTGACATCCACTTCATACGCATTTATAGACATATTGAATTTTCTTTCACAATCGTAAATGGCATTTAAATCAATTAGGCACCTATTTAACCAGTGCTGATATCTTTTAAAATTATATTTGTATGGTCTTTGAGGATCCTTTCCTGTTGTACTTATCATTGATTCAAATGCATATAAAAAGTAAATTAAAAAATATGAAAATCTTTATTTTTAACATTGGCGCAAGCATTTTTATAAATCCATTCGGGTAAATCTATGTATAATCTTCCTCTTCGTGAAACATACTTATTATGATGAAAAATTAGATAATCAATGTGAATAAATATCCATGATTTGTCATAATAGTTATCATGTGCATTGTACAATTGCATCGAATATTGAATGTAGTACTGGATCAGTCCTTTCAGCACATGTTATATTTTCAGTTTGTGTCCTATGACCATTCAGATAATCCCCTAAAATTATTTCATTGTGTTTAGATCCCCTTGCACTTTTAGTGAATTTGTTTTTAATTATTTTATTTTTTATCAGTTTTACAGTAGCTGATCTAATAGTTGCCGGAAAATAATAAATATCTTCCATGCCATCGCCTTCAAAAACATACTGATCAACATGGCTAAATGCAACACCTGTTCCTTATGCCATTCATCTTTTTCTCGATCTGTCTTTTGTAATGTATTCAGTGTGTGGTTGGGGATTTTAGCACGGTGTTCTTACTAGCTGTACAGGTAATCCAATTTCAATTATTGAATCATCCAAGATATACTTCATACTTTGAAATTTTATTTTTAAATTTTACTTTTCACTTATAAGTTCTTTTGTACAAGTATTTTAATTTTTCTAAACTCATTGTACAATATACATTTTCATTGTACTTTATATTTGTAATAAGTGATGAAATTTGTTTTATTTCATATTTATCAAAAAGTTGATTGGTTACATTCCAACGGTATTTTTATTACAAACGTTAACAATATAATTTTATGCTGTTATATAAATTTGGTTACAAATGTCAGAACACTAATTTACAGTAGTTTCATCGTTAGTTTGAATACAATATCTTCAAAAAGATATATCACAGCAGCAATACTATCGCCTTTAGTTTATAATCTAACTTTTGTGTCACACAGTATATAACATATCTGCCAGGATGGAACATTTTTTTTCAGTGTTTCCTTCCATTATATTTATTTAAATATTGGTATTTTTAGGTTATTTCCATGAATTATACTTATTAGATTTTTGCTTCCATTTTACCAAAGCAAAATCCTTTCCATCACTTGCTTTTCTTTCGAAAATCTGTTTGGAACATATCCATCTTCTTGTATCTGATATAAAAGCTTCTATTAAATTTTTGAAAAGCTATTTTTTCTATCATATGTTAAAAACTATTCTATTTCAATCTCATTTATAAGTTCCTTAACATCCTCTTTGAAAACCTTTTCCCTTGATCAAAGTGTATTTTATCTGGCATTTTTTATCTAAATATTTTTAGAAAGCTTTCACAACTTTAACACCTGATTTTGTTTTCTAGTCAGGCATACTTTGGCAAAAAAAAAACAATCACTGCAAAGATGTAACTTAGCCATGGTCATACTATACATAAGTTTTATTATTTACCGTATCTGGATGTAAATGAAAGCTCAATATAAATGTTATTGTATTTCTTTGAATTTATACATTTGATATGCAGAGTAAAACTTGTTTGTTCTGTTAAGCATTATTTTAATTCTTTACATTTCGTCATTGTATATCTTCATTTTATCTGGTTCCACATGAAAGCACTCGTACATGCAACTCGACTATTGGGATCATACTATAAACATCTAATATATTGTTCGTCTTGATCATTTATTTTAGTACTAATTTCATCATCTTCCATTTAAAGGAAGAAAAATAAAAATAGAAAAGTATATTACAATATTCAACTCTTTAGGTACAATCATCATATTTTCAAATGTAATTTCATCGTCTGCTGGAAACTTAACAATAATGTAAGTGTATACTTTTTAATGATTTTAATGTGAAAAAATAAAAATCTACTTGTTTAGATATATACGATAATATTTCCTACACATTAACTTGATACTCAGAATTTGATGAATGAAATGCTACTCTATTTTCAAACGTTGCTCAATGTCTATTTCCAGATTTTTTTTACCTTCATAATGTATTAATCTTCTATACAAATTATCAGTTGTAAAATAATTGTCACACTACATAAGACATATCTTTAAGAAAATGTTAAAATTGAAAAGTCACTTTTTCGACGGCACTGTATAATGGTTTTATAAATCGTTTAGCCCCAAATAATAGGCGCGATAGTAATTCATGCTAGTTGCTATTATAACAATGTCTGACCATATGTTTCCATTGTTCAGATTTATAAACATGTTAATATTCATGGGAGATGAAAATGTTCTTTTATTAGTAAAATAATTAAATATATTTATTACATCATAAACACTGATCTGTTAACTTTTATTTATTCCAGTTATTGAATGTTTTATTTATTATCCTTATTCTCTAAATTTTGAATACTTATCTGCTGGGAAATATTTGTTATTATCAAAAGTTGTAAATGTTTAAATAATGGCCATTTGGGGTGCTAGATGCCTGAAATATTTTTTGTTTTAGGGTATTCGGGATTAAAAGTGCCAGTTTTTGTAAAACGTCCCATTTTGGGGATCAGGCTTAAAAGTGCTTCGGGATGAGGGGGTGGGGGTGGGAGATACCCCAAAATACTATTTGGGACTAGACCACCTGTGGAGCTAGGAAACGCACAATGCTTACTACTACAATCTGTTTAACCTATTAATACTTTCAAGGGATTCTACTCAGCAGATGCATAAAATAGTTGAGAAATATTACACATTTTGTTTTATGCTATAGGTTTCACAAAGTAAAGCTGTAGAAATCTGAGACACAATAGGTTTGAAATACCTATCCTGACTTACTTATGGGATGTTTATTGTTTAGTAGTTTGTGTGAAAATAATATATCAAACTAAGGGACTAATATTCATGTATTAACAACACGCCTATTATATTGTGGGAAATGGTTGAGCATCCCAAATGCTTCCATTCTTAACTATCAGCAACTATTTCGCGAAGTCTTTAGCCGTAGGCAAAATTTAATACTAACCGCTCTGAATATTGATGCGCTGTACAACAGTTTTTATTAGTGAACAGTACATCAGTGCATCCCGTCAAAGTACTCCCAATGCACATCTACACACTTTCTCAGTCTGATAATCCAATTATTAAATGCCATTTGGTATTCATTTTTGGTATGTTGTTCCTTACTGGAAAACTGCACTTCCAATCGCAGGGTCGATTTCAAACCGTCTGCCCATCAACGAATCGTTGACATCCTTATTCAGCCAAACATCACTTGGAGCTAAAGCAGGGCTGTATGGAGGATGTGGCAGAGTTTGGATACTGTACTCCTTCAGGAAGTCTGTCACGGCGGCTGATTTATTCGCCTGTGCGTTGTCATGGAGTAGATGGATACCTCGGGTACCGGTGCGCAGACTGGTGGTTCGGTAGTGTTCTACAACTTTTGGCAACACTTTGGAGGAATACATATGTCCAGTGACCACTAGCATAGTCAGGCACAGGTACATGGACAACCGGACCTTTTGCATCGAAAAATAATGCATATAAAACTCTCTTGACAGTCCAACTACGTCGAACTATTTGTGGTCTCTGCTCGTTTTCTTTGATCCAAATTGTATCATTTTCTCTCTAGTCGGGTTCAAAAAAGTAAATCTATGTTTCATCACCCGTGGCAATCTCATTCGAGTGTCTCTGGTCACTCTTTTTATATTAGGCGAGTAACGGTTTGGAGATTTCAACTTGAGTCTTTTGTTGATCAGCCGTCAACAAATGCGAGACCCATTTTGTACAAACCATTCTGAGCCTCAAATGATTCTTCAATATATTAAAAAGAGCTGACGAATTAAAATGCCCCTGCTAATATAAATATCTTCCACTGCGTATCGAACATCTTTATCAATGCCCCCTTCAAAGCCACTTCCCACTCCATATTCGCATATAATGGTCTTTCAGAAAGTGGGTTATCTTCCATGGATTCTAGGTTATCTTTAAAACGATGCAATCCACTCAAAGTTGTAGGATATGACAGAAAATGACATCCGTAAAATTTATCTAAGTCGGCCTTGATATCAGTCTGAGAGTGCACTTAAAGCGCACGGATTTTACCGTATACCCTTTGCCCAGTAGCAGAATTGTTCTGCTTCATCGACATATTTACGTGACTGTCATTTACCTATTGTACGTCACATGCATATATCTGCAGGTGTCTTGTGTGCTTGACGTGCAGCTGTATATATATTATAGAACGTTATTTTGTATATCGACCAGCATTCAATTTATTGACAAGTTCAAAGAAACAAAAAAGGTATCACAAAACATTCAGAACTTTTCAAATACCAATCGTATGTTCTTTTAATTGTGACGATGAGGCTGCTAGATGTCACTCAAAAATTATTTCCACAACGTTTCCAAATTTTTGTTTTACCTTATCATAGTATACACAGTACCAAAGTGTCCGTAAAATTATACTCGAAGTTTTATCCTGTTTTACGTGTTTCATTCACTGGAGTTGAAATTTCGCATTTTTGTTTTCCAGTAATGTCCTTTAAAGTTCACATGACATCAAAACATCAGTATCATTAAATGTCAATACGAGTTAACAGTTTTAAACCTTAAATGATCTGAATTTCTTTTAAAAATCTGAACACAATAATCATGTTTTACTGAGATAACTACATTTATAGAGAGAATTATTCATGTGGTAAGTCAGCAAAGTCATTAGTATGCAAGTATGGATGTATGTGTGCGTGCGTGTGCGTGTATGTGTATATGTATGTATGTGGATGGAGGAAGAAATGAATGGAGGAAACTCAATTACCTCAGACGTATATATTTCGATTAAGTGCAAACAAATATCCAAATAATTCGTTTCGTAGAATTGCAGTCAATTATAAAAATAATGTATTGTTTTTCAAGAGAACAGCGATAGCGATGTGTGTGTGCAAGATTTGGCTATGTGGTCGCAGAATTCATCAAGTTGACTAAAGAGTATTTATTTTTTCTCAATTTTTACATTTGAAGCACGTCTATTGATTTAATCAAATCGTTCATTCTGTGCTGTATATTTGTAAGGTAGAATAGAATATGCTCGATTCAAAGGTCTAATTCATCAAATTACTTAGTCTTTAACAGACTTGATTCCATTCTCTCTCTCTCTCTCTCTCTCTCTCTCTCTCTCTCTCTCTCTCTCTCTCTCTCTCTCTCTCTCTCTCTCTCTCCCCAAGACTTTACATTCAAGACTAATTCTTTTTTTTTTTCCATATTTCGCAAGGTATTCTTTCTTCTCTTTTTATGTCAATATATAATACATCGTTAATAAATGTTGACAAAAAGCAAAACTAAATTATGACCGTTATAAACGTCATCGACTTTGACAAATTAAATAATTTTTGGCATATCTGTTTGCTGTCCTGGACGAATTAATCCTGTTGTTAGAGTTTATTCCCTGATAACATACACGTATTTAATTTTTCTCTCTGACATGAAGTCAAGAATGTTATATCTAGCATATCTTCTAGTCGATTTAAATACCTTTTAAATTCATAAATGACACTAATACTGCAGCAGATATAACTTTTTAAACGCAGGCAAGTGGATCTGGCATGAAATATTGAAAGGCGAAAATGAGTTCCAATTTTGAATCTCTTACCACGCATTATATTTGATCTCTTTTAGATTAAAGTAATTCTCCTATAATAATTTAGTCCTACTAACACACATATAAACACACGCACCCATTACCTACACTAGGAGAACCTTGTAATTTTCTTTTTGCATAACTCTCAAATCATTCTTTGGATACACATGACTTTGTTGAAATTGTTTCCTAGTGGATTCTGTTTGCTTTAACATAAAAACATGTCTCAGGTGTAAATAATATGCAAAAGACTAAATTTAAATTTGATTGACATGGTATGTTTTCCACATACATTAATACATTAGGAGGATCACGCACCACTGGTAAATTGCATACACTAGGAGGACACAAGTTCACACATTTGTAGTACAGTGTCCTCCACCTTGCACAAGCAAACATTCAGGATTCCTTTTCCTTAGTAAAGTTTAATTATTGTAATGATCTGTATTCCAAAGATTTCCTGCTGTAGTACATATTAAAACCTAAACAACAACTATAAAAATATATAGAAAAATATAATATTATTCGTTTTACTTTAGTTTAAGCAATGATGCTGATGATGACTGACTCAGTGGTCTCTAAATATTGCTGGTGTGGTTTTCATGAGGGGTGGAAGTCTTTAGAAAGAAAACATTGAAAATATTTTTAAAGAACTATTGTATGAGAAACAAAGCACAACTAATTTTACGATTTAGGCAGAATTATATAGAGGTGTATATGTAAGAATGTTTACATGGTGTATACAAGTAAGTAAGAAATTCTGAGAATACATTATTCAAAGCATGCGAGTCTGAGATGGTGCACTAATTAAGTGAATACAACTGTATTTAAATGTGTTTCACTCTTGAGAACTCATAACAAACGTATGGTTATGCAGTAGTATGGCAATACCTCGATTCAGTTGATCATTTTGTTTCAATATTATTCTGCGATTTAAATAAAGAATAAATGATGATTCTTAACAAAGTGGAGACATGATCTCGAAACCTCGTTAAAAATGATTTTTTGTTTTGTAATTCATTTGAATACGACTTTTACTACGAGTCTTATCTTGATTTGTTACAAAATGAAAAACATATAATTGCAACGTCAGCTTTAAAACTATCATCTCATACATTAATATATATATATATATATATATATATATATATATATATATATATATATAATATAATATAATATAATATAATATAATATAATGTATACAATATAAGCTTTAAGAATATCATCTCATACATTAAGAATTGAACGCTGTAGATAGGGAAGCCTAAGAGCAGATGTTAATGATCTATTATGTATGTACTGTTAATCTGAGGAAACAAAATCATTTTAGTATGTCCTTTTTGTAAGAATCTTCGAAATTAAATCAATCAATAAATTGTTCTAGAATTGCTTTAATATGTGTGAATGTGTTGAACTGTTTAAAGTTCAAACTTAGAAAGCACTCTGTAATTTAGATAAGTATACTAATAAAGTAAATAAGATAAGACGTACTCATAGCATGTAATCTTACACATGTATTTGTCATATGTCTAAATATGAACCATCCTAAATTATCTAGAGATGTTAATCCGTGATTGCAATTAAAATGTATGAATGTCTTATTTCATCTGCAACATTAATTTTTAAATTTATGCGTAACATGTACCATGATCACAATTAATACATTTAGAGAAACCATAAGCACGATATGTTTACGTGAATAAACTATTCTGATTAATGAGTTCGTTGAATATAATTAGACATAAATGCAGCAGCAGAATTCTTAGGAAAGAAAAGGAATTAAACGGTTGAAGTAAATATTTTCTTTATTTTGCTTCTGTTGCAACAATTGTCTAAGAAAATACTGACAAATCTGGTCACAGGTGAATACCATAAGTAGTAGTTGTAATTTATTGTCGTGAAATTTATTCTATGTTGATCGGTAAAGGCATATTTTTATAGCCTTGTAAGGAATTACGAGAAAAATAGAGAATAAAACCGCAATCGGATACTTTACTATTAAGATGTTTCCTATATGCAGCATTTTCATGTAACATTCCTATGCAGTAATAGTGTCATTTGTAGACTGCAGAATTTGCAATAGATCGATGTTTAAAAAGTATGTGAGGATTCCTTATTTGTGCGCAAGATGTTAATGAACTACTTTTGACGTGCTTCTGTACATATTTATTGGGCGTTTCAACAACAAATTTGTATGGTTTGTTTGCGTTAATTAAAGCTATAAAATGGAAAAGTGTCCCACGGTTTATAGCTATTTTTGGAATTTTCTTTTCGGAAGATACAATATTGATGCAGCCTTCGAGAAATCATAATCAAATTTCTAATTTCTCAATGTTTGAGTCTTCAACATCAAAAAGTAGTAAACATCTTCAGGCCCTTATTGTGTTCAGATGATTCATGAATGGTTTTGAGTTTATATGGAAGAGTCATGAATGGTTTTGAGTTTATATGGAAGATTCATGAATGGTTTCGAGTTTATATGGAAGATTCATGAATGGTTTTGAGTTTATATGGAAGATTCATGAATGGTTTTGAGTTTATATGGTAAGTGATAGAATGTTCAGCCAGTAGAGGTGCACGCACACCATCCGAATAAAAAATCAGTTTTAGTTACATCAGCTGAACTTCTACAAAATGCATATATCATAAAGACAGTGGAGCCAGGTACCTTAACGAATACATCAGACAGATCGATTTTCATGTTGAGGTGATTCGAGAGCAACATTTAGCTTGGCCGGTGTTAAAATGAATTTTGACCTCCGTTGAATCTTACACCGGCCTTGGTCTGTCAAAAAAGTTGCTTCTGTTTCGTGATGACTCTAACAAATACCCTCAATTCTTTTCGTGTCTACTGTAAATGCGGTGGTAGAATATTTATTTTCTTCTGTCCGTCAGTCTGATGCTTTTAAACCCGATTAAGCAATGGCCATTCCACCTAGAGAAATGATATATAGTAGGCTTAATTAAATGGTATGGTTTTGTCGGGTTTAACGCCATTTTGCAGCACATGATAGGCTATAAATGACGGCTAGCATATTTGGTGAAGGAAGAACCCGGAAAAAACACCAATCCACTGGAAGCTACTGGCAAGCTTTCTCACATACCCACGTTGGTCGAGTCGAGCAGAAACTCTAACTCACGAGGACAGAGGTAAGATGTCAGTGATCTGTAAAGGCGAGCGCCTTAGACCACTCGGCCACCCGGGGACCCCTTAAATAAATGGACCTATAGATGACATGTCTGATCGTTTATAATGATTGCTGCAATGTATATCGCTTTTTGTTTGCATTTGGACATACAAAAGGGGGCGAAAACTCGTAAGCAAGATTGCTCCAAAAATGACTGGGCAATCACAGATACAATTGTATGTGCTCGTGTATGTATGCATATAGATCATCTCATCAAATTTTCGTGCTGTTTTAGCCATTCGCTTAATGTGTGTGTGTGTGTGTGTGTGTGTGTGTCCT
Source organism: Margaritifera margaritifera (assembly GCA_029931535.1). NCBI lineage: Eukaryota > Metazoa > Mollusca > Bivalvia > Unionida > Margaritiferidae > Margaritifera > Margaritifera margaritifera. Next base: position 341,305 of record JAQPZY010001148.1, read on the forward strand.
ACAGTTAAATTGAAAGATTCAAAATTTGGCAATATTTGCTTCCTGACGTTCATTCGACTTTAAGCTTTTATTCAAGGATTTACAGTAAAAGCAAGTTACTTCTGGTTATTTCCCCACCCCCATTTTATGAAATCAGTATTTACAATAAATTCCCTTTAACGACACACGCGTATCATTAATACAGACACCCAAAGCAACTATATGCGTAATTGTTCAACGAAAACAAAAAGTAGAAGCTATCCAAAAAGGGGCGTTATAATCTGACATAATACAGTAGAAAAAAACGTTTGTTTAAATGTCTTCACATCTGGACTGATGAAATTATCAGCGGGCTGTATAGAATCAAGTCGACACAAAAGGGGCTTCCTCGTGTATGTAACCTAGACTTACAGGAGAAAACAGTGCAAAACGACACCAACTAAGTATTATGGAAAATACAAATGAAAAACAAAATCTTTCTTACACTTCATAATTATCATGCAATTATCTGCTTCTGTGTAAACAGCCAGGTGTCAGTTCTTTCTGTAATGGGAAACAATTATTCAAAAATGAGTGTACGATCAGATTTACCGATAGCGAGATTGGTACACTTTCTAGAGAATATTTCAATTCGAAGCTGCATAACTGGTACGCTTGGTATGTCTAGTTATGTCCACGTGTTCATAATCAGTGGCGGCGCGAGGATGGGGGACAGTCGAGGGGGATGCAATACGAAGGTGGGCGCCGTCGGGAGCTTTCTTTTTTGCAGCTGAAATGTTCATGGTATTTCACCTCATCTTAGTGTAACGGGGGCAATTCTTCACAAAACTTACATTTAGGAGGGGGAGGAGGGAGGTTGGCAACTGACATTAAAACTTTTCTCTGTGGCAAAGTAGGGGCGCCACATAAGAACATAGCCCCCTGGCACCTCGAACCCTTGTGCCACCACTGTCCAAAATGTCCACTTTCAATCATCCGTTTTGCTATGTCCGCAACTCGTTCAGATATGTCCGTGCTTTCCGTTATGTCAACGACTTTACTTTATGACATGTCTGCGCTTTCCGTTGCGTCCGAAACTGTGTCTGCGTGTTCCATTATTAACATTTCTTTCTGATATGTACACGCGTAATGTTATGTTCGTAACTCTTTTTGTTCCGATATGTCCGCGCGTTACGTTGTGTGCGCAACTTTTAGTTCCAGCATGTGCGGGCGTTGCTGTCCGCAGATGTTTGTTTCGGTATGTCCACACGTTTCAGTTATTTCTGCAACCTTTTGTCCCGGTATGCTTACACCTTCAGTTCTGTCAGCAACTTTTCGTTTCGATATGTCTGCAATTCTCTTCTCTCGATACGTTCTCAACTTTTTGTTCCAATATGTACACACGTTCCGATATGTTTGCAGTTTTTCATTTTGATATATCGGCACCGCACATTCCGTTATATCTGCAACTGTTTAATTACAATATATTTCATATCCGCCTCCTCCAGTATGTCTGAATTTGTTTTTTTGTTTTTTTTTTGTTGCACCCAAAATGTTTGTACATTCAATCGTAGCTGCAATTTTTTATTCCTACGTGTCGGCGCGTTCTGTTATGCTCACATAGAATAGTTCCAATATTCTCATGATTCCCACGTTTGTCTGAATATTTTTTCTGTGGTTGAACAGCGGTAGAGAGTTTCTCCATCGGACATCACGTGACTGTTGACTTGGGTCAAATGATTCTTTTACTGGCTAACAGTGGATACGTCTTTCACAATTACGCCAGAAGAAAGATTAATAACGACACATTTGTAAAATTTGATGTGGTTGATGTAGTTCTGCAAACACGATGGTTTGCACTAATGGATATACCTACAGCTACATATTCTACGGTGTGGTTTCGAGTAAGGAAAATTGACGTTTTCCTTATTGCTGATTGTGTAAAATGCGTCCGTATGTTATTAATTAGAATAGGAAAATGGAATCCAGGTGTATATCGTCTAGTCTTCTTCTGCTTCGATTGTTTCCCCGGGATAAAAGTGCATTAAGTTCTATAACCGTATCGCAAATGTATATCACGCTGCATGCTACAAATGCGGTATGTTGCTGTATGCGGTATATTGCTGTATGCGGTATATTGCTGTATGCGGTATATTGCTGTATGCGGTATGTTGCTGTATGCGGTATATTGCTGTATGCGGTATGTTGCTGTATGCGGTATATTGCTGTATGCGGTATGTTGCTGTATGCGGTATATTGCTGTATGCGGTATATTGCTGTATGCGGTATATTGCTGTATGCGGTATATTGCTGTATGCGGTATGTTGCTGTATGCGGTATATTGCTGTATGCGGTATATTGCTGTATGCGGTATATTGCTGTATGCGGTATATTGCTGTATGCGGTATGTTGCTGTATTACTGCTATTCACAACAACCGATTTGTACTCTGAAATAGTTAACCCTCATTTATAGCTAACACTTTACACTTTTCAATGTAAATCTAACTTTTCTGCAGGTGAAGAAGTTTTCAATTGTTTTTGTTGGTGTTGTAGTTTGTTTCGAATCATTTTTCCCGATATTATTCCATTATATATATATATATATATATATATATATATATATATATATATATATGTATATATATACATATATATATTTATATATCGTTGTTTGATATGAACGTTTCATCCTATGGATCAGAAGTTTTAATCATGCACTTTGCAGATCCTTTTGCCTTACACAAATATTCTGAACATCTTATGCAGTATACCAATGTTACACCGATGCAAGTGAACTTTTCTTTTAGTCCGCATTCTTTTTTTTCTTTTTTCTTTTTCTTCAATTTAGCGGCACATTTTTGGGTTCTCCAAACGTTTGGACTTATCTAACTGAACTTCCACTAGAACACAGCACGTAAAATTGGAGATGCATAGACACTCATGTACGCCGAATTACAGGAATACAACATCTACCAGAAATTGCTTATTCGTGACAGAGCAGACGGCATTACAAGCAGTGCTGGTTAATGTTGCAACGAAAAGGATATAAATACCTTTCAGCCTGCAAATATCAATTAACCTTCAAAAGCAATTGTTATTATATTCCAAAGGTGTATATACAGATTTATGATCTAAATATGTACCAATCAGTCTACAGTTGCCTTTCAAACGGTTGATATTTATTAAGAACTTGTGGCCAACTAAACTAGTATAATTCCATGTTACTTATGCTCCCGTTTCCATGTTTAGTAACGTTTTGGTAGCTGCAAGGTCGATATTTTGATCTCTTAATTTTAAAGGCACAGTTCATACAAAACTCTCATCCGGCTCAGCATGTTGCGCTGGATAGGAACGTTTCATCCTGGGGATCAGGATCATTTACTGATCATTAAATGCTTCGACTGTTATAAGCTTTTCTAAAAGAACTGTATCAATTCACGTAATATTATTTTTCAGTTCTATAATGCTAAGGGAAGAGAGACTCTTTTCGTCTCTCACATACTGGTTCTTCAGCATTTCGATGCTGATCTGAACTGTAGACAGTCTCGATTTTCATATAAAATGAACATTGCATTGTAGCGCCGTTTAATGCCACCTTGCCGTTTATTGTTACCCGGTTTCACTATCGGTTGTAACTGCAGGTCTTAGTGTCACCCGTGAACACTAGGCATTACAGTTGCAATAGCTATTGTAACCTCTCGAATAGATAACACTAAGCGTTGACAGTGTTGATTTAATGTACACGTATGCATCCATTGTAAATTCTACATAAGTAGGAATTCCAAATTTGAGATATTATTATATACGTATTTTTTTACAAAGTGGTTCAATTTTATAAATACAGGTCTAGGTTTTTGTCCAAGAGGTGATGGGACAAGGTCAAGCTATTAAAAGGGTTCTTTATTTTCTTAAATATATAGGAACATGTTTTTTCACAACAAGAAAACTGCATTAACTAAAGAGAGTATGTAGTAGTGTTCTACACATAATTATCTCAATCAAGGGTTTGTTTTGATAGCCTTTGAGCAGAAATTAGGTTCAGACTGTCAAACGTTAACAAGGCGCATAACGTAGTAAAAGCATGACAAAATCTAAGCTGATGAGGGGAAAACATTCAGCCAACCTTAGAAAGACTGGACTGATTTCTGATCGTATCTTAGACGATGTGATATAACAAAAGGTCAAAGTAGGGCTCAGATATCTCAGCATGCAGACACTGGTTCAAGGCAAATCCAAAGAAGTGCTCTGTAATACTTAATCAAAAGTGATCAAAGGCTTTTGAGAATAAGTTATTCCATTTCTTATTTTATATGACAGCCACATTTGCCACATTAAATGACAGAACAGAATGACAAGTGAATATTTCGCCGTTTTGGAACTTTTGTGTCCTTATATAATATTTGAGCTGTTTGTTCGATATCTCGTTTTGTTTCCTTCGAATTTCTTGGAAATTTGGCGCCTATTAAAGCCTTTTGGATTGTCACTATACTTATGTAAAAAGTGTTTTAATGTAATGATCAGCTGAAACATTATATCTTATTTCGATGACTCTAAGAATCTAATGCGCGAAACGTTTTTGTTTGTTTCATAATCTCCATTGTAGTCTTAAGTTTAGTTCCCTGTATCATAGGGAATATGTTGTCTGCAATTTCAACTTGTATTTATAAATTCAGAAGCATTAAAGCAGGTTACGATAAATTATTTTCACTTGGTAAATAGTTAAGATTTCCAACACGTAATTATAAAATACTGGGATTTCGTCAGGTTACATTCATATAGTTATTAATTTGCCATGATCTTCAACTAATTGAAAGCATATTCATTAAATACTTTTATCATCTTTTGGAATATACAATATACACATTTAAATCCTCGCAAACGGATATGTAGCATTGGTTTAGAATTTACTTTTTAGGTAAATGCCTAACATGATTTTATTAGTATGTGCATCAGCAGGTTCTAAAGTAGCTACAAACGTTTGACCTGGAAAATATCACTGCAATGCTGACTTGACCTGTGTTCAACCGTTGGTTGTGCAGAACACCACGACCTCTACTACGTTAGATGATGGCGTTGCTATGGAGATGTGAGTTTAACGTCTGTACCTGATTACTTAGAGAGGAAGTTTGCTATCTGATTCAAGAAGTTCCTTGTATTTTTTCCCGTTTTGGAAAGGAAAATACAAAGAGTGTTTATAGGTTTTAAAGTAATTCTTGTTACACACATTCAATGTGCATAATATATATATATAGATAGATATATAGATAGATATAGATAGATAGATACAGATTTATATATATATATATATAGATATATAGATAGATATAGATAGATAGATATATATGTGTGTGTTATGGACATTTGTGTGAATATTTTCTATTATATAAAAATTCATTGTCATTAAACGGTTCCTTACAAATATTAGATTTAGTACTTTTAATATTTATATCCTATACAGATAAATATTTTTATAACTTTTCAGTTAAATGTCTGCAGGAATAGATTCTGGTAATCAGAAGCAAAGCTGGATGTTCACCAGCACTTTTAATTTTCTTCTTTATCTTCAGGTAAACAAACCTTTATTCAAGATGCACACATTACGTTACCCGTACCTTTTATTTAAATAATGTCCCCACGTGACGGGTCTAATTTTATGGCTTTGGGAATGTGGTGACAGTAGGAATAGTTGCAGTTGGAGCAGTTGTAGTAATAGTGTTATTATTGTTATTGCTGTTGGATAGTCGTAGATGTCTTTAATACTACTAGTACTACTTCCTCTTCTACTACTACTTCTACTTTTTCTTCTTTTTCTTATTAGTTTTATTAATATTATCCAGAAGTTTTAGTGCCTTTATCAATGAATTTCAATATGAAACTTGAAATATAAAGTTAGAACGAAGTCAGAAAGGTTCAGTTAATCAGTTAGTCAATCAGTTGGGCGGCATAGCATCAGATTGTACAGTTTGGGAGTGACGTTCAGTTATAGTGTTCAGTTTAGTTCAGTGGAGTGATGCCATGAATGAAGTCTTCATTTGTATAACATGGATATGAATGGAGTTTAATAACTTACAAAATATAGACATGGTAATATGCTATGTAATATTATGTGTTGACTAAGTGAGAATATATTTTTAATACGCTACAGACTGCATGAGGTGGACAGCTGAAGTACCGTCGTAATCATGTCCTGTTTGTAAATAAATATGTTATGAACTAAAATGCAGAATTGCCAGTGCTCACGAACAGACAGAGATAAGTTTTATATGTGGAGAATTTATTTATCTGTTAAGCGAAATTTTAAATAAAATCCATCCATATTAAATACTCTTCAGTTATGAGCTTATTATGAGAGATAGGTTTTGTCTCAGTCATTTTGTTAATCAATGTTTATCAGGTTTACTTACATTTCCTTATATTGTTATGCTACAACATTTCAAATTTAAAGCTGTTTTAATGGGCACTAAGCTTGCAAGTATTTCAGGTTTATTTAATTCTGTTTATTTTTTTAAATTTTTTTTCTGTTTCGAAACTGCAGTTTAATAAAGATATAGTCGACATATAACTTGCAAAACATTTAAGATTTGTTCATACTTTTATACAACGTTTAATGGTGACTTAAATGCCCGGTTTACTGGAATTTCAGGCAAATGTAATTCTTCATTAAACTCTGGGGTTTTGTGAATTACAAAACGTAAAGTAAACTATTCGTTAAGGTTTAAATTTACGGAAATTTTCATGCAGTGTTCCTTGCAGATTTCTAAGTGATGATATGGCCTCATACTACAGTTAATTTTCCTCTATATTTTCTACATTTGTTTGAAAGTACTGAACTTTCCACTCTGTCCAAATCCTAATAAATCATATGCTGATGTAAAGTATCTTCAAAGATGAACTAACGGTGATGTTCTTGTCATAGGTTAACCGGCATTCTTCTGCGAGGCTGGACTGTAAACAAAGCAACCTGCAATTGATCACATATTTCACTTCCAGATAAGCACCAATGCCTCATTATTCACTGTGCTCTGTCTCCAAAATACAAACAACCACACCATAATGCTCATATTCTAAACAAAAAACGATTTCCTTTAAATCAATACTAAGAATGCCTAAATCTAATGCATACATCGCCACCAAAATGAGAGAGGAAACAAATAGACTCGGACTACATTCGTGGGTACTGAACTGGAAGTATTATTTGTGACCTTTTACCTATCAGGGTTAGAAATTTTTACCCTGAATGGAAAAAAACTAAAATAAATGTGTCTGAAATACTGCTGCAAAGTTTCAATGAATTTGATCTATGCATATAAATTTTATCTGACACCTTTGTAGTAGAAACACTAGAAAGTTCAAAATGGCCGACTCTCAAAAATGCATAAAACTTAAAGTTGAATGGTGAATTTATTGATTATGATAAACACTTGAAATAAACTAAAATTAGTGTTTAGTCTTCATACAAATCTGAAAATTACTAGAAATTAACCATGGCTGTTAAACTCTCCTAGTAGAGTCAATTGTAAAATATAATACATGTGTTTACTTAAAAATTTGAATTTAAATTAAATTTTCATGAACATTTAAAAACTCGGGTTGAGAAATTTTGTTCTTTTGGAACATGTCTTCATTTCTTTATCACAAATATCAATGGTTTTCCTTATCAGGTGTGAAGTAATTAAACCAGGGCCTGTCAATAATAGGTAGCACCTGAAATCTGGTAGCATCTGAATACGCTAGCTAGGGGTAGTAACTAAGGTAGTGATGTCATTTTAACCCTGAAGGGTAGGAGCTCTTAAATGTTAGGCTTCCAGTAGTATTGAAGATTTGGTGGAGTTCTATAATACCAGGGCAGCACACATTTTCCTAGTAATATAAGGGGGAGAGAGGATAATTCTTGTACTTTTACATGCAGTAAAACTGAAACCATGAAAGGGTACACCAAGAAGAAGAAAACTTTTTTTAACCAGGAAATATTCCACATAACAAATGGGTCAGATTTCTGACTGATGATGCTCAACCAAGTTCCAATGCTGCATCTGCTCAAGTGACCAGAAGACTGGATGCAGAGAAGTTCTCTCTCATGGCAGTGATGAAGCCGACAGGTGGGGTCTCGCTAATTGTGGCACCAGACTGTAATGGCACACCTGGGTCTGCTAGAATTATATGGCCATCATCCAAACAAGACTGACCCTGAAAGAGACGGATGTGAATCAGCATGAGGGAACACGTATGATCTGTATGAATAAAAATGTTGAAATGTGGAATTATATCATCCATCATCATGACAATGAGGACAACAGATGTGAGAGACCTGATTTCCAAATTGTTAATGAAAGAAAATGGGGATTTGCTTGGAAGCATACCATGATGTGTATAAACTGCAGTTTTAAGTCACCAGAGTATAAGCTGTATGAGAGATAAAAACAACCAAACCCGAGCCAAATCCTGCTGCTGTAAATATGTTTCAAGCTGGACTACAAAATACACCAATGGGCAACACCAGGGCTAGATACCTACTTGCAGCCACTGACATTCTACCACCTAGCAGAACATCCATGCAAAGGGCTTCCAACATTGTAGGCCAAGATAATGTGCAGCTAAATGAAATGGATATGGCAGACAAGCTGAAACCAATCCGACAAGTTAATGCCATGCGTGGTGCGCAGGATCCTGAGCAAATAATTGTCGAATTTGATGCAAGATAGAATGCTGTTAGCTGACACATGAAAAGAAGTCTGGCCAAAGTTCATCTCCATCTCTTGGAATAGTCTGTGAAACTGTTACAGAGAAACAATACTTTGTAAGAGCTCCATATGTAACAACGGATGTCATGGAATCTCCAAGGCAAACAATCTGCGCCGGAACTGATCCACTGATGCCCATGTCACCTTTTAAACAACAGCAAATACATCGCTTACGTGAAGTTTGCGTAGCCAAGGCAGCAACACATTTACTTGCACTTGTTCAGAGCTATGTAAACTGTTGCAATAACACTCGGGTATGCATCTACAACTAGTCCCCAGTAACAAATATATAACTTTGGTTGTGCGACATTTATCTGGAAGATGCTACCAATTAATGCTAGATTATACATTTTCCTTAAGAAGTATTATTATATGGAGCTCTTAAGATAAAAGCCTGTTGCCAAAATATTTAGCCAATATCTGCCCTGACTATATCCAAGAGGATAATAAGCAATGCATTCATTATATATGAAGTTTTAAGCATAGGAACTTTTTAACTTCTTTGAATAGTAATGCAATTTTCTCATATAATGAAACAGATTGATTAAAAAGAAATGGTTTCTGATTTGGCAGGCAAGAGAAAATCCCTGCCATAAGAGTTTAGCAGTAGGATTAATATATGTTCCAAATAGTTACTTTACCTGATACAAGTGTCAATGTTTACACGAAATCGTCATACTGCGACCTTAAGATTAAGTCACGAAACGCACAATAAGATTGATGTGTTGATGACTCCGCTGCTATTCTTATTAAGTAGAAATACCTTAGCGTCATCCATGGTTCAAGTTTGCACAAATTTGCTTTAATTATGCACTATGATCATTAGAGAATATTTTACATCTAGAGTCATGTTTGCCATGGAAAAGACTGATCACGGTAATAGTAAGACAGTGAAAAGACTGATCACGGTAATATTAAGACAGTGAAAAGACTGATCACGGTAATAGTAAGACAGTGAAAAGACTGATCACGGTAATAGAAAGACAGTGAAAAGACTGATCACGGTAAGAGTAAAAAACTAGTTTTCTGGAAGAAAAAAATATCCAGGAAAGACTAACAAAATTCCAACTAAATAAATGATTTTGCGTCCAAGAGTCAATATTATGACATAAACATTACAACATGCGATGTTTCTGGTATAGATACAGAATGTAAAGTAATTTCAATTAAATCACATAGATAATAAATAAAAATGGTTTATATTGAGTAAGAAAATACTGTTGTTGTATCCACGCCCTATATATTTCTTGCTGGTAAGACTGAACTTAACATTAAATTTTACGAAAACCGGACCACTTCTGAATTGTACAATTTAGGTCATCTAAAAGTGGAGACATATTATAGGTGTGTAAATCATGGGTGCATTAAACTCGAAATGTGGAGGTCTTTTCCAAGGTTGCCGCTCATCTAATACATATGTGCGTACATATGTACGTAGATACAGATGGACAGACACTTTGAAACATCATTGTGCTTCTTCGAAAGCACGTGGATAATTTTTGAGTTCACACAAAAATGTGCACACCATATTCTCTCTCCTGGCCAAAGAAGTATTCTGACCCAAGTTTCAAAACACTCCATTCGAATAAATAGGGGAGTGTTTTAACTGGGATCGTTAGAGAAGTTGAAACTTCGTTTCAAAACAATCTAGTGTCTTATTGTCGAGGCGTGTTTTCGAACGGCTACACAGGCTGTGATCATGCTAAATAAGGTAACTAATTATTTTCATACGGTCACCGGTATAACATTGATTGTTATGCTACATACGAGAAGTGAAATTGAAACACATTCACCGAAAATATTAGTTTGTACAACTGAGTCCCCAAACATTTCAAGCACTAAACTCAAAACCACGGTCTACTCTTCCCTCTCATAATAAATTAGCTATTCGGAGAGTAAAAAGCACGAGAATTTACTTTGGTGGCGAAAAGCCAGAAACTTTCATCATTCTATATTATTTCATTTTAGTTCATCCCGATTTGGGTGGAGCCAGCCCTTTCGGAAGTTCGAAATAGCGATCACATTGGCCTTGGTCTGCGTGTCCGTCCGTCCGTCCACATCCTGGATAAAGGCCAATGTTAAAATTTATTAGATAAAGCTCAATGTTAAACTTTCTTAGATTAAGCTCATTTGAACAAGTAGCCAAAGTACATCTCTATAACATCAAACGTATCGATTAAACCGTTACTTTGAGACCTATATAATTAATCTTATTATATAAAAATACCCAGACCATTTACAGTCCTTAAATATTATTTAAAATATTTGGAGTTGTTAGAGTAATTTCTTATTCTACAATTATTGACAGGTGAAGAACAAAATAAACTTGCCGAGTGGTAGCAATCGAAGCAGTTTGCTTAAATGCACAATCCAAATATTTTCAACACAGGAACAGCACGTGATTTATTTGGACCATAAATAAATTTTAAAAATCTCGTATCAGTTGAAATGGAAATTACTGACTGAATACTACAACTATAAGATCACCATTACAGTTGGATTGAAGTTTCCTTATTGTAAATCAAGGTCGAAGAATAATGTCAAATTTTCAATAGGAATTATACTTTTACATCAAACAAGTGGGATACTATTCTGAATAGAAGCTTTGTAACCTGTAATCATTCCACAGTTAATAGTAAACAATTTGAAATATAATTATTAAAGTTACACTGAAGTCTAAAAATATACAGATTTTAAAAAAAAGACAGTTCGACATACGCATCAGTGAAAATTTCGTCAGAATCTATTCAGTATTAAGTGGAGAAAACACCCGTCCAGCTATTTAATACGCATGAGTTTTGATGACGTCATTGAAGAGATTACAAATATTTTTGAAGTTTAAGTATCTCCTTGAACATAAATTATTGGTAATTTTATTGCAATTCTGCAGATAAAACCCGTAGGAGATACTGAAACATATTTGCATAGTTACTTGAATAATTTTAGTAGCATTGATAATTGCACTTTCAATGATCAACCAAAATCAGTTGAATTTCTTGAAATCTCAGCATTATATCTGAGATACCATATACATTTCACCTGACACTTTGGACATGTTGTTCTTTCAACGAATATACTCAAAGTTGGTTATTTTTCCGGTTCAGCTTTTCGGAATACTCAAATGAAACTTTTGAAAACCAAAATATAAACTTTTCATTTATTAGAAATGTAAACTAAACGCATTCATTCGCATCTACAAATATGTTCATCTGAAAATGAATGTTAACTGACATTTATTTAAAACGATAGACAAAGTAAGGGTCATATATTCTGATAAAGAATATACAAGATAGTTTCAATTGTTTTTCCTCGTCTGTAAAGTCTAATATTCAAGAAAAGGCATTCATTTTGAGATGAATTACATTCCATGAAGAAGCTTTAATTCCTTATAACTTTCAACATTTTGATCAAACTTTAACTGTTATGTCAAGATATCTTTTATCTTACAATGCTCTATCTAAACAGCAATGCCACTTGAATAGATGTGTATTGTTCCCTTGGACCAATTACAAAAATAAAATTGCTAAATACAAATTCATTCATAAAAGAAATCTTTTAGTTCATATATAGCAGTTTAATTTTATGTCAAAACAAAACGTATACAGTAAGAAAAGGAAGATAAATGTCGTCGCCTTTGTTTACATTCCGGTTTGTTGCGATTAAGTTTTAACCAGACCATTTATCGTTTTCAAATATCAATGCAATTTATCATTCTGAAGTTGCTCAAATGAAGTGGAAAGTAAACATGACGATTGGTAACATCCTGCTTACATGTCAAACCCAAAACGTCTCAGCACAGGTACCGGACGTACATAAAATTGAGACCGATAAATAATGTTGAAGTTACTGTAAGAACCATACCGTATATACTCGCCTATATTACGCCGACAGATCAGGATCTATGCAGTTATGTGTAATCAGTAGAACAAACAACATAGGCCCTAATTTGCAGGCGCATTATGCAACAGTAGATCGGGGTCAATTTTGTTTGCAGTTGGACTCGACTTGTAAGCGAGAATGAACTATTTTTATATCACGCAGGTGTGTGTATATATGGATTGGTGGAGGGAAAATTCTGAATAGAAGCCTTGAAACCTTTGTTCAATCGATAATTAACATTCAATAATCTAAAATATAATAATTAAACTAACTCTAAACTATAGAAATAAATATAAAAATAAAGAAGACATTTTGACACAAAAAACACTAGAAATACCATCAAAATTTGTTAAAACTTTATGAAATATTTAAGTTTTAAAATATTCTGGGGAGATATCATCTTTCCGACAATTTCATATTCATGACATTGATCATCTTAGAAAAGAGATTACAAAAATGTTCGTAGCGCTAATTGTTTATTTTAGCATAAAATATGGTAATTGTGTTACAATTTTGAGGTATCAAGTTGCAGAAGATTCTCTATCGCAACTAAAACATCACTTGATTATACAAAGAATAGCAAAGCTATTTAATTGATCTCGGAACTCCGTTCAGTGCCTCAACATTAACTGAAGGGCTTTGTGTAACGTGTGGAAAATTTTGGGACCAAATTATAATCGTGGAGGAGAATTTATTAGCAAGGTACCTAATCGTAGCTTTTGCTATTTGCTTTTATTTGGCAGTGGAATAGTACCTGAATCGTTCCGCCAATTCTAAACGAGTAGCAGTTGAGAAGGCGCCTCGAAATGGAAAAGTGTGAATCTAGTTCTTACTTTGTTATTTACAAAGCCTTAAAATCACTGCAGCCTTGACACCACATAGAAATGTCTAATCTGGATAGTGTCAACTTTAGACGGCCTTTGACTGCTAATAAAGATAGTGTTTAATAATGGAAAAAATGATGCACTAAACGAAAGCATTATCTGAATCACTTAAATACTAGGTGATCATGACATTGACATTTCAAACGGAAACGTTATCTTCAACACTTAAATATCAAGTCAGCATGGGGTTCACATGTTTTGAATTGTGCTACAGACGTTCTTATTAGGTGCGTGCTGTAACAGAATCAAAACCGAGTTGGCATTGGATTAAATGAATGTAACAAACAATGGATGTGAATGACGATATTTATGTACGATATGTCGATGGCACAAAAAAATTAAATAAATGAAACAAGCTACACAATATCAGATTCTTGCACATGCCATACACACATTCACAAAAAAGAAAAAAAGAAATAAATATATATATAATGATAATGACGAGGATAGTGATAATGGCGACACAGTACTGAAAATAATGATAATAATGACGATTTATTTAACCGATATGATATGGTTCATACAACCAAGATGACAGTCTAAAAAAATAAATATCACAGTTCCAAAACACTTTGTGGCTGCACTGCCTCAACCCACGCCAGGTTCACTCTGGTTCAACTTCCCAGTTTCACTTTGGTTCAATTTTACCTTCCACCAGTTTCAGCTACAAATAGATGAAACTGGTAGCGCACAATACAAAATACGCAATCACGCAAAATACTAAAATATATCTATATGAAATATACGTATGGTCCACTCAACAAATGTATATAGTCCATTATATCAATATCCCTAATGAATTATACAAAATACATTAAACCCGCACTCTACGTGTAACTTTCTACTCGAATCCTACACGTGAAAAGGAATAAATTCTAACAGTGAATTGTCTGTTGAACGTGGTTATTTTCTCTATCGAAGCTTTATCCAATTTACGATAATAATAAAAATAAGAATGTCACGAACACAATAAAAAGCATAAATGTACAAGGGAATCAAAGTTATCTTAACAGTTATCACTTACTCCTATGGCCGTAGTTTTGTGGTTCCAAGACCGACAACTCCGTGACAAGATCCAAGCGATGATGTACCGCTTATTGTAAAAACCTACTATTTATACTATATTTTTAAAAAAAACAAGACGTTCAAGACCCAAGGGTAAAATACCCGTGCATGTCGAGAAACATGGGCATCACGCTGCAAACGACCTACAACGAGATGTACTCATTTAGTAACTACATGTCAAGGTATAAAAAAAACAAGCTACTCTAGTTAACGCTGTACGCGTCGACAAAGTCAAATATACGTTATCATCATTTAATGCAATACCAAATTATTTTCTTGCCTTATTCCGTGACACATGCGAATATGCAATTGCCATACAGATGACTATTCTGCCATCTAGACTGATTCATATTAATGGATTTATTAGATTAAATTGTTTTAGATATATGCTTGTTCAACAGTTAATGATCTTTTACATTATGAAAATAGTTTTCGTATCTGAAAGTCGTTTGTACTAACTCTGGTATACTTTTATCTGGCAAATGAAAATAAGGTAATTCACAATCAGAAGTTTTCATCCATACTACCCAGTTTCATTTATTTTGCCAGAATTTTATATCAAACTGTCCCCTATATTTATTTATTTATCATCATTATCAAATTTTAAATAGTAATTGTCAAAAATCATTTTAACGACTTGTATATAAAATATTGTTTTCTGTGTAATATATTTTTCTCTTGTTAAAGTCATTTGCTATGTTAACTTGGATCACTATAGTTAGCTATTTTAATGTGTTAAACTGAGTTGCTGGATAGTGATAAACATACTGCTTATTAGTTCTTTAAACTCCATTGTTTATTTACTTAAAGTTTTTAATATTCAATTATTTTGTAAGTGTTATAAATTAAAAAATATATAATAATTGGTGGTAGGCATTTATGGGATGGGCTTGCTTCGTTCGCTGTATAAAGAATAAGACTTAATAATTGCTGGTGGAAAATACAAACTATCTATATTATTTATTCCGATGCATGGGTTAAAATCTATGGAGTATCTGTATTATCGGTTTCTCGTACACTTTGTGGGATTGAACGCTGTAATGCATGTTGTAAAGTGATAACCTCCTGTTTTAATGTTTAATTTGTAAAATTTAATGTGGTGGCATACAACAAACATTTTATTTTTATCTTGCGGTTGTTGGGTTTTGAAAAATTATTTAAATAAATTGGTACTGTTCTTGGGTTTATGTCTTTTATTTGTTTTTGCCAAGTGGGTGTGGGTTATGGTATTGCGGAGGTGTCAGAAACCCTAGAATACCCGAGTACATAAGCATCTAGTAATATTATACCAAAGTTTAGTTGCATTAAACAACTTATGTGTAAGAGATACTGATCTGAAAAGCTTAACCACAGACTCTTAATGTTTGTGCTGCCGATCCTGCCATTGCTGGCAAGACACAATAAGACCTTAAGGCATAACACAGGAATACAGAAAGGAGCAAGAAATTAGAGTACGACGCCTACATATTCAATAATCAAGACTTGTTCACAAAATTCTATACAATTTTGTTAAATTCTTCTTTTGTTCAACAACATTTATATGTAATAGTTCGATACATTTATTCTCATTTTGTAGGGATATATAACTATTACTAAAAAATGAATATTTGTCTGTTATTAAATTAACCTCTATAAACTATAAAGGACTAATAAATATTGAAAGGCCAATTTCCAAAAACTTTCATTATCAGGAGCTGCTCCAAGCTTACAACATGTTCAGAAAGTTTAGCAATTTCTATACATCTTCATAATTTTAGCAAAGATAACCTGTTGAAAATACTAAATATTCTGATATGCTTCAGTCAGATTATAACAAAATTCATCATTTATGTGGCCATTTATAAAAATAAATATCATTTACTATAGAGTTTTATTATGTTGTACACTATGGGAACCTACTTATGGCTACTAATGGATATTATTCTAAAATTTCAGTTAAATACAGCAACTGAGGCATATGATTTGCAAGAAACTCTAACAAAAAGTCTTAATCTTGACACTCTCCGAGCCCGAAAGAGATACCTATTCATGGATGATCTACAACAAAAAATATTTTAACAAAATGGTCTTTTAGTCTGATACATTTGAGACTGACTATGAGTTTGCCTCATGACGGAATTCAAGACTGACTGTTGACATAGGTAGTCATTTACTTACCTTACGAACGTATCTATGTATTGTTTAGCTCACCTAGCTGTAAGGAAAAGTAAGCTTATTATATGACCATGCGTCCGTCGTGTGTTGTGTTAATTACCATTCAACAATTGTGTGTTATCACTCAGTAAGCCATATTTCCGAACCAACTTTTTTTATCGGACTTGAAATATAGGCTTCTATCTGCAAGATCTTGGATAAGTTGCGATTATGAGTGAGATCTATACTTATTAGTGATGTGATCTTGCATCTGATTAGCTTACCTTGTTACCACTCTGGAAAGCATATTTCTGATATGATTAAGATCAAACTTGGAATACATGCTAATAGTATCAAGATATTGGACAATTTTGATAATAATTGAGAAACATGTATATCAATTAGCTGATTTTTTTTTTTTGTATGATTGACTCATTTTGTTACTACTCTGGAAACCATAATTCTGAAACAATTTTGATCAGACTTGGAATATGTGCTTATATTTTAAAGATCTTGGAAGAGTATGATACTGAGCAAGATCCATGCATATTACTGAGTGACGCTTACATCTGACTGACTGAACGTGTTACCACTTTGGAAGCCATATTTTTTATTTGACTGATCTTGACAAACTTCAAATATAGGATTATATGATCAAGATCATGCATGAGTTTGATGGTTTGGTTTTATGGGTTTAACGCCATTTTCAGCACATGTTAGGCTATACATGCCGGCCAGCGTATCTGGTGGAGGAAGAACCCGGTATAATCCCGGGAAGAACCACCGACCCACGGGAAGCTACTGGCAAGCTTTCTCGCATAACCACATTGGCCGAGCCCAAGACTCAAACCCACGCGGACAGAGGTGAGATGGCAGTGCCTTAGACCACTCGGCCACCCGGGGCCCCTGCATGAGTTTGATAATGCGTGGGATCCACGCATATTAATGAGGTGATCTTGTGTGTTATTGGTTGCGCTTGTTACCACTGTAGAGATTATTTCTGATCCGATTGTGATCAAACTTGGTAAATGAAATAAATCATCAATATATTTGATGATTACTGCATATTAATAAGGTAATTTTGCATTCAATTGGCTGAGCCTGTCAACACTTTAGTGGCTCTATTTCTGATTTTAGGTTTTAACAAATCCGATAAATGGGCTGATATCATCAATATACATACACACACACACACACACACACACACACACACACACACACACACATATATATATATATATATATATATATATATATATAAAATGTATTGTATTGTATTATGATCAAGATTTACGCATAATAATAAGGCAATCTTGCATTAGCTGATTTGACTGAGCTTCTTACCACTTGGGATATTTCTCATCCGATTTTAATCGAATGTACAAGACGATTTGCATTATGAGCGAGACCTATGTATTTGATTCGCTGAGGCTTTTTACCACTCTATAGACCGTAGTTTTGATAGGATTTTGATCAAACTTGGTAAATTGGCCCATGTCATGAAGATCTTGGTTGAGTATGATTATGATTGAAATCCACACATATTAATGACATGACCTCGCAGCTGATTATATCAGCTTGTCAGCACTGTGGCAATTATATCTTTCATCAGATTTGAATTAAACTTGTTAAACAGTTTTATATTATCAAGATCTTGGACTAGTTTAGTTATCAGCAAGATGTATGCATATTAATTAGGTAGTATTGTATCTGATTGGCTAAGTGAAATCTGCACATATTAATGAGATGCTTTGCATCTGATTGGCTGGGCCTGTTACCACTAGTTTCTAGAATATATATTTCTAATCCAGTTTCCATAAAATTGAGATAAATGGTTTATATCACCAGGATCATGGATGAATTCAACTATGAGCAAGAAATATGCATAGTAATTATATCTTGATATTATAAATAAATATAGTATCAGAGTATAGTAAAATAGATTAAATCAACATGATATAAAGTTTTGACAGTTAGTTTACAAAGGTTGTGTTCTTAAAATATTTAAAAAAACTGCTTAGTGAAATAGTAAACTTTTAAAATATGTAACTACGTGAGCGATATCATACCCACTTGGGCCTCTTGTTACCCACGTCTACTTATTATAACAAGCTAGATTAATTTATTTTTGTTCATTAATTTATTTGTTTTTTGTTCTTTAATCTGTTTGTGTTTCAATCTTTTGATTCCAGTCCACATTCACTCCTACAGAGACGTATGCAAGTATGTGTACATTATTTGGTATGTTATATTGCGCATATTATCCAACATTAATGCATACACAGGTTTGATGTCATGAGATATATCTGGGATTGTGTTGTTCATGATCAAAAATGGTTTTAGAAAACCTCGAAAAGTATTCAAGTAAGAACCACATCCACTAATGTTCAGCCACAACATATTAAAATTCTCTTTTGGCTTTTAATTTGAATTTACAATAAAACTAATGTGTTATGATAGGTAACAAGTGAAAATGTATTTGGATAACAATCCTAACACTTGATTCTCCATTCTTTTTCATATTTTTCATCAACATACATAAATTTAAAAAACGAAATATTGTTAAGGCCGTTTCTTGGATAGCTGAAAAAAAACTGCACAGATATTTTAATCTTTACTAGACTGACTTTATACTTCATGCTTGTTGAGACTTCGACAACATACACTTGAACTCCTAAAATATATGACATACATACAGTTTCCATTCAATAATATTTTTAATTTGCTTTTTGTTTTTGCTGAATATCTTTGAAGACAATGCTCACAGTATGAGAGTTATCAATCTGAAAGTTCGTGGCCGCTCTGGGTATCTAAAGTTATACAAATATATCATTAGGATAAAGTGCAAGATTTCAGTTCAGTAGAGATTCATTCCTCATTCATGCGATATCATACCCACTTGGGCCTCTTGTTATCAAAACCCACGTCTAGTTATTGTAAGAAGCTGGATTAATTTATTTGTTTTTTGTTCTTTAGTCCAGCTATGGAAGATGATATTGGGAGTAAGCAAAAAGTAATGGCACATAGAAATCCAATCTTTATATATCTTAAGAAAAAAACACCATAATCTATTAACCAAAATTTAAACTTATTCTGTAGAAACCAAAGACAAACCAACTATAACGCTAATTAGCTAATGCTTCATTTTCCAGCGTTAAACCTCCATCTACAACCAGTTGCGACCAGATAAAGTGAGTAATTAGAAACGACAACGTTTGCAAGACGGTAGAACAACAATACACAGATATTCGACAATAAGGCCCAAATATCCAGCAACCAGACCCAGATAACCAAGACTCAGGCTGAGATATCCAACAATCAGACTTAGATATTCAATATTATAGCTTATTTTGTAGTCAGTCTAAGAGACCGCTTGCTTTTTGCCGCCCGTCATCTATATTCTCCGGTAATTCAGGTTAAACAAGGCCAGAAATTACAAAACACAACATTTGCAAGACGGTCATAAAACAATAAGACACAGATAACCAACGCCCTGACTCCGATATTTAGTACACATACACATATAAATAACACTTAGACTTAGATAATTACGCTTAGATCATTAGACTTTGAAATTATAACTCCTTCTGTAGAAATGAATGAGATTCCAGTGCACTCCTGGGGAATCCCCTATGACATTATATCCCCCAGTAATTCAAATCAGATGATGTCAGTAATTTAACAGCAGATCTAGACAAGTCCACTACCAGTATTAATTCTGAAATAACAACACAACCACAAACAGTGGATTAATCTGGCCACAGGAAACCCAATAGTTTAGTACCGTAGATCCCGGGAGACGAACTGAGACGCCTACACTAAGGTAACCGGTCATGCCAGTGTCCTTTTCGTGACAAAAGTGACCTGTCCGTCTAGGTCCCAGAGGTCGGACAGGATCTGATATAGATTCTGCAACTCATTGCTTATGCCCGCCCAAACAACAGCCTGCTCGGTTATTCTTTCTTGAAACGTACATAGGTAGGCAAACTTTCCTCTGGTACCACAGGTAGAGTGGGCCCTTCTGGTATCACGAAGTTAACCCGTTTTTCCACACTATTCCATCCTAATTCACACTAAGTAGGGTTATATGCAGGCACAAGCCAGTTGAGTTCCAAGATCCATAGTCGTCTCCCTGGATCTAACCAATCCAGTACGTTTACACCCTTCACCATCTGAACCCCTTGAGCCGCGACAAATTATTTATTAACACAAGTAATAGAGACAATTTGGAATCAGACTGATGGTTGTTCACACTGCTAACTGTTTTGACTATAAAGTTCTGAGAGTAATTAATCAATATGGAGCAATGTCAACAATTAATATAAAATCTAAATGCTTCCAACTGTATCCCATTACCATCAACTAAAACATGTCTTATGAAAGATTTTGTTTTTTGAAAACGCGTAAAATGAATCTGAGACTGTATATCTATGTATATACACTACAGCAACATGGATCAGCTGATGTGAAATTGTCCCTTGAGGACAGACTGCACCGTAACATTTTGCAGCTCCAAGCTTCAATCTCCTCCTCTGCTTGTATGAAAGGTGGCTGAAATAGTAAATAGAAACAAACAGCAGACAAGGTTTCACAAAAGGATAGAAAGTGTTAACTGACATGGGCATGGGTGGGTGAGTGGGTGAGAATTTGTGCATGCCTTTCACAGCGTCCATCCTGGAAATGGTTCAAACCAGTCGGATGCCATAACTTGACAGAGCCACGACCTCAAAGGCATGTTTTGTACATTGTTCACTGTGTTACCTCCCTTATAACAAAACTCTGCAAGATACCAATATTTTCCACGAAAGCCAACATGTGCTCCCAGAACACACAACCTGTCTTGTCTATGTTGCCTTAAACCCAATTATCATTAATCTGATAACTTATATTAAAAGAAAATATCTCCTGTAAGTAAGTCATAATAAAGCTTCCCGTCAGAATTATAACAATCTCTGTCGGGGCATAAAGCCGAGATGAAACAAAATTAGGCGAATAAATCCTCGATGTTAGTGTTTATGACCACATGAGATTCTAAACAAAAAGTAACAAACACATGTAAATAATGTAATAAATTACATTTTATTGAAGTTACTATGAGTGTTAGTGACCTAATTTCGTATACATATCTTCAATATGTCTCATTGTGCCAGGTACAGAGAAATCATATTCTATCAACTATGCACATAATCTATTAATTTCTAATATAATTCAGCGATTGATAGCTTTAGTCAGTAGATTTAGCCATGTTATAGGCTTAGCCGTAAGTAGATCAGATGCATGGTTCATAGCTTTCAGTATATATATATATATATATATATATATATATATATATATATATATATATATATATATATTAATATATATATATATATATTGTTCGAAGTAATGAATACAAAAGGTACCACAGTCTGGTATATACAGTACCTTACTGCCTACATCTGAACGCTTAATCAAGTCCTGACGTAATGTTTAACAGACTATAATAACGTGAGTACCGAATTAATAGAAATATTAGTAAGATGGTTGATGATTACACGTGAGTACCGAATTAATAGAAATATTAGCAAGATGGTTGATGATTACACGTGAGTACCGAATTAATATAAATATTAGTAAGATGGTTGATGATTACACGTGAGTACCGACTTAATAGAAATATTAGTAAGATGGTTGATGATTACACGTGAGTACCGAATTAATATAAATATTAGTAAGATGGTTGATGATTATCGGTCTGAAGAAAGAGTAATAAGATTGATTAGGATTACCGCTTACTTTTTTCATGCTGACATACTTTTATATTTATCGAGGGCGAAGCCCTCGTAATAATGGTGTCAGCAAAAGCTGAAGAAAGTGGCCGGTAATCACCATCCATCGTACTACTCACTTTCTGAAATGATTCTGTAGGGTGATAATGATTGTCATGTTGATGATGACGGTGGTGATAATGCACATCATGATGATGGTGGGAACAGTGATATTTAACTCAAAAATCATTCGTAAATTGATGACAGATGTTGATATCTTGGACATTACTTCTGATACTTGTAAGACATGTATACCTAGGAATATATAATGCCATTCCAGTTATATTTCCTATTTTAAGATACAGTTAATGAAAAAGAGAACCCGACATGGAAACGCGCGCTACCTCTAATTTGACTCCTTCCGAAAGAAAGAAAGCCCCACTTTTTCAACAATGTTTTATTTCAGGGAAGGTTCAGAGAGACTAAAGAAAGATTTGTAGGATGCATGAAAGCCAAAGTCGCTTCAAACTAGAGACACTGGTGTTATGTGAGTGAACCAGGACCTGCACACGTGTCAGTATACAAATCTGAAATATTAAATGCAAATACCGTCTGAAATTAAACAGGATTTTAAATTTCATCGTATTACGTACACCATCTGAACAGTTATAAATACCCCCCCCCCCGATCCCGTTTTATTGCATCATGAAATTAAATAAAAGAGACAACATGAATACGATAAATTATCAAATGAAAATGTAATGCCTAGTTTGAAAATTATCACCGTTTGTAATTTGGATGTAGGTTCCTTAAATCACTTTGCTCTTAGTTAGAGTAGGGATCCTAGCAAGGACACATCACTTCACAGATTTCATCGTATTTTTTTTTTTTTTTTTTTTTATTGGGGGGGGGGTGGTGGATGGGCGATGGTTACTACAACAAGGTGTCAATATTCACTGACGCGGTACGCGATAATTATTCTTGGATGTGCAGGCTGTAAAATATTGCTGATTGACTGGTGGGATATAGTCGTTTCAGACTGAGGTAAGACAAATATTTTTCAATTCATATACATGATTAGCAGTTTCTACCACTTCAGAAGCTTATGCGAATGTAATGGTAAACCTTAAATCCTGTGGAAGAAAAAACGGGTATAGAAAACAATGATCTGTCGGCAATTAAAAGTCAATTGTTATTATAAATTTATGCTTTTTTGTATACTAGAAACAAAACACAATCTTCAGCAGTGTTGTGTGCATTAACAGTTACTGTGCTCAACTTTTCTTAACTTTCTGTTCATGATACCTTGTTCAATACTGTTTGCTCTCTTCTCCAGTGATAACAATTTTACCATACGTCATGCTTTTGTTGATGTCATTTAATTAACAATAGTTTACCACTACCGTAAAACATTGTTATGTATTAACAAAACATTCTACTGCAATTATTAACCACGATGTTATTTGCATCTTCTTTTCTCTTTAAGTCAAATTATATGAAAAACAAATAACTACCAGATGTAATCATGACATTAAGTTCCAACCCAGGAACTACAATCAGAAGAGTGTGTTAAGGTTTCATACTACTTGAAGTATGTAAAATACAATAATGTGTGTCATTAAGATTTATAACATCCTATAAGTATTCTCTCTTGCCTTTGTAAATTCATATATTTACTTTCGTTGTCATATTTTTTAGTAACTATGAAAACTTTATAAAAAAGAAAAAAACACCAAAAAGTAAGCAAACTATCATCTAATACCCATTACACCAACAATAAATATATATACATATTTTAGCTGATTATCAGCAGGTTGGTTAAAATCACCAAGTTTAGGTATTTCTATAGCTGCAATCGTGTGAGTAGAAGCATAGAGAGTAAAACCTGTATCTAATTTAATTAAGTATCGTGTAACCAAATTTTATTCGCTCAGTTTATTACTAAGATAATCCTGTAGATTTCCTCTATTTTCATGATACAGTGCGTATTTCTATTGAAATGCTTCCATGGCTTTTTGTATTCTTTCTTTCTTCCCTCGCACAGGTAGGATCAAATAATTCAGCTAAAATATTACCTCTTCCAAATGCTACTGCTTCTTCTAGCATTGATGTCATCTTCTATTTCATTGTAACAAATTGTAATACTGCTGCCAGTTTTTAAAATTGAATTAATTCTAGCTGTAATAATAGGTTGTTATTTTTCTTTACGTTTTAATCCAATTAATAAAACATTAGTTTCTTCATGATAACATGTACGTGTTAATTGTATACTATAATAACCGGGTTCTGATTCTTTTTTTTTTCGTTTAATGCGCAAACAAATGTTGGTTGTTCCTATGTAATGCAATTTACAAATCAAGAGAATAGTTTATCAAGTTCGACAATTGTACTTTTTAGATATGACATTCATATATAAGTTGAACAAAATGTATGTAAGCCTGCTTGATTAATTTGAACTACAGATTGTCGCGAATTATTTGTTATGTGTAACCTGTATCCAGAAACCCGTGACGGAGCATAATTAATTCCATAAATTGCAACAAACTTTTGAGGGGCAACTTCGTGTACAAACCAATTATATTTGTATCAGAAATGTTTCATTTCCATCTATTAACTTTTCGTCTCTAATTAAAATTTCATCGTTATTATTAACTATCACACAAGAGTCAATTATAAATACGAAACTCGTAAAGCAACACATATCTGGGTATTTGGTATCTTTTCACTTCATACTCCTTTTTGTTGGCATCGATTTCTTCTTAAAAAGTTCCAATTATATCAAACAGTGCGGTACTATTTGTAACCATTTTGTGTTTATTTCAGCATTATCTGTATCAATGAATTCGCTTACCGCAAGTTATATATATATATATATATATATATATATATATATATATATATATATATATATATATATATATATATATATATATATATTGTGAGAGTACAGTAGTTCTCCTTTCATTGTCAGGTGGAATCTTTAGAGAAGGGTTTCTATCGATAAAGGTTGCTATATTCATTCCAAGTGCTTCACAAATTTGGAACATATGTTAAATCGACCGCACAATAAAATTGCAGATGAAAGACGGCACATTGTACAAAACAAACAAACAAAGAACAGTAAGCGATTACATACAATGGAATATTGTGCATGAATGGTCAGTAGTTATTTTGGACAGTCTGGGCACAATTAGGCTGGCATTTACACAACGGGAATTTAACATTGGGTTGCCCATTTTTTATTAGGCTGGCATGGACACAACGGGCATTTAACATTAAGCCGCCCGGTTTTTTTATGCTAAAACGTTCATAGGATTCATACTAGGGCTGGGCTAGGCATTTAACCCTGGTTGTTTTTAAGAAAGTGTGTGGATCTGTAGAAATAGGTGTTGATCCGCATAACTCTCCACATACTTTACATCCCTTTACACATAAGTTTTGTATGTGTATGTGAGTGATAGTCAGTAAGTATATGTTCTTAACTGAGAATTGAAAAATATTAGGCCCAAGGTCATGTGGAGCAGAATGCCCGAGCTTGCATGTTATAAAAATCTCCCTTATGCAGAGGCCAGCCATTTGTGTCCAGATCGGTCACATTAACGACTATGGTATTGTGCAAACACAATGGCAACTTTGCACGAAGTTTTAAATTCACGCGATCGCTCGCGTATTTGATTGGCAGTGCAAACGTATGCACTATCATTTATTTACATATTTTCATTTGAGAAGCAATATGGATGAATGTGAAAAGACTTTTCTTTCCTGATCTTTTTCTTCCAGACTCCAGTGACTTTTTCAAAGACCTCACGTCTACAGGTGTTTTGCCTCTTGCCCCGCAGTTGTAAGTATGTATATAAAAGCAAACTCCTTACACAGAGAAAATATAGTAAGTTACTCCGATTCCTTACAGTCAGATATGGAATAATTTTCAGTTAGCAAATTGGTATTTCTTGTTGTAGAATACTATGTGCAGATGAAAAGTCTGCTGCTCCGGTGCAATTTACTCCTACTCAGTATTCGAAAATTTGTTAGAAGATTATTGAAGAGTTAGATTGTCCAACATTACATACTGCATTACCTCTCTTGGCTTAAACTACGCTTGGTGTTGTGTGTGCCGTCATTGTAGAACGAGGAAAACATCCGTTACTGTAGAAGTGTATTGATGGAACGCTCATTTGATAGAACGGTTTTTGTAGTCACAACTTATGATAAAGAAACTCAAAAGGGCCAATTTGTTTTCTTTTTAGAACATTTATTGAAGAAGAAAGGCACATACAATATTAATCGATCAATTCAAAAACTGTGTATGACCGAGAAGTATCTTTCAGAGCTTTTATTGTACTGCTCGTTGTAAATTTAGTTATTTGAAGCTATCATATCATAACCAATCCTCATAACATCCGAAACCGAATTTAAATATAAATTTGGGCTGCAATTTTCGGTTACCTTCACACAGATATGATATCACAGCAAATGGAGAGAGAGAGAGAGAGAGAGAGAGAGAGAGAGAGAGAGAGAGAGAGAGAGAGAGAGAGAGAGAGAGAGAGAGAAGTAAGTAATCACCTTTCTTAGGGATCAGGAATTAAAATTGAAAGCACGTTTCTTTTCAGAGGACTCCAAATCGTCATCCTTATTTATAAATTTTATTTATTGCAGCTTTTTTTCTTCAAGTTAAAGAGTACTTTCTTATTGGACTATCATTCTCAGAGATAGGTTGACTTTAATCAGAAAATGTTGAAAGCAGCACATACGATTTAAAGATAACAGTGTACCCGACAAGAAATTATTTTTATCGATGATGTCATGTACACTTTCTGCTTTCTCTGCATGTTATCAACTACAATTAAAGGCGATAAGCGTGCAACAGAGTTTCCAAACATATTGTAGCTATATTTATCCAGCGATCATAATTTCGTTGGCAAAGTACGCCATAATCTCTTAGGTGCACAGATACATCAGACCGATTTGTACCGCATGTGCAAAATTTCAAGTGACCACTGACTAGTCCAATTGAGTTATTGCTAGATGGTATGTTGACCATGGAAGGTACTACTAACTATTGGCAAAATTATGTCATAGTCATCACACGCACTTTTGTATATATATTTTTGTAATGTGTGGTCACATTTAAAATCAATAGAGACACGTAGTTAAAAGTGACATACATGTACTTTCATGCCCCATTGAATATATTGTTTCATGTACATATAACAGATAAGATAAGATAAGATAAGATTTATTTAAAGTCGGCATGATTTAAAACAACAGCTTAACATAAGCTCTAATGAGCTTTTACCGACGTGACATAATAAAATAATAATGACATTAAAACAAAGATTTTCAAGACATACAAACATAATACATAGATACAATTGGACAAAAACACATAGTGCATAACTTAAAATATATACAAGCGGAGTATTTTAACATCGTAGTAATTAAAAGTAGTGAATTCAGTATTTAGGTCATAAGAAAAAAAAGGTACAACAGAATTACAGGTTAACAATCGAAATTTATATTATGCAAGAGGCAAAATCACCAATTTTGGACCAAAAGCAGGCTACGATGCAGATTATGCATTACTTAAAAGAAAGGAGCTCACAGTTGGCACCTGATAGTGTATAAGACAAGGACACATAAAACAAAATGTAATACAAGTATTAGTTGTTGTCATCATGGCGGGAGGGATGAGGAGGGGGGGGGGCTTTATTTGTAGATATTACATTTACCTTCTTTACCATTCCAGGATAATATTAATGATCTAAAGGAGTTAAAATTTGACTGTTCTCTAAAGTGATTAGGTAGTTCATTCCATAAAACAGCAGCTGCATATCTAAATGATTTTGCCATATGTTGAGGTTTTTATTCTTAAGACATCTAAAATATTTGAGTATCTAAAATTATATTTATTTTGTTTAAGACATATCAATTCATCCAAACATTTTGGGGCTAATTTGTTCAGAATTTTAAAAGTTTCTAGAGCCATAGCCCTAAGTCTGCGCACCTTCAGGGCTGGCATTATTGCCTTAAGTAATAGCTTATGATAGCTGTATGTGTAATCATCATACACAAATCTCAGAGCAAGCTCTGGTATCTTTTCAAGTTTAATAGTGTTCATGTCACTGCAGAAGTGCCAGGCCAAGGGACAGAAGTTAAAATTGGAGAGGATAAAAGTATGTAGGATTGTCAGTTTGTTGAGTCTAGTTAACTTCTGACCAAAGCTTTTCAAGACTAATAGTTGCCTTGAAGCTTTCCTACAGAGATTTTTTTACACATAGATCGAATTGCAGTTGGTAGTCAATGTCAATTCTTAGCAGTTTAACAATTGTTTCACAATTTATGACAGCACTGCTTTTGTTTAGTACAGGTTTCATACTGAATGTCTTTTTACCCACAGCTAGTTCCTGAAACTTTTCAGGGTTGGCTTGCATTTTGTTCGCAGTGAACCAGTCAATCAGAATGTTGGATTCTGTTTCAAGTGTGTCAATCAGAGTGTCGAAGTTTTGTGAGAAAAAGGCAATAGTATTATCATATAAAGAGCCATTTTTAATAAAATAAAAAATATCATTGATAAAAACATTAGAGAGTAAAGGTCCGAGTATTGACCCCTGAGGAACCCCTTTTGAATTTCATTTCAGCTACTCAAGACACCCTGCATCTTAATTTGCTGCTTACGATTTTGACAGATAGCTCAGTAAGAGTCCAACTGAGCCATCTGACAACCCATAAGCCCTAAGCTTGCATAAGAGAATATCATGAGGGAGACAGTCAAAAGCCTTGGACAAATCCATCAGAACTGCAGCTACATATTTGTTTTCGTCAAGTGCTTTCTTCCAGTCTTCAAGTAAATGTAAAAGAGTGGTATGGCATCCACGACCTTTACGAAAAGCACCCAAATAGTTGTGCAAAATGTTCTCCAAAAAAATATTCTAACTGGGTCTCAATCGATTTTTCAAATAGTTTGGATATGATAGGTAGAATGCTGACAGGTCTATAATTACTTTTGTCAAGAGGATTGTTCTTTTTTAAAATTGGAACTACTTGTGCTGCCTTTTGACGATCAGGAAAAATATTTGACTGTAAAGTTTTGTTAATAAGATCTGTAATATGGCCAACAAGGATTGGTGCCCCAGCTTTTAACAGTTTAACAGGAATTTGATCCACCCCAGTAGCGTTTTTCGAATTTAAACTTCTTATCATTTTATACACTTCTTCCTGGTTTACTTGCTTAAATTCAAACATTGTATCTATCTTACTATTATCCTTAGTAGCCTTGATACTTTGATGAGCTAAAGGGTCAAAAGAAACATCCTTTCCAATGTCTAATGCCACATTTACATAAAAGTTATTGAAGATGTCGCAAGTTTCCCTGGTATTGTTTACAATTTTTGTACCTTCATCAAGAATGATCTTATCTTGACCACCATAACTTTTATTAGAAAAATATGGCTTAATAGTTGACCAAAAATTCCTATATTTAGTGCCCCCAGCACATCTTTCTAAAAAGTATGTTCTTAGAGACTTATTCTTTAATCTGTTTGCCAAATTTCTCTGCTTTCTATAGTTTTCCCAGGCTCTGCATGTTCTGTACCGAGTATATTTTGTGAACAACATATGTTTAGCATATATAGCTTTCCTTAGTTCTCTGTTCATATATGGTAATGGTTTCCAAAGCGGAAATGTGTGTTTTATTAGAGCATGTTTTTCAATAACATTTAACAGGACTGATTCAAATTTAACATACTCAGACTTGACATATTCTGAGTCAATACGGGAAGACAAGTTAGTAAATGGAGCATTTTGTAAATTATTTACAAAGTCAGTTACAGCAAAATCTTAAAAACTTCTATACGATGTTTTTATTCTGGTTGCAGAATGCACAGTGTCTCTTAGCTGAGTAAAAACCATATTATGAAAATCGTAATTCCAGCAGACACAGTACAGGTATTCATACATTGGCTTTGTTTTTATGTAGGTATGCGATCGACACACGATGGCTTACACCCATTCTTAAAACATGTTGGTTCTCTAATTGAACATGTAAGATCAAAAATATCACATATATCACACAGGCAACGAGATTTGGATAGGTCCTGCATATCAATGTTTAGGTCACCAATGATAATAAGGTTTTCACATTTTACCAGACTTTTATCAAACGCATTTACTAAGTTTTCCGAAAAGAGCTTTTCGTTTATTAATGGGGGCCTATACACGCTATGGATTAACCATTTAGTCTTATTTAGATAAAATTCGTAATTAATCTGCTCCAGGTAATCAGACTCTAGTTCTTTCATCCTGCGTGATGGGATATCTGAACGAATAAATGACATAATTCCACCACCATTGGCAGTGCGATCCCTTCTCTCAAGTTTGTACCCATCAAAATGGAAGAGACTGTCGCTGAAAGAAGAATCAAGTTTGCTTTCCGATATAAAAAGGAAATCAACAATTTTATCGTCTAGAACTTCACGAATTTCTGTAAACTTGTATCTTACACTATTTATGTTTATATGGGCAATAGTCACATTTTTGGGGTGTTTCTTCCTGGTATCACGAAGACTCACGAAGATATCCGGTGTTACGAAACACCCAAATCCACCAAATCCACACCAAATCCACCCAAATCCGATCCAAATCCACCCAAATCCACACCAAATCCACCCAAATCCAAACCAAATATACGAAATCTTATTAAGTCTACCGTCTCGTCTCTAAATTGCAACGCACTCCCATTTTTCATTAAAAGTCGACGTTCCTGTGTTTGGTTGATATATAAATACAAAAGGA
Organism: Margaritifera margaritifera; assembly: GCA_029931535.1. Lineage (NCBI taxonomy): Eukaryota > Metazoa > Mollusca > Bivalvia > Unionida > Margaritiferidae > Margaritifera > Margaritifera margaritifera. The sequence goes on from JAQPZY010001148.1 coordinate 372,503, forward strand.
CTAAAAAATATTATAAATGAAATAATATGTGTACGTTTAGTCATTAAATAAATTTATATTTTTCCCGCGTAAATTGTTCTGTTATAACTTGTTACTTTATACCTTACATGTATTACTTTGCACAATATATTGCGCATGTCCCTTATGATTCTCATTCAAAGTCGGATTTCACTATGTCCTCCAACTCAATGCATCATTACATGTGCTAATATAACGGACTCACCCTTAGTTGTGTCCCTATATTTCGCATTGTGACAACTATATATGCCGAAAATTGTTACTAAACATTTGGATTTGGGTGGATTTGGTGTGGATTTGGGTGGATTTGGTGTTGATTTGGGTGGATTTGGTGTGATTTGGGTGGATTTGGGTGTTTCGTGACACCCCGAAGATATCTTCCTTGGTTGGGTCTGTATCCAGAAGTATAGTATGATGCATCGTTAGGGGGAGATTACTTGTGTCGGTATTGTTACAACCACCAACTAAGTCATCATTGTCCTCAAAAAATGAATCTGTGAAAACTGGTAGGATATTGACACAGGTAGAAGGACAGAAGAAGGGTTCATCAGACTTGCTGTGTAGGTTGTATTTTGCAACTGTCAAATCAGTGCATTTACGATGGGTCCAGCGATCACAAAAATCACATTGCAACCCTTGTTAGTTTGACTTGACGGCTTTACTGCAGGCCAAACACGGATATATGATCGGGCCGGGATTCGGGGAGACATCACCACTGAGTAAGAGGTACAGTAAACTGTAGTACTCAAGGTTATTTTTTGCAGATAACTTCCTGCCTGACCAGTTGCAAGTGCGCCATGTCGAAAGCCATATTGTTCTTTGTTTAAGCTGGTAGAGTACTTCCAAATGGAAATCTGGCTTTCGCATTGTCCATTCGCACAATCCGAAATGTATTGTTGATGAAACGTTAAAAAATCTAGCATTTGGATTATTTGTTGAATTGAGTTTCAAGTACAAATTTAGATAAAATCCAGCTAAAAGCAGAGCGATCGAGAGACCCTTTTCTCCCGCCATGATGTTACTGTTTCATGTATTATCATGAAATCTGATGTGTGCATTCACCTCTGTCACCTTTGTCACTTAGATTAGCATCCATGAAAGTAATTGGAGTTGAAACAACCTACTTTCCTTGCTAAAGTGGCTGTGCTGAATATTTGGACCGTGAACTGGCTAAACAGGCGAGACACATAATTTGAAAAAAAGAAGCCATGTTGGTTCATTCTTAGCAGAGAACTTCAACTTATAAATTATAAGCGTAAAAAAAGAGAAAATTTTGAATTTGAATTGATCTCGTGGATCGGAAACAGTAAAAGCTCAGTGTCATGCAACTTCGCTCTTGGTACTTTTCTAAAGTACCAGTATTCTACTTATTTTCTTAACTTATGGTTTACTGATTAACTTAGAAGAAATACATGCAGCAAATCTCAAGTAAGACACCGTGAAAGTGTATGATAGGAGAGAAGAGTTAACATTTAAAGGGGAGTTTCCCATATTTACCATCTCAGTTAACTACAGTGTATTCTCAAGAGTTACTAGCAATAATAAGGACTAAAAGCAAAATTTTGTAAATTCAACGTTTTATTTTGAGTTTATTGTTTTTATTGTTTGTCTCTGTTTTGTAATTCTGCCAGTGAGAATCGAAAGCGCTTAGGCTGGTTAAAAAGTATTTTTCCACTTTTCTTTGTCGGCTTGTTGCATCTCTCTCTCTCTCTCTCTCTCTCTCTCTCTCTCTCTCTCTCTCTCTCTCTCTCTCTCTCTCTCTCTCTCTATATATATATATATATATATATATATATATATATATATATATATATATATATATATATATACCTAACAAGCCGAGTTTGTGTTTACTGCAGTGAATTACAGTGCTTTTTTTTTTTTGCTTTTTGCCATTGGTAAAACTGTAGCTAGGATTACACTTTTAAATGCAAAAGTTCGTGAAGTATGCACTATACAGAGTGAAATACTGCTTTACTTGCATAGTGATTGAACTCAAAATGTTTCTGTCTGTCAGAATGAATAATTTATGAAGAGCAAATAAAGATACATAATTGTGTAGAGGGAAGACAGCAGAAAGCATAAAGTTGAAATAGATAACTTTGTTTGAAAGTATACCAGAAAGGGTGAATTGACATATTTTTTTAATTTACGTGTACATACAACTAAATTTGACTGATTTAACACAAAACAAGATTCTACTATTAGCATGACAGATTTTTTTTCTACGACTGTAAAACAGAGCAAATAAAGGATATTTACTCAGCTGTTACCCTGCTGCTTGAAGCTCTTAGGAAGAAATGATAATAAAAGTGGCATGCACATACATGCACATTCCACAATTGAACGTTTCTCCTCTGACCTTTGCCATTTTTGACGAGTATTATGTATATTTAATTTGTTTGCTTTGGGGTTATTTTTGGGAGGGTTCTTTTGTGCAAAATATGGCGCAAAAACAAATTTAAAACTCTGAGCCAGTATTTTATGAAAGATTGCTACCATTTTAATTGGTCTTGTCCAGTTATTTTATTATTTTTTTAATCAAAGGACGTCAAATAAACTGTATATTTTTTTTACCTTTTTTATAACTTGATGTCTGGTTGAATAGTCCATTCTTCCTCATGTATTATCCATAGTGCACGAGCAAATGCGACCATCTATATATGTTACGCCCTTTGGTGAAACTACACATTTCAGGAACTAGCTAGCCTCTTGGCTAATTGACTCATCGGATTTCAGACCAATGATCCGTCCACTTATTAGCATAGTTATGTATTTAAAATTGGCTTTTTTTGCTTTCAAATAATCATGGTGATTACTAGAATACATTAAAGTACGTGTGGAAATTGTATCAAAAGTGGATAACACATTTTCGTAGCCATAATGATTTGAAATTGTACATGTGGTATTGCAAAAATTGTCTATGTGACCCACTCACTGGACATACTCTTGTCCGATCAACAGTCTTTACTTGTGAATATGCAATTAGGTAAACAGTTAAACGTAGATGGATGATCGGATTGGAATGTTTGTTATGCGATACTTGATTGACATATGCCGCACGCAACTGCGAGGTCAAATTCACGCATAGGTCAGATGATTTGCATACCTGAGAAGATAAGGAAAATGAATGGCCGTTTTGTTAAATAGGTAACCAAATTAAAATACCAACTTGTTAAATGGACGGACATATTGTACTATATTTTAAATATACTCCAACAATATATGCGAAATTAGAACAATATTACAGAAACATTGGTGTGGCTTGATGCACATACCAATTGTTAGAAAACAGCATCAAAACTCTTATTACAAAGCATTTTCCAGATGAGTTCCTGAGGCAAAACAATGCTTCATCAACTTGTTGCTTCTAGCTACTCAAACCTTTACAGAAACCATTCCATGTTGTTTTATTATAAACATCTAGGAAGTGATAAAGACTGAGTAATGAATCCATAAACTGTCTCCGTTCATAATGATTTGCACTCAGAATTGTCCACTGTGTAAGCAAGAATAGTTTATTTAGTGGTACTAAATAATTACAATGATGGAAAAAGGAGACAGCCTGTAACCGTGTTTGTGTGTGTGTGTGTGTGTGTGTGTGTTCGGGGAGGATGCAGCATACCGAAAACACTGAGAATTATTATTTTTTTAAAAATTCCGTTAGATGTACTGTTGCATGATCTAACGGTGAAATGATTTCTATCAATTGTTGAACTTAAACTGTAACACACTGGCTCATTAAAATAATTACATAAAAATATCAGGATTGTTTTGAAACATTTGTTACCACTTAAATAAAATTCTTTTGAATTATTGTATTGTCCCGTTTCTCAATATATTAATTGTATTTTTTTCCAAGATATATAAAATATTTCTAAATTAATTAACTTGCATATTTTGGATGATAATTTAAATATTTTACTACTACTTAAATAAGCACTTTTAAATTTTGAATAATATTATTTCATCTGATATCTTACATATTTTGTATGCGTATAATCTAAAATATCTTGGTTATATATTTCATATAAGTTATTTTCTTCTAATTCAAATTTTATTTTTAAAATTTGTAATTTTCCTTGCTTTTTGTTATGGATTTTTTAAAATTATAATATATTTTATTATTTCTTCAAGCCTTTTCTTAAATTAAAAAAAATAAAATGTTTACATTAATTTTGTGCGTACTTAGGTACTTTGAAAATTATCACATTAATATTACTACTATGATAAATAACAAGAATTTTAATTAATGAAACAAAAAATGTTCAGATTAATCTTACTAATAATAATCTGTATTCTTCTTGTATTCCACCGGGCCCAGATTGCATACATTTATGAAAAAATATGGTACAATCACAAAAATACAACAGTTCTAGGATTAACACACTGACTCTCGAACTTTTATAGATTTTGCTAGATAAAGAGCAAAATTATATCGGATATTAATATTATTATGGATTATCTGCATAAAGTTATACAATTTTATGTGATTTGCATTATAATGAACGTATCATACATGGGACATTTAATAGCAAAGTGAAAATTTTCTTCTACATCTGCACAAAAAGGGCACAGTCTTTCAACATATGGGATATTTTTTAAACCTACCTATATTTAGCATTATACGAAAAGTTCCATTTCTGAACATAGTAAGAGAACACTGTACAAAGAATTTAAACAATCTATATAGTATTGACAACTCAAGTAGTTTCTGATCTTATTATAAAATCGTAATCTATCCAGTGAATTTAAATCTCCATTTAGTTCTTGTAGAAAAATATCTTTACATCGTTCTTTAAAAATAATGAAAACGAGGTTCTCTTCGCCCATTCCTTGATTTACCCAGACTTCTCCCATTCCGTGTGAAAACAATAGATTTTCAACTTTATTTACCCAACATTCACAGTGTTTTCTCCAAGTCAACTGTCGATTATAGCTTTGTTTTGGGAATCTATCATCAGTCATCTTTAGTAATTTGAACCAGTTCTTTAGTATTCTACTATATGTTACTACTTGCGTTGGATTTCTATCTAATTCACTGGAGATAAAAACATTCGGTGTGTATTTCATAATTCCAATAACATATTTACAAAATGACATATGTAGAGTCTATATGTTATTTCCTTTGTAAAATCCCAAACTTCTGACTCATACATCAAAATTGGCGCTATTTTAGAATCAAATATTTGGAATAGAGTTTTTGTAGACAGTTTTCCAAAACGAATACATATGGTCTTCATACAATAAAGTGCCTTTGCTGCTTGTGTTGCAAGAGTTTATTGACACATATATCACAAGTGTTTAGGAAACAATACACAACCAAGATATTTATAACAATGATGTCTCTATCACACAATCACCAAAATGCTCATATCCTCTCAAATGTCTCCCTTTTCGAAAAACTAGAATTTTAGACTTCTCCATGTTTATGTGTTGTTTTCAGATATTGCAGAATTCTTTTATGTTATTTAAAATCCTTCGAAGATTAATAGCAGTTTCGGCAAAGGTAACCAAGTCATCTGCATACAACACTGCAAATAACTAAGCAAATTCTAATGTTATACCGCTATACTGGTCAGCAATGTGTCTTAAAGTCATTTAAAAGCAATGAAAATAAAATGGTCGATAAAACACAACCTTGCTTTATCGCAACTGGACTGTTCAATGTTTCTGTCAAGCCATTTGGCATTTTCACACAAGCTTTGACATTTGCATATATGGCTTTTAATGTCGTAAGCATTTTACTGGTTATATTTTCATTTATTAATTTGGTGTAAATTAAGGGCTGATCAATATCGTTAAACGTTTTATTCATATTCGACTTAAGAGCTTTAAAATCTACCTCTTTGTTTCCTCAAATATATACATATCGAGGTGTTTATAGTAAATACATTATCCACAATGGAGTATCCACTTCTACACCCAGCAAGTTCTTCAACTAAAATATTATTTTCATTCACCCTGTTCACTAATCTTTCATCTGAAATTGCAAGTAAATATTTTTCTGAGGACTGGTATAAGGCCAATCCCACTATAATTTTCAGGGATATTTATATTCCCTTTTTGTGAATGGGTGCGATAACAGCTATTGTCCAGCACTTTGGAAAGTATCCGAGATCTAATAATTTATTTAAATATACAATAAAGTAGTGTTACGGAATTATGTATCATTTTGTTTTTAAATAATGGTATAGGTTTATGATCTCTGCATAATAGTCTAACAGCTGTCGTCTTGCAGAAAGTACATATACGGTATTTCAATGTGACTCAGTACATTGGTCTTGGAAAATATTGTCGGTTCTAGCATTAGAATATCACGTGATTTAGCTCGTGAGGGTTGAACTTCTGACCTAGATTCTATGTTCAATTAAGAGTCAATACTTTGTTGACTGGTAATAACGTCAGTGCACAGATACTTTAGCGGTGTCACGCATAACCTAGTTTCTGATTGGTTCGGAGAAGGTTGTTTTCTAGAAGGATTAAATTGTTTATAAGTCGCAATACAGTTTAAATTGGTTTTCCTTATTCTGTTCTGCGCAGTCAGAAGCTATATAATAAGATGTATTGCTGTGTTTAGGCATTCCTAGCATAGTTTGTCATCCTGAGAGGTCATAAACGAGATTGGTTCATTTTGTGTGTGGATATTCTACTTCAGTGATATTATTATTATTATTATTATTATTATTATTATTATTATTATTATTATTATTATTATTATACAGTACATTTTGGATTCAGTACTGTTCTTAAACTTTAAGAAGTATACAGCTCCGTGGAATTATCGGAAACATTTCTAGAACTTGTGTGATATTCCATATTCACAAGGACTATTTGGATTTAATAACACTTGGATATAACTGATTCTTATTAGTACATCAGTACAGTGAAGGTTTCATTCGGAACCTACTTCATTCGGAATATTTGGATTAACTTCCGGATTAGTGCACTTTAGAACAATTTAGTACTTTTAAGTATATTCTATACTCTAAGTTATTTTTTAATTCTTTCACTTTGATTGTTTGCTGAAATATTTTAATATTTTAGGAAATTAAATATTTGTATTTTCAATCTTGAAAGCTTGTTTGAGTCTTTTCTTTTGTTACATTACCCCTGGTCGTAACAGTAGGTACCATGATATTTCCAGTTGCCTTGAAAAAGTCACTAGAAAGGTCATCAATACCACTAGATTTTCCCGACTTTAAACTATTTATAATGTATTGTACATCTTTTTCAGTTATTTTACCGTCCAGATTTTCATGGAGGGTGTCAATTGTTGCGTTTAACCTGAAATTATGATCCGCCTTATGATGTATATTAAATAATTCTGAAAATTAGTTGTACCATCCAATGCGATTTCTTTTTCCAATTAACGTGGTTTTTGGACATTTTAAAAGTCTCCAGACACGTTTCCAATCTTTCTCTACAAGTGCTTTGTAAAGACTTGCCTATACCTTTGTTTTGTATAGGTTGCATTTATGATTGGTCATGTTTTTGTCCATATTTCTATGGTGCTTGTATAAAGCCAACCTATCTATCATATTACAGTTTCTGAAGTTTCTAAGTGCATCAAGTTTGCCATGCTTTACTGATTTATAGTCTGCATCATACCAGGGTTGTTTGTTGGCCGAAACTCAGTCACAGCTTTTATTGACATTATTTTGATCTGCTTTCATCGTCTGTGCTGATTCACAAATACTCTCCATGAAAGAATTTAATGCAGTGTCGATTTGATTATGCACTATTATTGTCAGTATAATATAAGATTCTTCTGAAAGTGAAGAACGGACGTTTTGGACAAATATATTTGTTTGTGTTTCATTTCAAATATATATATCTCTTAGAGAAATAATTTCATTATTTTCTGCTGTGAGTGAAATAGAATCAACTAGACTAAAATGAAATATTATTGGCTGGTGAATGGATTCAATACTATTACCAATCCTGAAGGTAGGTATACATGCAAATAATGATTGATCTAAAAGTAAGTAGTCTGTGATTGTAGCTAAATTGTATACATGTAAAGTTGCCAATGCCTTTATCATCTCCACATCTACCATTTGCAATCCACATTCTAGATAACTTACAACATTTTAGTAAATTCTCACCATTGTGATTTAAGACTTTTATGTCCAAGTTAGCCTTTCCCCTATATCTACATCCTCGACAAAGGCTATATCGATATCAATGATAGTACCGGCTATATCGATATCAATGATAGTATAGGTTATATCGATATCAATGATAGTATAGGCTATATCGATATCATTGATAGTATAGGCTATATCGATATCAATGATAGTATTACCATCATGTATAATAAAGTCAGGTTCAGCGGAGATATAATCATATAAAATCTCCACCAATAATTAATGTGTGATTTGGATACATAACTCTTTAATGTGCCGATTCGTTTTCAAAAATGTTAAACAATTCTTCTGCGTGTGTTGACGAATGTTCAGGTGACATATATACTACACCAAATATTTGTTCTTTCTGAAGGATTTTTACATAAGGGAAAACTTCAGCGAGACAATATTTTTTGATTTACTTTCAAGTTGATATATAGAGAAATAGACGGCAATACCAGAATAACGTTTTGCATTAAGTTCCTTATCTCTGACGCTTATGTAATTACTGAAACCATGCATTACATAATAGAGAGACTGTAATCAAATTCCATTAAATAGATATAGTTTTCATTAGATCATTGCAAAATCATTTTATTCCTCCTGGACAATTTTGTATCATCACTGAGATTTAACGAAAGTAGTGAAATACTGCAAACACGCGGAAGTGACGATGGCTCTGCCGCTTGAACTGCAGCACAAAGTAAAGAAGATTCTCGACTTGTAAAAACAAGAATGGTCCTGTGGATTCCATATTTAATATCAAATAATACTGGCACCGAAAAGTAACAAGTGACTACATGATACCATCTAGTTGGTTTTACATGAGAGTATAATTAGAGAAACACAATACTCATTTCGGATAACATCAGGTGTTAAAAATCTTACGCATGTACTTATTTGGTATGGCTGCTACATAAAAATAAGCTTATTTATGATACATTTGGTTTAAATGATGATAAGTCTACTCACTTAGCTACTGGACGCCTGGAGGTGGGAAATGGTGTATATTATCCAGAAAAAGAATACTCGCATGAGGATATGCCGCGTATTTACAGATATTTCATAAATTATAAAGGAAAACAAAACAATCCAGAGATTGGAGTATGCTCATACAAAACAAATTCTTTTTTATTTTTAGCATGTTGTACTTTAATCTTACATATATGCCAGAAGAGGCTACAACGGACCCAAAACAGTTAACATTTCATTCCACACTTAGTGCTGACCCTGGAGCCAATTATAAAGTATATAAATTAATATTATACTCTGAAGACGCAATTATTACTAAAGTCGGTAATGAAATTTAATAAAACTTAAATATATATATATATATATATATATATATATATATATATATATATATACATATATATATATATATTCATTGATGACAATTATATATAATTTGGTTTAACTTAAACAGATCACCAAAATGGTACACTGCTTTGATATGCGAAGAAAAAACAAAAAGTTGTCCTAAGATTGACACCTGATCAATTACACGGTAAAGATAAAATTCATTTAACAAAAGACAAATTAATCATCTAATGACAGCTAAAAAAACAATCAAGGTGTGGATTTAAGATTTAGTAAAGCACAATTAAAACACCAAAAAGGGGGTCTCTTAGGTCCTTTATCGGGATTGGCAAAAGGCCTAGCACCTAAATTATTGTCTCTTGCCTTGCACCCAAAATTGCAGCACCATTAGCAAGTGCAGAACTTGGTGAAGTTGGCACTAGAAATATTTTGGGTCAAGGAAAACAAACTGGTGGTAATATTATGATACCTTATGAAAAATACAAGATGTGTTAAATCAACTTGGTCAGATTTTAATAAATATGCAGAAAACAACTTTATTAAATGTACAAAAATAAAAAGTTTGTGCCACAATACAAGTGTTGTTCGTCCTTCGAGTTCGAAAACGACAATGACTTCACTAACTGGTTTCACAATACAAGTAACAAAAAGACAACGAAGAGAAGGAATTTTTACCACTTCTTGCTAATTTCGGTATTCCTCTTCTTGGTAGTTTAACTGACAATTTAGTTGGCGGAAAAGGTTTACAAATTGATTCTACTAGGATGCCTTACAAACCGATCCCAAAAATAATACCAACTGTTGAAATTAATATTGGTGATGGTCTTAGAGTTATTAAACAACTAGGTAAAGACTTAAGAGTTAGTATACAGGCTGGTAAAGACTTAAGAGTTAGTATACAGGCTGGTAAAGGTTTTAAAGTAAAAGAAAGACGAGTAAAAAAAATAATAAATAAGCCTCTTTCAAATACTGAAATATTTCGCCGTAATAATCTGACAAATAAACTTTTTAATCAAGATTGTACAATTGTTAATCTTGATTCTGTTATTGGTCCTTGTACACACTGGTTTTCTTATCATAATAAAATAATGACGTGATGTATTTTTATCCGTTTGGTTTGCCACCACCTGAAGAAATTTTTAATTATTTTGATAATTATGATCTAAGATACAATAGTACACATTATTAAGATGTTAATAGTGTCTAATGCGGATAGTATGGTATTATGCTTTTTAAAATGTTACGAGATGGAAATAATGCATATAATATTTTATACAAAAAACTAAACCTCACTATTACAAGCATAATTAAACTTTTGTAAAGCTTTTTTTAAAATATCGAGCTAAGATGATAATGATCGAAAAAAAACAAGAAGAATAAACATAAATTGTAGAATAAAAGACTTAAAATACAAAATATAAAAAATAAAACACACAAAAAAAATATCTAAATCACAAAATAAAAAAATAGCAAAAACTAAAGCCCAAAATACAAACACCTAAAACAAAAGAATGTAAATGTAAAAAAAAAAGGTTTAATTGATAATCTATTTGGGTTACCTGGTGGGATCGTTACTTTACTCGGCGATGTGCCATCACTTGAGGCATTATTTTAATCTAATATATAATATATGACTAAAAGTTATTGCCTATAATCTGAAGATCTGACAAAGCTATTCAAATGTCTACTTTTGTCATTTTTCTATTAATTCACTTTGATTTTTATCTTACTGTTACAAACAAAATGTGCAGCATCCTAGTATTTTGCTGTTTCTATATTATTATGTTTAACTTTATCTTTCCCAAATTCGTTTTTACATATGTGTTAAAACGTCGCTGCAGCTTGTTTAGTTTCATCTTCTTCTGTCATGTTTATTGTGTTTTTTGTGTATTGGTATTTATGCATTAGTCTATTCATTTCATTTGTTGTTGTTTCCAAATTTTTCATAAAATGTTTTATTACATCTTCTCTACTGTATGTGTAGCCGTATGAAACTGGAATATGATCTCTTATATTTTAGTATGCATTTTGTATTTTGTATTTTAATTTTGCCAATAAAATAAACAATCTAGAAAACAATGTGTCAACTTTAATTTCCACGTTTTCTTTTTCTTGTTATTTTTTTTAAAGTTTTCTATTTTTTTTTTGTTTTCTTTTCATTTTATATTCAATGTTTATTTTCAATTTTTAATTTGTTATTTTTAATTTTTTTTTAAAATATTTGTTCATTTATTTTTAATATTTATTTTTCATTTTATTGGCATTTATTTTTTAAATTTTCTTGTAAATTTATTTTCAGTTTGTCGGAAAACTGTATTGTACCACTACTACAATTGGACAACCGAGTTGGGATTATGCCAAGTCTGCATATTCGGGGCACATATATGATATTCCGGTTAACCGATTGAACAGATATGATCGAATTAGGTTTATACCAAGTCTGCGCCGTTGTGGAGGGGGTAGGGGTTGGGTGGGCACACATCTGGTTTGGGTTAACATATAAAATTGATGATCGAGTTGTTGTTATACCAAGTCTGTACGTTGGCTGGACACACATGTGGTTCGGGTAAATGTACACAGCATATGATCTAATTGGGGTTATACCAAGTCCACACGATCAGGGTACACATATTTGGTTCGTTTAAGGTGTGTTACGACTCTAGGTCTTAAAATATGTAACAGAAAGAAAGTGAAATCAACAATGTAAGTAAAATCACCAAGCAATTTATTTCCAGACAATTAAAGTGAAAATTCAAAAGACACTTACAATTTGTGAGTTAAATTCCAAATCATCCTAAATGTCCTAATCACAAGTCCAAAATGATAGAATGTTCCGGGTGAATTCCAATAGCCTTGAATGTCCTGATGTACCACAAAAATGTAATCCAGAATGTATTTGAATGAGTTCACATACATCCCAAAATCATGCTTTAATCCAAGAGTCAGTGAAGACTTTAGTTTTTCTAGTGAATATTGTAAATAAATAATTCCCTCAAATTATATCTGATTTCAACAACACAACTAGAATAGATTCCTTACAGACTGATCTTTTAGAACCAAAATTCAAGAACATAAATGAATTTGTTTACCAGAATCTGTATATAAATACACATGCCTACATAACCTATGTCACATCAGAATATGAGTATTTCTAATGGAAAAAAATACTGGCCTGCCTGACATATGTCACAAAAGTCTAATTGCGAGATGCCTATGTAAATACTATGTAAACAACTGGACAAAAGTTAAGTAGATATTTTCAAATAACCATACAACTTACAATCATAGACAAAAGTTAAGTATATAGACACCATACATAACAGGTGTATGTGTCCTTCTGGGTCATTACACCATGTCTTTTGGCCATATGACTTCCAGTGAGCAGAGCAGTAACTATACATTCTAATTAATTCTAGGAGGACCTTGTTTACATTGTTGTAATTACAAATAGGTATAAATAGTTAATTAACAAGCAACATTTGTTAATTTTCATAGCTTCACTAAAAATCCAAAAGATCAAGATTTTATTTTGACTTATCCCCCTAAAGATATAGTTGTAATGTTGAGGTTTACTCGTTCATAACATCAGTGACCACTGTGGTTTGCATAGATGACTATGGTGTGAAGACACCTGTGCATATGCTCTCATGTACATTTATAGGGGATGTGGCAAAATTGTTTTCAAACGTTTCCGACTTTATCATTTTCTGATGAAATTTTAGAAACTAACAAAAAATAAATTGCTTCTTTAAGTGGCGGCTGATTTAATATTTTTTAGCTATTTGCAATTACAATACTGTCATCCAGGCACTCTTACCAGTTATAATTAATTACAATGTATAGTTTCTGCTGTGCTCATTGGAAGTCATATGGTCAAAAGACATGATGTAATGACAAAGAAGGGCACATAAACCTTAATATATAAAAAGGATTATGGAGTTTGAGGTATACCAACACTGCACGATCAATGGATAGCCTATAATCGATAATACGGATAATCGAGTTGGGGTTATACCAAGTCTGTACAATTGGGGGACATACATGATTGAATTTGGGGTTATATCAAGTCTGCACGATCGGGGACATACGTATGACATGTGGTCTGTGTTAACCGATGAAACAGATGATCGAGTTAGGATTATAACAAGTTTGCACGATCTTGGGGAATACCTGAGGTTCCGGTTAATATTTAACGACAGCAGATCGAGTTGGAGTTATATCACGTATACAAGGTTAAGGGACACACGTTTGGTTCGGGTTAATCGATAAAACAAATGATCGACTTGAAGTTATGCTAAGTCTGCACGATAGTGGAAATACATGTGATAGGGATTAATATATAAAACGGATAATCGAGTTGGGGTTAAATCAAATCTGTACAATCGGGAACATATATGTATTTCTCGTTAACATATAATTCGGGGAACCGAGTTGGGTTATACCAAGTCTGCACGACGTGGATAGTCAGGTGGTTCGATTAAACATATAAAACGGACAATCGAGGTCCGGATAAACAAGATTATACTGTTGCAGATACATAACACCAAGAGGTTACAAGGGTCGGCAATATCCATGACATTTACATTTTCTCCACGAGCTTTATGTAAATTTAAATTCATTTTTGTTAGCTGGATGTTTGTTGCTTATTATCCATAATATTATCATACGGGTTAGAGCTCTGTTTACCGTGGGTGAAAACATTGGTTTAACTTGGACATCATCTGCAGTCTTGTGTATCATTGTCAATCCCACTGATTTTCATAACATCTTGAAACAAAGCTTACAAAATCAGTAAAAACAAATTGTCAAATATATGTATGGCACACGTATCACCACCCCTACACCCGAAAGAAAGCAACGTTGTTTAGATATTGTTTGTGTATGTTTTTAAATGAAGTTAGTGGTGCTGTATGAATAAATACTAAGTAAAACAATCCTTCAGGGAATATCGACTTCAGATTGGTAGATACCTGGTATCAGATATGTAAGAAAAGTATGGATTCGGCTAACATTGTATGCTATCAAATGCAAACAACCAAGAAGTGTTTGGACTGGGTCAAGGAGCTATCATTGTTATGGGTACACTGAAAACAGCACACACACACAAAAAAAAACCTCTTGAACCAGACAAATATATCCAATCGCTCAACTGACTGGTCATAAAGATTCAAAATGCCGGGATTAGAAGACGAAGCAAACCAGTAAGTTTGAATGAATTTAAAATACGAATAGATCATGAAACATTTTCAAAATTTTATTGTTTCGTATTTTTTTAAAACATCAGTTTTTCGTGATGAAGTTATTTTGGTACTTATCAAAAGGAACAATAGTTTTATTACCTCAAAAATGGACAGGTCTATTCATGTCCTTTCATTTATAATACGGATAGATGTTAGCGTTTATCACATGTTCCAGAAGCCATATGTTTTGTGTTCAATGTGTAATGCAAACAGACACGCGTACAAACTGCGGATTACCTCTGAGCTACGTCAGTTTGTACCGTGTGTATATGTCCATGCTGCGTAAATAATGTGCACCGCATGATCTCTGGAAATTTCGTTTTCTGACAGATGCAATGTTCAGCAAAGTATCTAAATTGTTAGACATAAAATTTCGTCTGTCAGGTAGCAGAATAGGATTCTGTTTTGAGTTCAAGCACATTTTTAAAAACCACATTTGACACTAGATATTTGTAAACTGAACAATTTCTGCTACATTCGTGTAAATAATTGCATTTCTATTTATAGTTAATTGAATTGATAGGGCAGTCTGTATATGTGTATGTAAAGACTTTTCAAGATTATACTGGTATAATTTATTATATGGAAGATACATTTCAAAGAATCTCAGGCTCGATTTGTCAGCCGACATAAAACATTGCAAAAGTCTGGACATATCTTTATTGAGGCAAAAGCATATAGGATAACAAAAGTAACCTGGCACAAAAGGAAGAAATTCTGAAAGTTGGGAATGGAAACCCCAGGCTTGTCAGCACAGATAATATTATATGTACATCCAGGTATAGCTTTACAGTTGTGTGAGCTAAGAACATATTTGAGAGCAATTTAGTGTGCAACGCTAGTCGTGTCCGCCGAATAAAATTAAGATTAATTGACTACAAGATACTTTTGTATTGAAAATTGCAGTAAGAATCTTTAATCCAGAGTGCGTAAAATGCCATTTTTTCAGCAAAAGTAACATAAAGTCCACAATTGGTAGTTAATTTAGTTGTTACAGTCAAACGTGTCTACGAAGTTACTTATATAATTGAAACTATCCTCTTTAAACAGATGTCCATTATATACAATTAATTAGTCTACCTGTTCGAAATGTACATAGTGATGCTATACAGAGGTGACCACGATAACAGTTTTGACCGTACGAGAAATGAAAAGCAACATTCATACTATTTTAGCTATCGCAATTAACAGACCGAAACAATTCTTTACCTATTTAATTTTTAACTTTTTTGGACTGTTATCAGTGTTCGTCTTTCGAGGTTTGCTAAGGAACTGGGAAATGCCACCGATATAACAAAGTTCATGTTAACACTGAACACCGTTGTCTTTGACATTTAATATCGAGTGTTTGTGTGTATGTGTGTGTGTGTGTGTGTTCATATTTTGTAACTAATGTGTCCTGCATGACCTCAGCAATGTAACGTTTGCTTCCTCATGTTTGCACAACCACATTTCCTTTCAGAGTGTTTAGCGTAGCCTAAAAACTTGTAGGCAATACAGATATCATCAGCCAAGTAGCAGAGTATACTTCCACGTTTAGTTATAATATTACATCTCATTTGTAACCTGATAGATGTAAACTGAACCATCCCCATCACATTCTGTTAAATAATTCCATCAGAGATGGTCTGCTTTCATTTTCAAAAAATTTCTCAAAACTGTTTATTATATTGAGATTTTGCATCATCTCCTTTTGATGGATTTCTAACAATATTGGAATTTTTGTTTGTGGTAGATATAATACAAGGGTTGTATTTAATTCAATAATTGTACAATATCACATTTTGGAGACCTTTTAGTCTTGAAATACAAGCTGATGAGTTCTTAAACTTCGCAGAAATTCT
The DNA here is from genome assembly GCA_029931535.1 of Margaritifera margaritifera. NCBI lineage: Eukaryota > Metazoa > Mollusca > Bivalvia > Unionida > Margaritiferidae > Margaritifera > Margaritifera margaritifera. The sequence goes on from JAQPZY010001148.1 coordinate 389,054, forward strand.
CAATTTTTCCTCAGAAATGAAACATGACTATTTTCAGGAGAATGCAGGATATCATGACTGTATTTTAATCCTTAATGCGTACTTATAGTTTGGCACCAAGAAAAGTAGTTTCAGACCAATGAGATGTTTTTATTTAACAACGTTGATATCTGGGTGATTTATCGTATACGATTTTATAAACTTCTCGATGCGGGGTCTACATGGACAAATAATGTACTGAGCATGAACACATGAATACGATATCATAATATCTGGTTCCAACTAATTCTCATCATAATTTCCAGTACGATTATATTTTGAATCTACTTGGGGTAAAAACAGAAAGATATGCCGAGGCTTCTTTCAGGTTTGCTGCTCCCCATGTCTGGGACAGCCTTGCCAAACTAGATTTGATGCGCGAACTCTTATGGCGTTTTCCGCAGGTTGTTGCAGACACGGGAGGGGGCTACATGCAAGTGTAGCATTTGCAAATAACTTTGTTTTGTTAAAAAAACAGCAATTTTAGTATTGTAATTGATTACATAAACTGTATAATTATTGCTAGGAATAACCAATACTACAGAGTTATGTTTTTGGCACTCGGTATCAACACTTCTTTCACTGTCGTTATTTGATATCATTCCTTCTACATCTCTTTTAATATATATTTTAAGATTATATAAACTATCAGATATTAATACAGATTTAGGTCTCTTTTATCGCTATTGTAGTTGTAGATATTGTTTATTGTAGTTTTAGGTCATTTGAAATATTTGTAATAACCGACTATACAATCTATTTTGTTATGAAATGGACAAATTACCATTTCTATTATCAGTTGGATTGGTGAAATAGATTTATTTTTCAGGTCTTTTTCCTGTAATGTATGTTGCCATTTTCTTGAAGTAAATTTAAACAGTTAAGACTCACACATCCAAAACTTAAACATTTACTGTTTACTTTATAACGCTTTGATGTCTCTACTTCGTAAGATCTAATATAGACTTTTTCATGATTTGTTCGAAACTCTGCTTTTCACGTAACTGTTTTCCCTCCTCAACAGAAGTTTTCATTAATTCCTCGAGATTTGAATTCTCTGTTATTTTCACTTTATTTATTACTGCATTCTTCATTTCCATGCATCTAATATATGCATTAATTATTAAACTGAATTCATCATGATTAATATCATTGTCAGTCGTTACTCTGATTACCGTCTTATCAATACTATTTAGTTTACTAATAGCAGCAGCAACTATTTAATAATGTTTTAATACCTTATGGTAAACCATTTCATCTCCGAAAGCTTTGGCTGCAAATCCTAATGCTGTAAAAGGGCTGATGAATATTTTTTCCAAGCACTCGCCCCTGGGACAGGTGAGTTGGAATAGATACTCGTCCCTGTCATCACTTTACTCAACACAGTACGCTTACCAACAACACTACTTGCGCATTTACAAAATAAATCCACTGGCACCAGGCGCGTGCTTGATACTGCATGGATCCAAACAATGAAAATATTATGTTCGGAGCGACAACAGCTATTTTAAAACCTTTCTAATACGTAGCCCCTCAGATAAATCTATAATAAGAGTTAAGGTTTACAGTTTCACACATAGTCTTCGATTTTTAGGACTTTCGCGTTTACAGTGACACTTTTTAGTAATCTAGCTGCCATTGTAATGCGAAGAAAGTTTGCTTTTCAAAGACTATGGCACATTTTTATGAGCTAGATATGTGGGAAATTAAGAGTCAGAACATATCAACATTTTTTAAAAAAATTCGTCTGGTCGAACAGTTATACGCTCGCCTCAGGTCGCCGGTATTTTCAAAACTGTTCAACTTTATTGTCATACAAAAGTGAAAACGCCAGCAGATATTTCTATAAGTATGTAATTACTTTTCAAACGAAAAATGTCGCTAACTAACGTATAAAGAAGAATTTTTTCGTCACGACCCCAATTAAATTACGACCAATCACGTGTCTGGACATTATGTGCTTTATAAACAGATTACAATGGCATGCATTGAGTGAAATTTGGTGGGAATCGGACAAGACACTTGACATTCTTCTGCCCATTGTAAGTTTGCAACATTTGTCTTGCGAAAAATAATTACCAGTACATACTTATAGAAATATCTGCTGGTGTCTTTGATTTGTCTTGACAAAGCATCAATAAAGCTATACAGTTTTCAAAATACAAGTGACCTGGAATGAGCATAAAACTCTCGAACCAGTAGAAAAATCACAAGATTTTTTGACATTCTCTGGCTTATAACTTATCACAACTCTAACTCATAAAGATGTGTGATAAGCTCCTTGAAAAGAAGAATTTCTCCACCTTGAAATGATGCCTAGATTAATGAAATTGTCACTGTAAACGAGAAAACCATTAAATAATCTAAGGCTATGTGTGAAACTGCAACTTCTCGATTTAGTATACAAACCATGTCTCTTATTATATATTTTTAAGGGGCCATACACTAGAAGGGTTTTAAACCAGTGTCCTCGTGCCCATCATAATGTCTTCATGATATGGACCCATTTCAGTGTCAAGTTTGCATTCGAGTACTTGTGTACAAATCAAAGTCGGCTTCCTTTGCAACAAGTTCTGGACTGAAAACAATTAGGCAATAAACGCAAAAGTAATTGATAATTGATGCATGAACGATGTTAAGCAGTGTTGAACTTAGCCGCTCGTCAAGGGTAGAAAATACACAGAGATGTATTCTCAAGGTGCGAATCTGCAATCTACTCGGCCCAGGGACGAGTAAGTACCAACGTTTTCCTCGCCACAGACAATTTTTACCTGGTCAGTACGAGAGGACGAGTGATTTTCCTGAGCCCTGACAGGAGGACCAAAGCTAGTAAAGGCTAAAGGAATCATAAATCCAGTAGCTTTATTCCGGCAATTCCTAAACTAGCAGCTTCGTTACCCACTCCGCCAAAAAGAGTTGCCCTACTAATTTATATCCAATTAAAAATTATATATGCTACTTTATATTTCTTTCTAACAAATCTGTAATGTTCTATCTCTTTAGTTAAATATTGTTTAAATTATTTATTTATTTGTCATCTAAAACTATTACCAGTTTGAATTATTGGATATAATGGTAGTGCAGTTTTAAGCATTGGTATATTCTAACCACTTATATTTATGAAATAGATACACTACACATATGCCTAGAATTAGGTTTCTGTTTAATTCGTCTCTCTCTTGGTGTGTTAGTAAGTTCTTTTAAATGTAATTTGTTGTTGTTTTTTTTTTTTTTGTTTTTTTTTTTTACATTGAAATGTAATTATCCTTAGGCCCACTAGTATTCATGTATTTACCTTGATTTATTTCATTATTTTATCTGGTAAGATTGCATGATGTGTTATATGGTAGTATATATATATATATATATATATATATATATATATATATATATATATATATATATATATATATATATATATATATATATGTGTGTGTGTGTGTGTGTGTGTGTGTGTGTGTGTGTGTGTGTGTGTGCGCGCTATTTCACGTATGCAAATTGAGCTTTATATATTCTATAGATTATACATATTGTATGCTTTGAAAACAATTTCATCAACTGGAAGTTTGTCGGGAAATCGGGACAGAGTTGAACGTTGGAAAAAGCCGAAGATGTCCACAGGTTGGATAAAAGCCAAGGATCTCCAATCAATTATACTGATTTCGATATGTGCTCATCAGCATATCAATAATGTGCACCTATTTATAAAATAGCAAAAATGTTTGAAATAAACAAAATTTGTTTTGTTACTTACAGAAATGCACAGTATTTGAAAACGATAGATATATACCGTTCAATGTAGCATAGTTTCGCATCGTTTATAGCATAGTTTTGCATTGTTTATAGCATAGTTTCGTATCGTTTATAGCATAGTTTTGTATCGTTTATAGCATAGTTTCGTATCATTTATAGCATAGTTTCGTATCGTTTTTCCATGGCTAAGAACACTCACGTTTCACTGTGCGATGCATCTCTATAGTGTCATTCGCAGTGTCAGTCAGAGAGGTCCCGAAAACTTAGTCACTGTGGCCTGTCATCGAAACAAATAAATTCGTCCTTTTTAACATAGCTGAAATAATAAAATAAAAAAAATTAAGTTTGTACGTGACCCTATAGTCAGTAAATCATACCAAAGTTGGCAATTACAATGGCATATTTTAGTTTGCTAAATCCGAATGGGGATATTGTGACAGTTTTGCGAAGCTCAGTAGCACTTAATGCAGACTATGAAAGCTATTAAAATGCCACATATAATGATATAATTCTTAGCTTGACGTGTGTATTATGCTTATATTTGTATGTATGTGCGTGTGTGTGAAAGGTAAGAGAAAGTGTGTGTGTGTGGGGGGGGATCAATTTAATTTCTGACCGAATTAATTTCTTGTTTTCCGCTAAGGGGCGAACGATCCGGCTCTGTTCAAGTTTTCTCCCTAAGCGATAGCTATCACCACTGAGAGAGAGAGAGAGAGAGAGAGAGAGAGAGAGAGAGAGAGAGAGAGAGAGAGAGAGAGAGAGAGAGGGTGGTGGTGGCAGAGAGATGAAATTTGTGTTCAAGATCTTACAAAATTACAACATATTCATTTGTCCTTCTTTGAGCTTCACCGCATTCCAAATTCGTTCTTCACAATCACTTATTGTAAACAGTCATATAGACAGTTTTAAACATTTGGATTTGTGGAATTTTGACCTAACATTTTGATTTGACACACTGCACAACCATGCTTCTGATATCAATTGTTTTCTGAATGAGAGAAAGAGAGATCAAATCGAATTTCATCTAAAAATGAATTGGCATATTTCATTATTGTCATGGACAATGGTTGTTTATCCAGATCATTAATACATTACCACTTTAACGATTTCACAAGCAATGACCTGGCTTCATTTCCACAAAATTTGTCAAAATGGTTCCTTATATAGAGACCTGCATCATCTCACTTATGATATATCTGACAATACTTGGATTTTTGTGAGAAGAAGATATCATACAAGGGTTGAATATAACTGTTTTAATGTTAAATTGCACGCCTGGGTGTCATTTTATTCTTGAAATACAATTTGAGGAATTCTTAAACTTTGAAGAAATCCTAAACTTTTCATCAGAAATAAAACAAGACTATTTTCAGGAGAATGCAGGATATTATGACTGTATTGTAATCATTAATGCCTGCCTAAAGTTCAGTGAAAAACTCACAGTTACCAACCAAGCAACATAAGAAAGACATCGAAAAACCTCAGTTTGAGGAAGAAAATCTGAGATGTTTAGTGAAACAAGGGCCTGCTCAAGCTACCACCCCCATGCTCCCCCAAAAAGTCATGCAACTCCGTTATGATCATGGCTTTTAGCTTCTCATAAAATACTGAAGCCACAATTTCTCTCGCATTTTAAATTTATCTGACAAATTTTCTGTTTATAACTTCTAGACATTTTTTCACACCTGTAATTCACTTGTTTCACAACGAATATTAAATTTGATCCAGTGATTTAATTAAACCTCGAATCGACAGCAATATTGTTCAAAACTTTGGCTCCAGTAGGGGAAAATTATATATGCAGTGGAGAATGATTATTTATCTTGAAAACCCAAAACAACTTAATGTGTTTGGCTAGGTATGAACAATTATTATGAAATATGTCATACTCATCAGGTATCAACTGTTGCATATAAACACCGATAGAAAGCACGAAACAATAGATTAATTGGAGGAAGATCCGACCTCTTGAAATTCTGTACTTCTAGCGGTTCGCAACAAACTAATTAAATATGTAGACTGACCTTTATACCCAGAAGACACGTCAAACATCTCTTATATCGATCTTTTGCATCACAAGCTTTCAACGTTCATGAATAGAGTATGAGATAAAAATTGAGGAAAACACATAGAAAAAGAACAAAACTTATTTATAGATATTTCGAATCACTTTATCTATATTCCTTTTTAAAAATATTCATCTGTGTTTATACTCTATTGATAAACATTTAAAGGTCTGTGATTGCACTGCAATTTTGCAAACACTCATAGTTTATGAGTAATCTGTCTCCGAATTAACCACCTGTCAGTTTACGGACTGTTGAATTCCTATACAAACTGGTACCGTATGCGTGTGGCCTGTCCACCACGGATTTGCTTCTATATGGTTTTTCTGCGTTACAGCCAGTAATGTCGGAGAAAAATATAACAGTACCGGAAAGCAACGTGTTGGTGTACGTGTAATGCTCTACTGTATAGGGAAGTGCTTAGACAGCAGATGTAATATATCAGTTTGTAGGGCCTATATTTATGACTGAAGTTGCTCGCGCATCTCGTAGGTTTTGCCTATTTCATATTAGAGGTGACGTAAGTGGAGCTGTTATGTTGTGTTGCGGTGAAGTTTTCATGGCGTTCTGCCAATGAAATATATACATTTCTCTAAGTAATCATGCGTTACCGTTATTTGAACATATTCTTATGCTTTGAAGTAGGCTATATGTAGTTTACGGTACGATGATAGCTCTAGATTGAACAAAATAAATGTATGTGTTCTTTCAAGTGACACTTCTACCGAGTTTTGCAATTTTATTTGTTATCAGCGAAATTGAAACCGAGATCTCACCTGGTGAAAACCCACTGTCCTCTCTATCATCCGCATTTGTCGCTATATCGCCAAAATCATCATAGCATTGAAACTTTCTTTCAAAATATTGCGATTTTATTGCACTACTATCATTGTCTCCCGACGCCATATTTTCTGTATGCAAATGTAGTCCTACATGACATTGTTGGCAACGGTATGTGCAAAATTCGGCTATAATATGGCCATATTTACGTCCAATATAGGGAAATATTGAATAGTTACTTTATTGCAAAATGCATGGGACTTTGTTTAAAGTTTATAATAAACTGCATATGCTCTTTAATTTATCTAAAACTAGTCGTGTTTACTTCATAATAAATATGACACAACTTAGACTTTTACTGCTACTTTTTAACACAAAAAGTGAATTAATATACCATATACAATTGCGTTTCAATACACCTTTTTTAGACCGCAAAACAAAAAAAATGTCAATCTCTCTACACTCGCTGCTAACTTGTTTCCCGATTACCGGCAAACAATATTTTCAACAAAATGAACGTTTACAGACAGGAAATACTGGGTACAAAGACTAAATAAAAAATATAATTACATAGACCATTCTTCGGACCTAGTAATTTGGTATTTTCAACCTATGGATTATAGAGAGGCGAGGCAGCAACCATTTGTATAAGTTAAAACAGACCAATGTTAGGTAATTCACCACCTTTAATACACAGATGGTACCAACATTTGAAAGGAAAAGGAAAGATAATGTATTGCTTTTAAATCAGAAAGCATTGATAAGAAAGCATACAATTAAACGCAAATGCTGTCTTTTGAGGCTGTTTTGAGTCTTATCACAATACTTGGATATGTAAGGAATAGTCTTTGCATATTTTTCAGAAAAGCATCACGATGCAGCAAGGGAAGAGTACTGATTGTTTTGATCGTTGTGGTGCTGTGCGTCAGTGGAGCCGGTCTTGGAATCTACTTTGCCATCAACAAACCAGACTTCCACGGTACTTGTAAGATTCTTTCTTAGTGTGGAAGGAATAAAGATACATGTATACACGAAAGGAAGAGCATGCCTAAAGCAATACACGCACATGCGGGCAGAAACATTTTTTTTTCCCAATATACAAGAAAATTGCTGCTTAATGTTATTGAATACATCTCCAATAGTTTAGAAATGAGCTGGAAATATCATGTTTCATTTAAAATCTTAAATCCTTTTAATATAATATGCTATAAGTTGAAAACTACTTGCATAGACGAACGATTGCACGTGAACGAAACACAAAGATTATACTGAGATGAACTAAATGATTAATTTTCAGTTCAATTTATTTAAAGATAATGCATTCCTTGTGACTTACATTTTCCCCAAAATCTGCTCAATGTTTATCATTTTAGGCATTAATGAATATTAACTTGCGGAATCAATCTGTACTTTTCACAGGGGAACGTAAAATAAGAAATTGGCTGAGACCTCATAACCTCATCCATATAAATATATATATATATATATATATATATATATATATATATATATATATATATATATATATATATATTAATTGCAGATGGTTACTTTTACTTTTACATAAAATCACTTTTAAGGGTCTGGAATAAAGGAGCTGATTCTATAACCATGATAAATCGATTTTTACAAATATCCACACATCATCTGCTCCCGCACTGTGAATAGATTGTCTCCTGGAGTAAAGGATGTCATCACAAGGCTCACTAAAGCTACCTAAGATACAGTGCTTTGGTACTTTTGGCAAAAAATGACATGAACCATAATGCAAGACCAACGGTAACGACCGGTTGCCATCAGCAAACAGAGTTGGGCGCAGGTACCTGGTGATTACCGAAGGAAAACTCCAAACGCAGACATAATTTCTTGTCACGCAATTTTTCAAGAACATCGATAAAAGATAACAATTTATACCAAGTTTATAACCTCCTCCTTTTGCACTGTATATTTATCTACATCTCCTTTTTAGACATTTTGAACCTCCAATTTCTCTCTGATTGAAATTCTGTCTCACCTGTGCATCACCCTTTTTCTCGTTCTCTCTTTATTCCGCACAGGAATCCATAACTGTGTCTTTATCGCATAACTTGTGTTCTTCGTCGTTAGCACCGGCCCCAACTACTTCATATTTCAGTGTTTATTCCAATGTTATGTTCGTTTGTGCGTTTCTTGTATTATTCACCATACTAGAACGTTTCATACAAAGGAAATATGAATTTATTTTTCTTTCGCTTATATCAAAAGAAACTATAAGATAAGGTTATTAATAACACACCTCGACCAATATTTTATTTTTATTTCATTTCATGTTATTATAAGTTGAGCTTGCTAAACAAAAGGCATTTATATTTATTGAATAATACATATAAGACATATCCAGTTTTGTCTCACTTGAGTAAGCAAGATTGCGAGTCATGTATCACTTTTATTGGGCGACGGTGTCTTCATCAAAAATATGCTAACATTTTATGTTAAAGATTTTGAAAGTAAATTTGCATACGTCATAACGCTGTTTATAGGAAAGAAATACTCGGTACTTTTGTTCGTGAAATATAACAAAGTTACGGACAAATTCCATACCAATATTCCATTTATGTATATCTGATCCGCGAAAATTCATTTGCTGAACGACTCTTCATTACAGCTGTTTTAATTACTAAGGTACCAAAACTATGTACATGAAACCCTAAGATCGATCTCTCGATCTATCTCTCCCTTTATATCTTGCGTTAGTGTTGAAATTTTAAAATGCAGACCTATCGCTTTAGAGAAAATACTTAACAATTTCAACACTACTGATATGTGAAATTAGACAATAAACAAAAGAAGCGAAAGAGACAATGCCAATTACAAGAAAATTTTAATATTAGGCCGTGTTTTCTTCAGGAAAGCATCGTGTAAATGATACATTATGAAAGTACAGAATACACTTTGCCATATTCCACCAAACATAAAGAATAGTAATACGTTAATATGTTAATAATCAGTCGCAAAGAAAACAAGGTATTGGAAAGAGAACAACAAATGGCAGATAATGATTCAGATGCAGTTAGTGCTTGGTCCGATAGTGTTTAAAATCATTGCATTTTCCTCTTTTAAGCTCTCCAAAAGCGCACTGTATCTTGGATACAATCACATACGGATGACCTGTCTCGTATGGAAGCTTGCAGCACGCAAGATAGAAGATTACTCATCGACAAGTTTACAGCAGGTTTTATGGCATCGATAAAATGTACAAAAATAGCTGCTTACCTTAAAAATATTGATAAATAATAATAATAATAGTAATAATAATAATAATAATAACAATAATATAGAGAAAAATAGGTAAAGACTAAACAAATAAAGCGGTTATCTCTTTCCAAGGCGGATTGTAAGTTAAGCATGTCATTTTACGACATGTAGTGAAAGGTTAATGGTTAGCGTGACTCTCAGGTTAATATGTCACATATGAATCTGTATATAAATAATTTTACTGAGGTACTATTTTTTATTTTTATTAAACCTTTTTATTATTTAAAATGAAATGACTCATTAGGACACGTTTATATAGTGATATTAAGAAAATATTCTGACCTGCGTCTTGTTACCGCTTCCGCGTTTAGCAGACTTTTATTTACATTTTGCACTGAAGGCTTCTGCAAAAAAATTCCTTGCACGTAACGAGCGAATTTCCTTTGCTTTTCCGATGTCGAAGCGTCAAAATTTATTTGCAAAGTTTTAAACACATTGATATAAGAAATAGATGAGATATTACTACAAGCAATTACTTAATTTTATCCCATGTGTTACGACTCTAGGTCTTAAAATAATGTCACAGAAAGAAAGCAAAACCAACAATGTAAGTAAAATCAACAAGCAATTTATTTCCAGACAATAAAAGTGAAAATTCAAAAGACACTTAAAGTAACATGAATTAAAATCCAAATAATCCACTAATCCTGAGAGTCCTAATCACAGGTCCTAGATATAAAATGTTCCGAATGAATTCCAGTAGCCTTGAATGTCCTGATGTTTCAGTAGTTTTGAATGTTCTGATATGCCTGAATGATGTAATCCAGAATATATTTGAATAAATTCACATAAATGCCAGAGTCAAGTATTAATCCAATATGAGAATGAACACTTTTGGTAATTCCAAGGAATATTTCAAATAAATGATTCCTTTCCCTGAATTTGCTCTGAATTTTCACAACACAACTATAAACATATGATTATTAAAATGATTCTTCATAGACTGACCATTTGAATCAGAATGAAATATTGTTCACTAAAGTCTGTATATATAAACAAAAGTCACGTCACAGAATTTTCTAGAATATGAGTAACGCTAATGGAAAATTCCAATCGAATTGTTAAATGCTATGGAAACAAGACTGACCTTGAACTCAAATGCAGTAAATATGTCGTTTACAAAATGATTAAAGTACAACTTACCTCATGGACACATATTATAAATTCAATATACATAACACATGTAAAATCCAATCCACAACATTACAATGTACAATGATCCCCTGGTGACCAAGACTAATTCGGCGGACTCTCTCTCTCTCTCTCTCTCTCCAGCTTTGTTCACTTTTACATAGTCACTATGACTAATATTCAGCTTTTTTCAATATGAACAATATTTGGATGTGTCTGAGTTCTAGTCTGCTACATTAAAAGAAAAGGCATTCACAAAAATGAATTTAAAAAAATACAATTCACTGGAATAAAATGACGGAGAGTACGTTTGTTAAAAAGCGCGTAATGGCTTCAATAAAAGATTTAGATTATATCTGAACCTGCCATTCTGCGCATAATATTTACCCATCATTTTGCATGAGATGATAAGGGACGATACTATTGTACAGCGACAGGAGAATCTGGTCATCAATTAAAAGTTTAAACTGGATGTACACAGTAAGTATCACTTTTAGGAGGCGACGGCATCTTTGACAAAACTATTTTAAGATTTGTACTTAAGTTGTTTAAGTAATTGTTAATAGCTCAAATTGTATGTACTCTCTTGAATCCTTATTGGAGAGAGATATACAAATTAATGAGCACAAATTCTTATTCTCAAAAATCATTTGCGGCATGCTTCTTCATTACAGCTATTACATCTACCGAGGAACCAAGAGCAGGTACATACAATTCGTTTCTCTCTCTCTCTCTCTCTCTCTCTCTCTCTCTCTCTCTCTCTCTCTCTCTCTCTCTCTCTATATCTATATATATATATATATATATATATATATATATATATATATATACACACATACATATATATATATATATATATATATATATATATATATATATATATATATATATATATATATATATATATATATATATCTTTGATAACAACAGATGGAAATGCCGACCAATTTTACAGAGTTAAATTTTCTCTAAATCAGTTCTAAATATATTTGAAATTATATCCTCTACTAAAAAATTAAACGCACAATGACAAGCATAGGACAACTAATGTTTATTTTGCATTTACTTGAGAGAAGCATTCTAAATGTTACAGTTTGTTGATTTGGAATTCATTTCACCATATCCTCCATGACTTAAAGGTGTATATGTGCTTGAGTTATGTTAAACAACTGTTAGACAACAAAGAGAAGAAATCAAAACAACTAAAGAAACATTATGTTTCAACAGTTAATCCTTCTCTGATTGTACCTTGTATGAAATGTTGCAGGTGTCAGTTTTGCGCTGTCAAAGAGCGCTGTGCATATCGGAGACAATCACGTGGGAATGAATTGCATCGTAAAGGAGCATATAGGACTTAAGAGAGTTGATATCCGTCATCATAAAGATGCAGTAGAGATACCTGAAATCATTGCCACCATCACTTCGGAAAGCTCATGTGTTAACAGGAGTAGTTTGAGTTTAGTAGAAGGAAACATGACTACCGATTCTGCCAATCTACGTTTGCTCTTTTCTCACCCAATGGCATGTCAGGATAAGGGACAATACTACTGTGTAGCGACAGGGGATCTGGTCGTCATTGAAACTTTCAGACTGATTCCACTCAGTAGGTCCAGGTTATGTATATACATACATATATATATATATATATATATATATATATATATATATATATATATATATTCCGTGTTTTAATGTGTTTTGTTTGCATCTATGCGAGTATTTGATTTTGAGGATGAAATTCATAAATCTTATTTTTTGCGCATTTTAGAGGTAACGAACATGATAGCTCACGTGCGAATTCCTCACCTCATGAATATTCAAAACATATATTTATATTAATATTTTCTGGTTTTGTGTTGTTGTTTTTTTAATTAAGAAATTATTCACTAAAGCGTGTTTGCTACATCGGCTAATACAAGGTGATACGTTCAAATTCAGAATCCTGCCATTGCAAAAAGACTCTTGTTCGCGTTTTCTTGACGTCTGAGCGGAGTACAGTCTGATACTTACACGTACGTTTTCTTGACGTCTGAGCGGAGTACAGTCTGATACTTACACGTACGTTTTCTTGACGTCTGAGCGGAGTACAGTCTGATACTTACACGTACGTTTTCTTGACGTCTGAGCGGAGTACAGTCTGATACTTACACGTACGTTTTCTTGACGTCTGAGCGGAGTACAGTCTGATACTTACACGTACGTTTTCTTGACGTCTGAGCGGAGTACAGTCTGATACTTACACGTACGTTTTCTTGACGTCTGAGCGGAGTACAGTCTGATACTTACACGTACGTTTTCTTGACGTCTAAGCGGAGTACAGTCTGATACTTACACGTACGTTTTCTTGACGTCTGAGCGGAGTACAGTCTGATACTTACACGTACGTTTTCTTGACGTCTGAGCGGAGTACAGTCTGATACTTACACGTACGTTTTCAGTCGAATGAGGTATGTTGTAAATAAATATAACGGTAGCGCTTTAATTGAATTCGATCATAGATACAATGAGCGACACACTCCATTCACTAGCTAATGAACTACAGTTTTGTTTGCTATTTTATATAAGGACAATGCGTAGTAAACATATGTATTTAATATGTAAATAGGAGGGAGATATAGAAAAATGATTGTTGAAATATTTTTCATATGTATAATTTTCTCGTGTCAAAAACACATCCTTATAGTTTTACAGAGGAAATACAATATTTTACTCATGTCATGGGATGCTTGAATATATATTGTCACATACGTTATACAAGCAGCAAGACAATATAGCATTTTATGACCTAGAAAACTAGATAGAAGTGACATTTCCCCTTAGGCACTGAGATTAATTTTTTTCGACGATACTTGACTCGCCACCGTTCGCTTCCCGATGAAGTTTTGTACCCTGGAGGCCAAGCTACTTTGTCAAGAATGTGTTATTTCTTTCAATATGACTAGCTTTTGTGGTCGGATAATGTGAAAAATATGATGAAAATCTAAAAATTTAATTTATTGCAACATATTTGGTCATCCAAAACTTATCGTTGTCTTAAATTGTTGCTATTTTATGATAAGTTTTTTTAATACGATTCATGCTGAGGTAAACTTGCGAAGATGTTTGGGACTTGAGTTTAATCTTCTAAGCTTCGATGCAAGAGTAATAACTATTGACACTAGTTTCATAGTCCTTAAACAACAGACTCTTCTCGAGAACGAAGATAGTAATAATATCAAAGGAAAATTAATCACATGGGTAAATGTATGAAGATCTAAATACCTGGATGGAGGAAATCCGAACCTGAAAGCACTTGGTAGTTTGTCCTTATATATATATATATATATATATATATATATATATATATATATATATATATATATATATATATATATGTGTGTGTGTGTGTGTGTGTGTGGTGTGTGTGTGTGCTACCCTCTCGAAGACATTTGTCGCTGCTAATAAATATATAAGCGATATAAATATTTCCTGTTGTATTACGTACGTTATAACTAATAAGGAATTATAACTTCTTTATATATGAGAAAATCATTTGATGCATATTATAAACGGAATGACTTAGATTTCAAGCATAAGATGTATTTATTACGTGTTAACCCCTTGAAATACTAGCATATGACATTCATTTTATCGTCAGTATTGTTCCAAAATAGGGAGGCCGAAGAAACCAACTTTACTCCTATCCAGAGACATAGTGGAGGAAAGGGAAAACCTTGTTGACCTGCCGCACACATGTTCGGCTAATGTGGGTTACCCGCCAGGAAAACTTGTATTGGAGTCTAACTTCACAATATTGGAGTCTAACTTCACAACATATTTCTATCCAAACATCACGAAACTAAACATGACGATTTCAGATGAATCATGTCAGGCATACCAAACGATCACTTTCTACAATGTCTTCTCAAGAAGATGGCATGGTAAGGAGCTTCGCTGTTCTGCTGTCAATGAAAACAGTTTGGATGAAAATGAAATACCACCATTTGATTTGAAGGCAGTGGAAGTCTTACCAGGTTAGTATACCGTTGGAAGTTTTGTGGTTTTGCTGATCGTGATTATAAGAATGTCTTGTCTCAGAAGAGTTTATGTTAAAAAGTAAGATATGACATCTGTTTTCGAAACTTGAAGAACCCGCTATATTTTGTACACTCTAAATAAGAAATAATTAAATAGTACATTACATTTGGTATACAGTAAGAGTAATCGCTTAAACGAATAAACAATTGATAGTTTTATTACTCCTCAACTGATAAGTAGTATGTAAACAGACAGGAATAGCGCACTTGAGATATTTAAATTAGTACAATCTTTTTTGCACAATAAATAAAAATAAAATTATGACACTTTTACAAATAATTTTATCTCTGTCTATTTGTAAACTACTCTAGCACAGCGCTTAGCTGAGATATGATACTTGAAAACTTTAAATTAACACGCTCTTGTTTTACTATAATCCTCGGGTCATAACTGTATCCGAATAATGAAAAGCAAATGCAGCCACTTACCATCAGAAACATAGCAAAGAGAAGACGATGAAACATGAGGATGGGTGTCAAAACGAGTGAGCGCGGATATATGTTCTTTACAAAAGCAAAATTCTAGTTTTCCGATGAAGAATACGTAACTTAAAGGTAGATAATCCTGGGTTTCAAACAATGCAAGTTTCACGGTGAACATTAAAATAAACCTTCTTTAGAAATGAAAATCTTGGAAACCATCTATAAGCGGGAGATGCAAAGCTTCTTTATTTTCGACGTACTTATTCTTGATGGAACATTTGTTCTACGTGCATTCATGAGTGTTTTCTTAGTGTTTTCTCAGCTACTGTTTGTGTTTTTGTATGGAATTATATCTGCATGTAGTTTTGGCAAACTCGGACCACAAATCACAACGGAATCTTCACAGCTCAAGTCTTCTCTCACATATCAATGGTCAGTATTGGAAGTAACTAATACTAATTTCATTCAAACCCTTATAATGCTCTTTTCATCACAAACTTCTTTGGCGTCTCTCTTCTCATAGACATCACATTTGTTTTTGTTTATGCTGAGGACGAAAAGCAGGCAGCTTTTTACCTTGCGTCATACGAATAGAAAGAATTTTTATTTTGTCAAATATTGTTCTATATCTTGAATCTTGAAAATTATTCTTTTTTGAGAGCAAGAGCCCCGATAAAAGAAAGCTACCCTATTTCTTTACCAGTTGTGACAACGTTTAGATGTACACAGAATCAATCGACCAGGTACATATTCCTCACATAATGAATTAGCCCCTAAACAACACAAAAACAAACTAAAACAAAATGGATGTACAGAAGAAACCTTTGAAAATAGATTGGTGATCGATTCCCCACTTTAAATAGTTTTGGTATGCAGACACATGCTTGCAGCAGCGAAAGGCGAAGTTGACTCTACCCACGTTACCTTTTCTTTTGGACTTTTTAGCTGACTATTGCATGGATCGACCGGGACAATATTATTACCATCCATACAACTGAAGCAATTTCATTGAGTGCACAAATGGAACAGTGCATGTGGAAGAGTGCCCGGAAACGACTTGTTTTGGTCTCAATGAAACGAGTAAATGCAACGTCTATAAAGAATCAGAATGTGTACCTAGTGTTGTCGGTAAGGAAATACCTTTGCATTTTCCATTGGTTCTCATGTTTGTAATCAGATCTATCACAGTTTTAATAAGTTACATCTTTACAATTTTATGCAGGTTGTTTTTGTCGGCATTGTAAAGCCTCGATCTTTTTAAAATACTTAAGTGATATGCAATTGCGAAATCATTCTGCATTTTTTAAAAACAAATCAACTTCGATGAATAATATATTTAAGCTGCAAGGCCTAATAATTCGTTTAGTGCTTCTGCATTGCTGTATTCTCATTCAATAGTGTGAATATGACAACAATAAATAACAGCCCCGAAGACAATAAGCTACATGCATTTTCTGAACAAAAATATCCTTTCACATTAGATACGTTATGCAAAATGATCATTCTAACTTTTAAAATTTTAACAATTTCTGATTTTGTTGACACTCTCTTTTGTTATAGCCAATGTCTGTTCGAGGTCAAATGTGGATGAATTTGTGCCATACCCCTATATCAGATGCAGTATGTACGTGAACTGCACGGACAGAATGGTGCACGAGTGTCATGGAAATGAATGTTTCGATGTCCTAAATAAAATATGTCCCAGAAGGACACCAACACCACCTTCAACACCCGAGAGAAGTAATAATATTTCATTTTAAATGACTTTGTTAATTCTGTTGGTATTAAGCAAGATTGTCAATCGAGAATATTCACTTTAACACAAAATGCAAACATTAGCACCTGTCAAAAAATAGGGCAAGAATATAATTTAATGTTTGAAACAGCAGACGAATCATATGACTCAGTTACGTAGGAGAAATACAGGCGAAACAATTCATTCAATGGCGTCACGTGCGGGACATAGCAAATGTATTTGGGTGGTTCACCTCATATACGATGTCCTTTTATCTAAAAATAACAAAGAAACAAAACCTTACTGTCGTAAAACGGAAGAAACACGAAGTTTTAATTTAAAGTACTATACAAAGGGTAATTGAATCTACAGATCATAAATTGATAAATGCTTTCAAATAATTATAATGTCTAATATTAACATCAAATTTTGTAAATTAATCATTACAAACTGATTTTCTCATTGACATATTTTTAAAAAAATTAATTATATTTCAGACGTTACGTGTTCCGTCTCAGAAACAACAACTGGATTAAATGCAAGCATCGTTTGCAAAGTAGGAGATGTGAGGCTAACGTCAGTAAGCGTTATATTCATCTCGTACCAGCATGAAGAAGTGGCAATCTTTTACGTTACTGTTATAGACGGCCCAGGTGTTTACAGCGAAATAACGAATCCAGCTTGACGTTATATGGTGAAGGATTAAACCAGACATTGTCAATTGACCTACACCCGTTACAGTGCCAGCTTCATGGCCATTACAGTATTATTGTCAATAAAAACGTAGTTGGAATGATCAATATCACCGGTATGCACTATTGTAAAAACGTGTTAATAATTTCTCTTTTGTTATGGATTATAAATATAATATTTTGTTCGAGAACATTTCAGTCTTAATTAGTGTCGGTAACATTTCAATGTGACAAATCAAGAAAAGTTGTGCACAGTTATGAGCAATAATATTTCTCAATCAGTGCGTGTACTTGAATTCAACAGTTCATCTATTTCTTTTTGTCAATAGGAATGTAAACTTTTATTTTGAATATTGACTTCATTTTGAATAACTTACAATAAATGCCCTAATTGCTGTCTATATAAACCAGGGCTGCATAAAAAAATGTAATGTAGTAGATCAATCTCCTTTCCACTAAAATAAACAAAGATTATCATGGCATGCATTAAATATCCTACTACTCGTCTTAAATGATGTCCTGACATCGTATTTATGAAACTCCTCATTTTGAGTGCGAACGCAAACTCTAATAATTTTGAAGGCTAACCAATTGAAACACAAGAGATTTGAGAGTAGCAATACAGATGTGTGTTAACTATATACAGTTTATGCGGTAAAAAGTTAACAAATATAACACCCATGATAAAGGTAATATTGAGTTTGAATGAGCACTCAAGTTGAGAAGTTTCACTAGCTGTTGAGGAATACACATTTCTGCCTGCTTGATAATCATGATTTAGGGTTTATGATGCTTTAGTATAATCGGTACATTTATTTTTTCAAAAAGAACAACAAACAAACCAACATATTGACTTATATTTACAACCAGAAACTTTCTCACACATAAGCGTAAACTGATTAGGAATTTTGCTATTAGTATACATACCTAACTGAGTGGCAACATTCTGACGAGAAAGTACGGATTTTCACATCATACACGGCTAACGTGTCTGAATATCTGCGAATATTTTATGTGTATCAGCTGAGGTTTATTTACAATAAAACAACCAATCGTAGAGTTATTTTACAAATATAATGTAATGGAATAAGCACACTTGTTCAATGCACATTACAGATGACGCAGAAGCTCCGCTCATCGTCATTGCCAACAATGCAAATGAAAATGAGAAACTGGAAATCAGATGCCGAGGAAACGTAGGGGCACCTGCAAAGGGGATCTTCCTGGAAGTTCAGTATGATGAAACCACGAGTTTTCATATGCTTCCGGCACATAATATAACTAATGCTACGAGGAAAGATTGCGACAACGAAAGAGAAACAAACTTTACCCTCAAAGTCACATCAAATTTGAACAACTCCCTCGTCAGATGTTCTGTGCAAAATGAAGATCACAGTGTGGTTTCATCAGAAGAAAGAAGAATCAATATAGTAGCGTCAAGTAAGTCTCTAGTTTACTCCTATTTTATAAATTCTTTGCCATTATGAATTTTACCCAGTCATCATACCCTCTTACTTCAAATTTTCGCAACTTCTTTTTTTGAAACACTATCAGCATGCTCTTAAAAAGCTTAGGCGAGGATAGCATCATGGAAAACGCTAGGCTTGAGAGCAATGATGAATTAAAACTTTTTTCTTTAGAATTATTGCCCAAGACAACTTTTGTTTTTTGTTCTTAAATAGTTTGTGCTATATCATGAACAAAATTCCGTGTTTTTCAAAATAGCCTCTATAAACTATAGCCTGCAGAAATTATTCAAGCTAAAGGATACATAAATTATCAAAGTGAATTTGTTTTACCTAAATGAACCAAAGAATATGAAGACAAGAATTAGAAATTCAACAGGCATTGAGTAGAAATTAATACATTTAAAGGATGGAAAGAAAATATCAATAAAGATATGTCCATTATGTATATTTAAATCAGATGATATGCATTTTGTAAAACTTGTTGCAGCAGTAACTATGGAACCATCGAAAAGCATGGTGTATATCGGGGACAAAGACTTTTCCATGAAATGTATTGTCTTGGAGCACAACAATCTCTCACGTGTTGAGATATATCACGAGTCAAAGAAGCTGGGCACGAGAGAAATCATTGCCATCCTCACGGAACAGATTAGCCATTGGACAAACAGGAGTGGAATCGTTGTGTCAGAGAGCATGATTACGGCTGAACGGGCTTTTCTTCAAATTAACTTTACCAATGTAACTTGCGCTGACGATGGAATATACCAATGTGTGGCTATTGGAAAGTTTACTTTCTTGTCTAGCTTGGAGCTTGATATTTCCAGTAAGTGATGCAATCTTTTAACAGCTTAAATTTAAATAAACTTTTGTTCACTTTTAAATGCTTCAATGTTTGAAGACTTACCTTTTTCTCTGCCTAGAAGGCAATGTCCCTATTGCCTACAATGTGTTAGACGAAAGACACAAGGATATCAGGAAAGGAAAGGACAAGTCGTGTTGAAATGCATAAATTCATCATTAAACTAGATTCAATCAATCGAGGCATTCAAAAAAGAAATAAAATCATATATACCAAAAAGAACGGTGCAAAAACTGATTTTCAAGGATTGGAACAGCATTAGTTAAACAGTGTGCTGGCGAAATCAGCACAAGTTCGAAACAGGTGATCAGTGAAAGATGATTTCATTTAAAATCTTGTAATGCTACCAATCTCCTTCCAAGCACTATTTCTTCAAAAGCGAAATCGATGCATTGTCCAATAGAGTGCATAAAACGAACAGCACCAAATGCAGTCACTTAAAACTACATTAGCCTGATAACAGTTTTTAGATGGAAATTCCATTCTTAAATGATTCACTTAGACATGATCATTAATGAGATTTGTGTCATTTTCCTATACCTGATATGTAAGTAGATCGTCAAAAAACATTGGCAGAAAAAGCTTGTGATTTTATCGATCATATGTTATTCCTAAATTATGATGCAATCACTCTGTTAGCCACGTATTACAACTATTGATTTATTTAATGTTATAAAATAATCTCCGTTCAACTCCCTTGAATGACTCACCTATAATGTATCAGATTACAGGTAGGAACTATTTTCTTGAATGGACATGTACGATGTAGCATTCTATTGCTGCTGCTGCCACTACTACTACTACTACTACCACTAATAATAATAATAATAATAATAATAATAATTATTATTCTTAATCTTATTCTTATTATTATTATTATTATTATTATTATTATTATTATTATTATTCACGTAGGATGTGAATTTAAATGGAAATGTATGAAACTAATTTTGGTAAAGAAACGTTTATGGAGCTTTAGAAAAAATAGAAATGAAAACGTAATAATGAGGTCAAGTAAATAAGCACAAACATCTAAGATAATAATAATGCATAGCGAAGATACTCCAATGTTTTGTACAAAATAGCAAATAATTGCATTGAAATGATTTTGTTGTACGTTGTTGTGGGTACATGTATTGTTATTACCTTTCTTAGTGTTGTCGTGACGATTGTGTAATCTCTAAATCCTGCAGTTTTTACGGGTACGCATTTACGTGAGAAAAAAAAATAAACATTTTGAGTAGTTCAAACAGAAGAAATACTCTTTGTACTGTAAAATTATATATTGTATACTGAATCCGCAAGATTCTTGCAAACTTTTGCTTAATAGCACAAGACACAAGACTGGAAAATAAGTGTCTACCGAAATTGATGACTGATAGTCATCGTGCCAGCACACTCTTTCCCCTCATTAAAGATCAAGTAATGAATAAATTTATTTATCTTTACCGTTTGCTAATGCTGAATATAAAAACGTTGATTGATATATATGCTCATTTTAGAACTACAGAAGCATCGTATACCATCCCGGGGTACATCATTCACTTTACAGAAATCGATTTCTGAATTTTTGGAAAAATCTTGTAGATCAAATCATAATTGCAGACAGATCAGAAAACAAGTTGGCTCTAAAGCACTCATATACAACATAATAACAATTTATCTATTGATCTCTTCATTCATTTAATATATATAAGGCAGTGATATAGTAGCATTCAATGGAGAAAATGAAGGGGATGTGAGTCTAAAGCTGGGGAAAGTCAAATCTCTTAACCTTTCTCAGCCTATCAAAGCAAAAGAACAATTGGCCTTATCTGACCTCTTCTAACGATGACACTGTGGTTTAATTTTAAAATCAAAACTTTGTATTAGAGCTACCTACCTTTATTTACTGTTTAATTTATAGATCTTACGAAAACACTTTCACATGCAAAATGTTCAAATCATACGCATGGTAATTTACCGTATGTAAACCACGACAGTGAACCATGTTAGTTATGCTAACAGATAAATATGAGAATAATATTTTGCATAATAATTATCAAACTATATAGTTTGTAACGATATGAACTAAACAATAGTGAATAATATTGGAAATACAATTTAGCGCAACCTTAGTTTCACGTGGTGAATAAAACTTTTACCGACCTGTTATCTGTCATTTCAAGGTCAAGGTTTTCGTAAATTCCTTATTTCTAACGTATGATGTTGCTGAAAAGAGCAATTTGTTTGACCTTTTAGTGAAGATTCGATTTTAGTAATACAAAGTACATTAAATATAATTGTTATTGTTTTATATCCCACAATCAGGACATAGTGTATTCCCCTGATGTGCAATTACCAAGGATTGAGTAATGTTACGCAGTGACAGTAGCACTCCTGACCCAATCTGGAGATTAGAGAGCCCTTCACACCTTGATGTAAAGAGTGATAAGGCAAAACCCATGTAACCCGAAACAGTGGTTATTATTTCGTGTTAATCAGGTACAAAATGATAAGACGATGTACACGGCATGTTACCAACTTTTGCAACACAGTAAATTGGCCTTATAGCGTGAGCATTTACATGTGCATATTCGTTTCCTATTGAATCGTACAGTAAGTCGCCTGCTTTAATCTTGAATTGCCTTTTTGCATCAGGTGAACCCAATGTCCCGACCTTGAGGCCATCACCATGGATTGTTGAGAATAAACCCATTCTTAGAGACAGAATGTTTCGATGCGAAGGCATGGTCGGTAAGCCTGTCAGTCACATGTTCGTGCAAGCAAATATTTCTGGATCGTTTCAAGAATATTTTTTCCCGTCGATCCCATCGGAAAACAATGCTACAGAATTGCAGTGTAATACCAAGCTGCTTTATCAATTTTACTATACGTTCAACATGAGCTGGCATGGTAGTGCTATCAGTTGCGCAGTTACAAATGCAAGGACAAACGAAATAATGAGATCGTCTCTGCACATTCTACAGATTATAAGTGGTAAGTAACTGATATTTGTCTTTAAGATGCTTAATTATATTGAATTACAAAGTAACTAAAATAATTAGTGTTATTAGTAAAGGTGTTATCTCAGGGAACCTGAATCATACACTGAGATGAAATTTAGAAATATAAAGTATTCCTGAGCAGATTAGAAGTTGAATTCCCAGATATCACGAATTCCCAGATATCACGAATTCCCAGATATCACCGCCATGAAGAAGGAGAAGAATAGTACAAACAAAATACTATGAATATTACTGCAGGAAATACATTTTTTTTTTAAAATAGGAGCAATTGTTTAGAGTACAAGATGTCGTCAGCCTGCAAGATTAAAAGCTCCAAAAATGTTTTGAGCTCGAAATGGTATATATCGCTTTGAATATGAATAATATAATTAATCAACAGTTTTCAGACTTTCAAAGAGATTGGTTGTAGAGATCGTGATTAATACCTCCTAAGCATATATGCCCCGTTACACAAACTGTCCGTTTAGAAACGAAAGTCACTTCGGAAGAAGGTCAACACTTAAATGAACACTGCTGCGGTGTATCAAAGAGCAGCGTTAAGACTTCATGTTTTCTTTTAGTATGTATACCTAGTTATGCTCAAATTTAAGAATACTCGCTGGTAAATTTAGTTCAAGAGATGTCCATAGATTCTGAACATTGTCACTGTTTAGAGACAAACGATAGTTGTAAAGTAGTTGAGTTCATCCAGTTACTGACCTATAACCTCAGATACTGTTCTAAAGAGTACATGTATCTTTCATTATCTTTGCTGGAAATTAAATCTCGGATCAGACAGAAAAATATCTTAGTGTTTATTTTTTATTTTAATTTTTTTTTTGTTTTTTTGTTTGTTTTTTTGCAGAGAACTACTGTGTTGGCAAAGAAGATAATAGCTATCCTCACCCATACGAGTGCCAGAAATTTATCAGCTGTAACAATTTCATAGTTTATGCTGTTTATACATGTGGTCCTAATTTGTGCTTCGGATTTAACCAGACGAGCACAAGTGGTTGCACGTATTGTAACGACCAAGGTCTCGAATGTTATCCTGGCGCACATAAGTAGTCAAATGGATGTGTTTTACATTCATTGCCGCAATCCGAAAGCGCAGCATCCCACCTTATTTTCACGTGTAATCAAACGGATGCGCCAAAACAATTAATTGCTACACATTCTTCATCCATTCAGCCCTTCTCGTAATGAGCCGTCTTTCCAAATTTCATGCCATCAGTGACAGTTTGAAAGACATTTCCTTCTCAGAAAGACCAATTTGAAATATACAAATATAGTAACGATAGTAATTTTTGAATTTTTAGATGATTCGTTTCATGCCATTATATCTATTATGGGTATTATACTAAGTCTTGTAAAATAGTTTTACTTGTACCTTCACAGTCAAATTCATTTACTTTTAAAATGGAGGGAAATGTACTTAGTAGTTGGGAATAATGCCCTTTTAACTATTCTATGTAATTATCCCAAGTTCGTCTCTTTTAGCATCATTATATTTTTTCGCATATTAAATTGTCTAACTAGTCATCTTTGGAGCCCTTCTTTTGTGTGCTGTGTTTTCCAATGCCGTAAATGAGGGCACATTTTTAACATGGATTCAAGTTTAGAATTGTTGCAACATCAAAATTAAACCCTAAGTCTACATGAATTTTTAGTCAAATAAATCACAAGTCGCTGCTTTCATGAATTGTGTTGATCGTTTGATAGATAATTGTATCTAAATTTGCAGGAAATGATGTAGAACAAAGTTTTTTCAAGTAGATATAATGAATTTTGAGTTGTGCTACTTGCACATTCAATTATGATTTACTATTGATTCAGTAAATGATTACCCGTTTCTCCTGCCACATAATTTAAATGTTCTCTTAAGCCAATATTTATTAAGTTTGCAATGCCTTATTATGTGATCTCATCTGCAATTATTATTACTTTCAGCAATGTTTCTTTTAATTAATTTGCATACAAAATATACAGTATATCAATTCTTAGTCTATCTTCATTTTGGTTCTCGATATAATTCAGGCATTTCGTAGCAGACAGAGATTCATACGAAACAAAATTCTTTTACATTAGGTTCCGTGTTACATGCACCGTGTTTATTTTATACTTAAACTTAATGTATGCACTTACTGTATATTTGTTAATATGGCATTTTGAGATAATGTAGAATTTTCTTTGATTATTACTCTAGTGAAGTTTTCGGCATTCTTAAATAAGAAAGAATTTCCTGAATTTTGTAAGGGGTGGAGAACAAAATATTGTATATTATAAATATATGTTTATGTGCAAACATATCTTTCTGAAATATTAAAATGAGAAAAGATCATTTTTAATAATGGTTGAAATTCCACCTGCAGTAACGTATCTTTAGAGTAAATCGTATGCACATATAGGTATTTTGTCAACATATGTGTAATAGACTTGTGCAGGAAATATTGGAATTGAAGTGATGTTGTTAAGTATATTTCAACTTTAATATCTCCGCACTGCCTACTTAAAAGAAGAAATAATTAAAAACTTTCATTTTGAATTTCAAAAGAAACTTCGATTCCAATAAGTTTGAAATTTGAGGAACGTTTGTTCCCTAGCGACTCAGATTAAGCGACCAATGTGACCTGAAAGTTTAATATTTTCAAATATTTCTTTTTAATATACAATTGGTTTATTCTTACCACAGACGTTCAAATTTGTATCAATTACAAACGTGCAAGAAGAGAAAATCTATAATATGGATTGATTTCGTAGAAGTGAAACAGTCAAAACCCTGTTTCATTACATTTTACTCGCGTCCGCTCTTTGTACTTTCTAAAGTATTAATATTGTTATTCTCCTAACTTTTGCTTTCCAATTAATTAAGAAAACATTATTGCAGCAATAACAACAACAAAAAAATAAAAAAAAAATAAAAAAAAGGAAACATGGTGAATAAATATGTTAGGAGATACGATGTGACATTTAAGGGGTGTGGGGATCTCACATGTACCATCTCAGTATCTCAGTTAACTACAGTATATTCTCAGAGACTGAATGGGAATGATTTTGACAAACAATATGTATTTCGTATACTTATTTTCTCTGGGTTACTTACATGATATAAAGGTTAAAAAAGATATGTACGTCTTCAACAAACTGAGTTTGCGTTAAGGCATTGAAGTGGAGTGTATTATTCATAATTCTTCGCAACAGTTTTATCATTTTATTGTTTATTTTTTAATATTTTTTTAGCTATTAACAACCATATTGACTGTAGGTGTAACATCAGTCTTTTCAATTCTTAAATGTTCACAGGATCACTGTTCATTGCATAACCTATCACTTACGCTATAATCTCTACTTAAGTCAGTCATACACTGAGACGTCGCCTCCGCACGAGTACCAGGGGACAAATAATGCCTGCTCTAAATTTAGTAAGGGTAACACTTTTTTTCACGTCAAATGTAAACAAAGCATGCAAAGGATATTTATTCAGTTGTTACCCTAATGCTTGAAACTACTTGACGCTCCTGGGAAGACATTAAATTGAAAAAGTGTCAGGCACATATATACACATTCCACAATTAAAATATTTATCATCTGACCTTTGTCGTTTTTGACGAGTCTTCTGTATATTTTATCGTTATTTGGCAAAACATCCCTATAGGCAAGGTTAAACTGTCTGTCAGTCTTCGTTAAGGTTTGCGATCTTTTGTTTATAGGGTTTTGTCCATTAATATTTAAATATTTCCTAATAAAAGGACTTCGTCTAGAATGTCTCTTTTTAAACTTCTTTTTTATAATGTGACTTATTGGAGATGGGTTCCTTCCTCTTCAGCATAGTATCCAGCGTGGAAGAGACTGTATATATTGCGCACAATTTGCGAAACTGTTTTGCTAATTGACCCCTTTGATTTCAGAAAAATGCTCCTCCCAGTTCTTATGACAGCTATTTATTTAAAATCGTCGTTTTCCTCCCTTAAAAAAGATCAAGGTTGCTGAGAGAATACATTAAAGTACGTGTGAAGATTCAACGAAAAGGATACGAGAAATTTCGAAGTTACATGGATTTTAAATTATATATGTTCTATAGCAAAATAGTGTCTAGGGGACGTATTCAGTTGCCTAATATTTTTCCAGCCACCCATCTTTACTTGTAAATATATAATTAAGTAAACATTTATCTGTGATCAGATTGGGCATAGGTTTATTGGAATGTTTGTTTTGCGATAGTTGATGGATTGATATGCCGCACCCAGCCGAGATTTCAGTTTCATGCAATGGACAAATGATTTATATATCTGAGAAATGTAGGAAAATGAATGGCCGTTTCATTAAATGTGTACGCGAAAAATATGCTAATTTGTTAAATGGACGATCATATTGTACGAAAGTTTAAATATAGTCTACTAAAATATGCAAACAAAACCATTGGTGGGTCTTAATGCATATACTGATTGTCAGAAAACAACATAAAACTCTTATTACAAAGCATTTTCCTTCACGCTAGTGTCAGAGACAAAGCAATTTTTTTTATCAACTTGTTGCTTCTTGTTCTTTTAGAGACTCGTTACTTGTTATTTTATTGCAGTCATCTAGGAAGTGACGAAGATTTAATAATACATCAATAAACTGTCTCGGTACATAGTAATTTGCACTGAGAATTGTGCACCGTGTAAAAATAATAGTTTATTTAGTGCTAATAAAGATTTAAAATGACGGAGACAGGAGACGGTAGGAAACAATGAATTGTTATATAATAATCTTTTTTTTTTTGGCGGGTGGGGGTGGGGAATGTAACATGCAGCAAAACTTGAGAATTATTACATTTAAATTTACATGGCGATGTATTATTTCAGATTTTTGAAATTATCTTTAAAACTGCTCAATGGATCTGAAAAAAATTTCCGTACATTTCTCAATTCACTTAGTACATTCATTCAAAGCATATATGAAAATGGAGTTAGTTTTTCTTTAAAAGATCCACAAGGAGGACTAAATCACATAGAGTTAGTTTTTCTTGAAAAGATACACAAGGAAGACTAAATCGCATACAGTTAGTTTTTCTTTAAAAGATCCACAAGGAAGACTAAATATCATAAAATTAGTTTTTCTTTAAAAGATCCACAAGGAAGACCAAATCGCATACAGTTAGCTTTTCTTTAAAAGACCCACAAGGAAGACTAAATCACATGCAATTAGTTTGGGAGAAAAGAATATTTAACTTATCCAATAAGACTTGCCACAAAATGCAAATGAAATGAACTGTAAACATTATAAGTTGCGGCATACATTTATGTTTTCCCCAGATACTGGTCCACAGCTTGACATTCATTACAAAATTAGATATACATAGACAGTTCTTGGAATTTGAAGGCTACTTTGCTCGCCATAACGTCAACCATAAAACTTCACGACGCGTGTTCGAAATCTCCATGGTTTCCACGGGCATATTTTACGGCAGTTCAAACTCTTAAAGATCTTTCATTGATAATTTTCCATTCAAGATTTAAGTGAAACATGAGTCAATTTAGAATAATGTTTTTTTTTTTTCACTTTCGCTAATATCTTTGCCGCAACCATATCAGCTTGGACCATGACCCACACAATTCGTCGCATAGATTTGAAAAAAAAAATTGGGGGGGGGGGTTGTTTTATATGGTATTGGAAATATCATGTCATATTGCTCTATATATATTTAATATGTCATTAAAAATTGTGGCAAACTTACCCAAGTTTGTTTATCCGAAGTCCGCTTCGGACACAAAAATCTTTTGGATAAACGTCAATTTGGATGCAAGAGTTCGTTTTATACCAACGTCTACACAATTGGGGGATATACAGGTATCGGACCACTAATTGTTTTACAGTCAGGGAACCAGTCTATTGGTGGGGGAATAAAAAATAGGGTACAAAATCATTTGAGATGCGACTATTAGGTAATAAATGGGTTCAGTTTTGTTCCATTATTAATTTCACAAACTTAAATCTATGTACTATAGCTGACAAAAAATATTCACTTTTATTTTGATATCTTATATTTAATTTCCTACTGACAAAATAGCATATGTACTCTTGGTTCGAGGCTGTGTTATTAGGCGCAGACCAGGCAGTCCCCTGTATAGCATCACGAGACTCAAAAATATGCTGCGAGGCACCTGTTTTTAAGGCTGAAAAAAATGCCTATAACTCTAATGAATGGAACCATGTGTGGGGAGATAGATGTGGTCCGGGTTTAGATATACAACAGATGATCTATTTCGGGTTATACAGGGTCTGCGCGATCAGGGGATATACATGCGGCTCTTGGGGACCGATACAACTAAATGATCGATTTGGGGTCGTACCAAGTCTGCACGATAGGGTAATATACATGAGGTTCAGGTGAACCGATGCAACTGTTACTTAAGTTAGTGTATATCACGTTTGAACGATTGATGGAAACATGTTTCTAGGGTTAACAGATAAATGGATGATCTAATTGGGGTTATACCAAGTTAGCACGATGTGGTGACATTAATCGAGTTAATCAATAAAACAGACGATCGAGTTCTTGTTACATCAAGTGCACTCTCTGCGGAGATACATGTGGTTTGTTTTAATATATAAAACGGATAATCGAGTTGGGATTATACCATATCTGCACGATAAGGGGAGATACATGTGGTCCAGGTTAATAGATACAACGGATGGTCTAATTGGGGTTATACTGGGTCTGCACGATCAGGGTACTTACAGGCGGCTCGGGTTAACAGATAAAACTGATGATCAATTTGGGGTTATACCAAGTCTGCACGATTGGGGGGACTTGCATGCGGTTCGAGTCAGCCAATAAAACTGATGCTTAGGTCGAGGGTATGCCATATCTGCACGATTCGGTGACATACATAAGGTTTGTGTTGAAACAGACAATCGAGTTGGGTTTATACCAAGTCTGTACAATCGGGTAAATAATTTTGTCTCAATTAACATTATTTTGGATCGATAAGGCAAAAAAAATGAAACTTCATGATTACACTTACATAATGTATTATATTATAACCAGTTTTCGATTAACCATGAGCTCGATTTTTGACACACTGCAAACACTTGGAAAGTCCTGGCAGACCCTAAATACCGTCGATAAAAGTAACTCGACGAAAACGAAGCGATATTACCGTAGCAACCTAGGGTATCTGCTATTTGTATTTAAGTCTACGTTTATAGATTTGTTACATTTTAATGATGATTTATTTGATTATAGGGAATCGATGTTGGCAAGATATTTATCAAACCAAGTAATTAACCAATTATTAGGAGTAGTAACATGTGGTTCTGGTGAACCAATCAAACTGATGCTTAGGTTGGGGTTATACTATATCTGCACGCTTGAGGAACATACATAAGGTTTGTGTTAAAACAGATGATCGAGTTGGGTTTATACAAAGTCTGTACAAAACAGATGATCGAGTTGGGTTTATACAAAGTCTGTACAAAACAGATGATCGAGTTGGGTTTATACAAAGTCTGTACAAAACAGATGATCGAGTTGGGTTTATACAAAGTCTGTACAAAACAGATGATCGAGTTGGGTTTATACAAAGTCTGTACAAAACAGATGATCGAGTTGGGTTTATACAAAGTCTGTACAAAACAGATGATCGAGTTGGGTTTATACAAAGTCTGTACAAAACAGATGATCGAGTTGGGTTTATACAAAGTCTGTACAAAACAGATGATCGAGTTGGGTTTATACAAAGTCTGTACAAAACAGATGATCGAGTTGGGTTTATACAAAGTCTGTACAAAACAGATGATCGAGTTGGGTTTATACAAAGTCTGTACAAAACAGATGATCGAGTTGGGTTTATACAAAGTCTGTACAAAACAGATGATCGAGTTGGGTTTATACAAAGTCTGTACAAAACAGATGATCGAGTTGGGTTTATACAAAGTCTGTACAAAACAGATGATCGAGTTGGGTTTATACAAAGTCTGTACGATGGGGTTAATAATTGCGTATCAGTTCACACTATTTTGGATCAATAAGGCAATAAAAATTAAACTTCCTGATTACACTTACATAATTTCTTGTATTAAAGCCATCTTTTAATGAATCATGCGCCCGAATTTTGACATACTGCAAACACTTGCAAAGTCCTGATAAATCCCTTGCAAATCTATAACAATAGAAAAATACAGTAAATAAAAGAAACTCGACAAATAATGAATCGATAAAACCGTAACGACCTAGGGTATCAGCTATTTGTATTTGCGTCTCCATTTATAGATGTGTTAGATTTTGATGATGATTTGTTTGATTTTGGGGAATCGGAGTTGGGAAGATATTTATCAAACAGAGTAACTAACCAATTATTAGCTACAGGTGTCTTTCATACTGAACCGTATTCACGGGTCTTACATATGATTTGGGTTTATATATAAAACGGATGATAGAAGTGTGACTATACCAATTTTGGACCATCGCGTAACATTCATGTGGTACGGGATAGCCGATAATACAGATAATGGAATTGAGGTTATACGAAGTCTGCACGACTGGGGAAAACAAATTTGGTTTGCGTCAATGTATAACTTTATGGTACCATCGATTAGTTTAATGAAATGGTCCCCGTCAAATTTCTTCATATAAGGAATTATTGCGATATACTTGGGATACAATATTTTCACGTATATGTGTTTTGCAATTAGAGATAAGAATAATTCTGTATGTTACGTTTTGGGGCCGGTTTTGTGTACGGCTTAGTATTGCGTACTGATAAATCATACCAATGTGAAGTAAGAAATATACATACAGATGTGAAACTATAGTCGCGTTAATGTGGGATCCTTATGATATTAGCGCGTTTAAAAGCCCTTTAATTGACAACGACTGTTGTCTTGAGGTCCATGGAAATGGGGGAAACAACGACTTCAAGCCAAACTCAACTCAAACAATGTGCTCGACACTGCTTTTTTTTTTTTTTTTTTTTTGGTCAGTTTTAGTTTTGAGTTGAACATATAGGCAAGTTATCTATACCTAAAAGTACTAATGAGCTTTAACTATCAACTATTTAAAAAAAAAATATTGACTCAACAATTAACGCTTATTTTGTATCAATACAACACAGATATATGAGCGGTACATATAATTAAAAAAATAAAAGAATAAATTTAATATAAAAAAATGTATAAGACTAACACATATGAACACCTAATTGTAGTTTTACAGTCATGTGATACTAAAACATATGAAAGCAGTTTCAAGTACAACGATACTGGTGTCTGCTGCATGCAAATATAAAATAAATTAAAACTTTTACTGCAATTTTAGTATAACCATGGGATAGCAAAATACATAAGGGCTACTAAATTTGGACTGAACAAAAATATTTGTTTTGCAGGTGTGCGACAAGCTTGCGGGTCGTACCGCCAAAACAGCGAGTCCACACTAATAAATTTAAATCCACATTCAATAACCTATTTTTTTTATATACTTTAAACTAAATTAAAATATAAAATTCGCCGAGAACTGCGTCACATTTCCAATGCTCGTGAGACCACAGATAATTATCAACCGCCATCTTTAAAGAAAGTGCACACATTTCGTACTTTTTACCCATTGTGCACCACGAAGATGTGAAGCCATCAACCAATCACTTCAGTTCATGCTGGGAGTGTCCAAGATAGCTGTTATGGGAATGAAGTCACCGTTCTGTTAATGACGTCACAGAGTGTAGTAGTTACCAGCCTATGAAATTGGCTCGCCAGTTTAAATTGGTACCAATCAAAAAAATATAGACGCAATTTTGTACACCGACACTGAAAACTAAACCTAGACATAATGTTATAACTTAAAAATTCAATGTTTCATCTTCACGCAAATGAAACTAAAGACCTCACCCATTGTAAATTCTCAAAGACTAAACGAATCCCATTCATACTTAGTTCTTTGTGATGTCAAATAACAGCGCTGACGTAAGAAGAGCCGTTCTTTGCGTTGCCGGTCAAGTTTTCATTTCGGCGTAAATATTAGTACTCGTTCTCGTTTGCCGATGAAGTGTTTTAACTTCTCTAAGTAATCATACATTACCGCTATTTGAGTATATTCTTTTTCTTCTTTAAAGTCGGATATATGTGGTGTTTGTATTGTGCAAAATATGTGCCTGTGTCCTTTAAAGCGACACTTTTACCGACTTTAGCGATTTCATTTTCTTGTCATCGAAATTGAAACCGAGATGACACCCGGTTTATAACCATTGTCCTCTCTATTCCCACTGGTCGCTATATTGACGACATCACCATAGTACTGACATTGCCTTCCAAAATTGAAAACATCGCCATTTGATTACCCTACCATCAGCGTCTCTGGTCGCCTTGTTTTCTGTAAATAAAAGTAGTCCACATCACATGGTTGAATACTTTATATACAAACGTCGGCTACAATACGACCCTATCTACGTTCGATATGGGAACATATTTAATGCAAATGAATGGGATTTGGTTTAACGTTTATATTAAACTGTACGTGCTTATCAGTTTACCTGTGTTGTACTTTCTAATGGAACATTGCCATCTCTCTCTTCGCGAATAGCCCAAAATTTCCTCCATGCTTTGCATATGCAAGAATATAACCCTATTAGTGAAACGTTTGTAATTTTGGCACTTCGGCTGCTTTGGTGCACAAGCAGTAGAAGTGCAAATTAATATTCGGAGCAAATCGACATGGACATGTGTCTTATCAAGTTTAGCATAAAATCTACCTTGTGTTGTAGGAGAAGAAAACGTAACTGACAGACTTGACAGATCGATTGACAAAAGGTCAGATGGAGTAGTATCACAATATAGCCGACGCTTTGTCATAAAGGAATAGAAAAACATAAATTATAAGAAGAAGAAGAAGAGGAGGAATTTTTAAAGTTGGAATATTATAAACACCAAGAAGTACTAGATAAATGGAAGCATGCACATTTTTACATTCCCATTTGCACACGCACATTTTTACACGAGCACATTTACACGAGCATTTTTACACGAGCACATGTGCACATGCACATTTACACGAGCATTTTTACACGAGCACATTTGCAAATGCACATTTACACGAGCATATTTACACGAGCACATTTACACGAGCATTTTTACACGAGCACATTTGCACATGCACATTTACACGAGCATTTTTACACGAGCACATATTTGCACATGCACATTTACACGAGCATATTTACACGAACACATTTACACGAGCATATTTACACGAACACATTTACACGAGCATATTTACCTAGAAACTTGATGAATTGTATATAGTACTAATGAACAAAAGAAAACATCATAGTTTCTAATTCCCACGAAGCTTTTAGCTGGGAGGTATATACTATATACATCCCATCGATCCAGTGACATTATTTTCGTAAATTAAACAAATCTTTTCTTATGAATAAACACAAAGGTACTTCCTCGGCAAAGTCACGAAACTTTAACAATATATAGTTAACTTGGTTAGTGTATAAACATAATCATGCCGTTTCAAAATTAAACCGTTAGAAATGAAATAGTCTATACCTATATGTTTGCACACAGGAAAATACTGGATACAAAAGCTAAATAAAATATATAATTACTAGCACATTAGTCGTTTTTCAACCTTTGCATTATAGTGAGGCGAGGTACCAGAAATCTGTATCAGTTAACACGGACCACTGCTACCTAGAGTTCAAAGAAAAGATAATATATCGCACAAAAATAGAATAAGAAAACATACAATTAAACGAAAAGGCGGTCAATTGTGTTTTTGGGGCCGTCTTGAATCTCATCGCCATACGTGCATGTATAAGGTGCAATCTTTACATATCTTTTAGACAAGCGTCATGATACGGCAAGAGACGCGTACTTGTTGCATCCGTCGTTGTTGTGATATGCGTTAGTGGAGCAAGTCTTGCAACCTACTTCGCCATCAGTAAACTAGATCTTCATAGTACTTGTCAGATTCTTCCGTATTTTTTAACGAAGAAAGAGACGTCTATAAATGAAATGAAGAGCTTAAATTAAAAAATAAAAAACATACACGCATGGGTACAGAAACATCTTTCAATATACTATCCAAACGCTGCTTAATTTCAACAATTACATTTCCAAGTGCTAGAAATAAGCTGGAAATACCATGTTTCAATCTTAACTCTTTCTTGTATAATATGCTACGCGTTGAAAAATACTTTTATAGACGATCGATTGCACATGAATGAAACACAAACTTATGCTGAGATGCACTAAATGATTAATTTTTTATGATTATACTAAAATAGTACGACATGACGGTACCACTATGTATACTTTGCTGAATGATCTATCAAATAAATACTGTTTAAACTGCCTAAAGTGATGATTTGCTTTCAGAAAAAATCAGTTCAATTTTATTTTAAAGATAATGCATTCCGTATGTCTTAAATGTTCTCCAAATCTGGTTTGTGTTTGTCATTGTAAGCATTAATGAATATTAACTTGCGGAATAAGCCTTTTCATTAGATACGGAAACGTAAAGTAAGAGATTATCAGAAAGCTTACCTATAATTTTTGTCGGCTTTCTTATCTCTTTCACTCTCTTTCTTTAATAAGATGCATACAGCTTGGCAAATTGGAATATATTTGTTTTCTAAAATATTTCATTTTGTTAATAACGGA
The DNA here is from genome assembly GCA_029931535.1 of Margaritifera margaritifera. NCBI lineage: Eukaryota > Metazoa > Mollusca > Bivalvia > Unionida > Margaritiferidae > Margaritifera > Margaritifera margaritifera. The sequence goes on from JAQPZY010001148.1 coordinate 424,988, forward strand.
CAAAATTATATTGCTATTTACAAGATATTAATCCATTATCACATGGACACCAAATCTAATTATTCCTCGATAAAATTGCTGATTAAATATTAGTAATAAAGCAAAACGATTTCATGTTCGCAAAACTTTTATAACCTCTGAAAAGCGTCCTTTGAAGTACAGTTTAGCAAAAGTATAATTCATATTCAGCATTGAATGTTACCATGATCGTTTGTGGTAGTTTGCAACTGTTAACTAACTCGAATAATTTTAAGTAATCTCAATCTATACCTTTTAAAGTTTTTTGATTCCCATATTCACATTTTCAGAAAGTAGGAACCTAGCACAATAACAATGTCCTTTCTAAAAAATATAGGAAACATTTTATTTTTTTTCTGTCATTTTCTGAAATAAGAATAGAAACTGTAATTTTGTATCAAGTCTCCGTGGAGGAAATAATATGCTCGCATATTATTTTCCTTATAGCTGAACCTTTCGTCGGTACACTTCTAGAAGGAACAAACGGTGAGTTATTTTCTTTATATTTCAAACAACCCTTGAGTTGTTAAAACTTTCAGGACCATCTCAGTTTTATATTAATTATTTGTTTCCATTCGAATCAATTGATAATATATGTTATTTAAATGCGGACGTCTCCGTTCATTGGCTTACGAAAATTTGTTTCAAATGCACATATTTACCAAAAAAGTCACACGTTGCAATTCGAATGTATAAAGCTTTTTTTTCATCTGCGTCAGCGGGTGTGAACGTTTAGCCAAAATTTTTACATATCCTGGTTGTGCCTCTAAACAGTAATTGACTTTATGAAAGAAGATGATTACTCGCAGAATATTTCTCGACAAATTTTTAGATCTAGTTTTCTTTCGGAATTCTGCCTATTGGTATCGAAGTAAACTACCAAATAACTCGGCTTTTTAAACTTTCTTCAGTTTTATATAAAATGGAGTGTTAAGCTTCAATGGCTTTGATATACATACATACTATATATCATAATCGACCTGTCAATCATGACGCCTTTGCTGATATGCCAAACTCTTTTGTTTTTTATCCTTTACTTTTTTTTAATTTAAAATGTTGCTATCAAAACATTAACGGACTTCAAAATTTCCGCCACACATTTGATTAATCGTCTAATATGTATTTAGTAGCACACGGATAATATTAATGCTACGGCAAATAATATCTAGGCTATACATATACAACAAGGTATGATAATATTCCTTGTATGTATAGAAAGTATATTGCGTTCATTAATACATAGACATTGTTATGTATAATGTTAAGAATTCTGTACAAAGTTTTAAGCAGTCGATACGAAGCTTGTGGAATAATGTGGTAAATTACAGGGCATGTTGTTCAGAAAATGTAAAATTCATGTTAAAGCAGCATTTATTTTATAATTCGTTTGCCTTCCACAAATATAAAGTCCTGGTATCGTTGAAAGTTCTTTAAAATATCCAAAAAGTTATTCACTGATCCAACGATTTGATTATGCTTTCAGAACTTAATTGGTGGTGCCTTTTTTGGCAAAGTCTTTAAACGTTTCGTTGTAAATAAAACATTTTCTACATAGTATCAACTAATATGTATTAAATTAAAGGTTCTGAATTTACAAATTATTTTACAACATTTATAATAATAATAATAATAATAATAATAATAATAATAATAATAATAATAATAATAATAATAACAACAACAATAATAATACACTTCTAAATCTTCTGAATCCAGTCTTGCTGCCCATACTGCGTCTTATGCAAATAGCCATCTCGCTTGCTTCTGAACTAAATAATCGTTAGTTTAATGCGATTTAATATACTTTAGTATCGCTTTTGACTTAAAGTACTTCTACTTAAATTGCCTAATTTATTGTTTTTGTGTGGTTTGAGATTAAAGATGTTGTAGTTCTTAATGTGTTTCCTTATTTATTGCAGTTCTACAATCCTTGCATCCACGAAAATCATGTCCCGCCTAGTAACGTTGATAATAATAATAATAATAATAATAATAATAATAATAAAATTAGCTATAAGATAAACATAGACAACATTTAGTACAACTGAAACACAGACGTAAATGGTGTATAACTAATATTTGGTCCTGGGAAACAATATTAAATAGTAATAAATTTAACTCTTTAACACAGACACATATTTTACATCTATTCCCAAATCAGCACTATTCATCAACGGACATTGTATCTTTTCCCAAATCAGCATTATTCATAAATAGACAATGTGCACAGATTATCTGATTATTACAGTTACATGTCTAGTTGCCAGACATACGTGATACATGAGACTGTCGACGACGCGTGTTCGAAATCTCCATGTTTTCCACACGAATATTTCACTGCAGCTGAAAATCTAAAAGTTCTTTCATTGACAATTGTCCATTAAAGATACTAGTGCAAAAAGGATAAATCAAAAATAGTTTTCTTTCGTCCCTCTGCATTAATGTTGCCCCAACTATATCAGCTATGACTATAACCCAAAATTTGTTGCATACGTTTTGAGCTTTTTCCTTCTGTTTTATATGGTACTACTATAATTTTTGTCATTACAAATTGTGCCAAAATTACCCAAAGGGACATTGTTTATATGAACTCCTCTTTGGGCACGAAAATCTTTCTATAACAGGAATTCGGACGAAATGGTTCGGCTTATTCTAAAGTCTATACAATGGGGAACATACATATGGTTTGTTAAGCCCATAAAATAGATGATCGAGTTGGGTTATACCATGTCTGCACGATCAGGGGACATACATGTGGTTCTGTTAATATATAAACTGAAGACCGAGTTGAGGGTATACCATGTCTGCACGATCGGGTGACATACATGTGGTTCGGGTTAACACTTCAAACGAATGATTGCTTTAAGGTTCTACCACGTCTTAACAAACATAAATATGTATGTAGTGCGGGTTAACCGATACAGCGGATGATCGAGTGAAGATTATACCAAGACTGCACAATCGGGGGACAAACATGTGGTTTGGGTGTACCGATAAAATGGATCATCGAGTTGAGGTTAAATCAAGTCTTTACGATCGGGGACATACATGTGGTTTCGATGAATATATAATACGGATAATCTAGTAGGGTTTATATCAAGTCTGTACTATCGGGGGACATGTATAAGGCTTGTGTTAACCAAAACGCATGATCGAGTTGGAGTTATACTAAGTCTAAACGAGTTGAGGACATACATACGGGTTAATACTGAAATACAGATAGTCAAGTTGGAGCTGTAGCAAGTCTACACGACTGGTTGACAAACATGTGGTCAAGTTAATCGATAAAACTGAGGATCTACTTGAGGTCTGTACGACGGGGGAAAAACATGTGGTACACATTAATATAATAAACGGATAATCGAGATTGGGTTATTCCAAATGTGCACTATATGGGGACATATCTGTGGTTCTGGTTGGCACATACGACGGATGATCAAGCTGGGGTTATGTTCGGGTTAACAGATAAAACAATAATCGCGTTCCGGTTAAACAAGATTCTACTATTACAGTGACATAGCATCAAGAAGCTGATAGCGCTGGCAATGTCGATAGCATTTACTTTTTCCCATGACCTTAAATATGTATGATAAATAAAGTAATCCATAGTTTGATCATGCTGGTCAGAGCTCTATTTATGGTAAATGAAAACATTGGGTTAACTTGGACGTTATCTGCAGTCCTGTGTATCATTGTCAACCCCACTCATTTTCAAAACTATTTGAAATTAAAACTTCGTAAAACAGAGTCCCACATATTCAAATTTATAATGGCACACATTTCAGCACCCCCACCCCCACCCCCAACGAAAGCTGCCTCGTTTTGATATTTTTTTTTTTTGTTGTATTTTTGTTTTTGCTTCACAGATTCACAGACGTTAGTGGCGCTGTATTTATAAATACTGAGTAAATCAACTCTTCATGGAATATCGAGTTTAGATTGGTTATTATCTGGCACGAGGTCTATAATAAATGTATAGATTCAATTAATATTGCGTGCTATCGAATGAAACAACCAGAAAGTGTTTGGACTGGAATAAAGGGTTGTCATCGCTGTAAGTACAGTGAAAATAGCAAATTAATCTTGAACTAGACAGATATGTACAATCCGCCTTATACAAATTAAGAATAATTGACTATAAGATACTTTGGTATGAAATTTGCAGTAGGTTTCTTTAATCGAGAATACTTACATCACGATTTTCTCGGCAAAAGTAATAAAAAGTCCCCGCTTGCTAATTTGGTTGCGACAGTCAAATGCTGTATCTGAAGCTCAATCCAGTGACTTAGAGAAACTGTCCTTTTTATACAGTAAATTATGTTCTAAGGACTTAGTGTGCATGTTCTTAATGTACAGACTGACGCTTTACTGAGCTGACCACGATTGATCGTATGAGCAAAAAAAAAAAAAAAGAAAGAAGAACAGCATTCATGCCATTTTAACTATGGGATTTATGACCACAAGACAGTCCTTCACTATTTAAAATTTTAAATTAGTTTGGACTGTTATCAGCGTTGGTTTGTCTACGTTTGCTAAGGAACTGGGAAATTCCACTGATGGAACAAAGTACATTTTTAAATGAACACAATTGTCTCCGACATTTAGATATCGTGTGTATATGTGTTCATGTTGTGTTACTAATGTGCCTTCATGACCCAAGGAATGTAACTCTTGCTCCCTCATATTTATCACATGATTACTGTGTTATTTAAGTTAACATGCTCATTTCAAAATTTGCATATTACACACGTGTCATAACATATGAAACGATTTTGATTCGCTAGCTCTGCTTTACTAACTTATTATTAATGCGCATGCCAACATAACTATTGTAATTAACTACAATTTGTAAAATTGTTGAAACGTCTACATTTCTGACAGACAGACCAAAACTAGGCAGAGAGAGAACACTCGCTATACGAGAGTAGTAAATGTAGGTTGTGCTGAAATTTAAAAAGGCTCGAACGTTGCCCTGCCAACATCTACAAATAATATGCTCAATTACTCCCTGATGATTATAACATGCCAACAGATTCCTTTAATATTAGCACGTATACAAATCCGGGAAACATAAAATCAACTGATCAGTGGTTCAAATGTCAGCCAAGAAACGTATCTCTATTATGAGAACAATGAATAGAGCAGCAGTACTCCCTAAAGATAAGAAGATCTCTAATTACAGTGCATGTAAAAACACCTTGTGCAAAAACTCAGTGAGAAAAATATTCCGGCCAATCACATAATGCAGATAACAGACAATCGCAACATTGAATTATAGTCACATCAATGATGATCAGTCAAAACACATACCCAGAGTGTTGTCCAATCTATCATCGACACTGTTTTTATATATCATCCCCAAATCCATGCCGATTCATGTTCAGTCTGATATGTTCAGCTGTGTAAAACACGTCGTCAGTATCGATGATGGAGTTTCAAGGAGGCCTGTATACAATGTTTGATCAAAGCATTTATGTTGGCAATTTTGAGACCCACATTCACACACACACTAAACTACTTCAAAAAGAAAAGTCAGTAAAAAGGCGCGGAATTCTTGAATCAGACACTCACTCTGGCAAATTTTTTAAGGGGAACAAATCGAGCGGAAAATGACGTCACTTTGGGATACAGATTTACTGTTTTTCGTCCATGAATAGATAACACTCTCCTTATGATATACTTGGGTGAAAACAATTATCTGATTTAGAATGTTCGTTTTCAGATTTGACTGCAACATACACAACTTTTATGTTCATATTTGTTAATTTTCTTTTATGGGTTATTATTTTAGATACGCAGTATCATGACCTAGCTAATGTGCTACGGCATACTCAAGTGCATTGGGTACACATGAAGTTTCCCATGAAACAATGAGCTCAGCAGCAAATCGTACTACGTTTCAGTCACGTGATAAATAGAATCTCAAATTTGTTTTCACTTCATAATATATTTCTGAAACTCGTTATATTGTTATTTTCATTTTACCTCGTTAAATTTCGCTAAACGTAAAAAATTCAGAACTCGTTTCATAAATAGAATTAGAGATCCTATATATGTGCAATCTGATTTTTTCTCAGACTGTTCAGCTTAGCCTCGAACTTTTTAGACAATAAAATATCTTTATTTGTAACTATCTGTCTATCTATCTATCTATATATATATATATATATATATATATATATATATATATATATAAACATAAACTGGTCCATCTTCATAACATTCTGGTAAATTAAATGCGTTTTAGTCTATTTTGAATCCTTACCACCATCACCAAATAAAAGAAAAGAAAAAACAAAATGCGACTTAATGGATTACACGTGCACAATAGATATGATATTTGGTGTACATTCGGGTCAATAACATTTAGTAGTCATTAAAATGGACCCATGGTCAGACTATTCTAAAACTGTATAACGAGTTTTTTTAAATTCTAATAACAGTCACAGGCTCTAAATAATGTTGATGTTTTGAGTGTTGGCTTGCATTTTTCGCTTTCACGAATACGGGGCTGAGTGAAATGCAAGACAAAGAGTACCAGGTTCAACACATTTTGATGCAACTTTGAATAATCATTTCATTCCTATCCTAAAATATTTTTCTTTACGGAAGCAAAATGTTTTAAGTTTCTATAAGTTCGAAGAATCTTCGATATCTCCTTCTGTTAAAAGAGTATTCGGATGGGTACAATAGATTAGGCTAAATCAAACATGAAGTAATATTGTGTTTACTTTTAGATCAATTTGCTTGAAGTTTTATACTGGTAAAAGCATCCGAGTTATTTTCTGTCGGCGTTTCTTATCTCTTTCACTCTCTTTCTTTAATAAGATACATACAGCTTGGCAAATTGGAATATATTTGGTTCACAGAATCCTTAATTTAGTAAATAATTGAAAAAGGTTATATTGTCATTTACAAGATACTGCTTCAGTCCATTTAATTTATTATCACCTGGACAACAAATCTGATTGTTCATGGATAAAATTGCTAATTAAATATCAGTAATAAAGTAAAACAATTTCATGTTCTAACAACATTTTTAATCTCTAAAAGCCTTTTTTGAAGTATATTTGAGCAAAAACGATAATACATATTCAACATTTAATATTACCTCGATCGTTTGTGATAGTTTGCAGCTGTTAACTAAACCGCTTAATTTTACTTATTCTCAATCTATAAGAATTTTAATATTTTGATTCCCATATTTATATTTGGAGGAGGAAGGAACCTAATGCTATAGTAATGCCACTCCTAGAAAATAGAGAACAAGTTTTATCTTTCTTTGTGTCTTTTTCTGGAATAAGAACAGAAATTGTAATTTCGTACTATGGTACTCCTATGGAGGAAATAACAGGCCCGCATATTTTTCTTATGGTTGAACCTTAAGCCGGTGCACATCAAGAAGGAGCAAACAGTGAGTTATTTTCTTTATATTTCATATAACCCTTGAGTTTCATATAACCATTGAGTTGTTACAAACTTTTAAGACCATCTAAACTTTAAACTGAATATTTATTTCCATTCGAATCAATTGATAATTTATGTTATTTTAATATGGATGTATCCGTTCACTGCTTACGATGATTTATTTAAAATACACATATTTACCAGAAAGTCGAACGTTGCAAGTCAAATGTATAAAGCTTTTTTCGTCTACGTTAGCCGGTGCAAACTTTTGACCAAACGAAGCTGAAATATACAATCGTTTCCATGTCCTTGTTGTACCTCTTGATAGTAACTGAATTTATGAAAGAGGAGGATTATTCCCATAATATTTCTCAACAAGTTTTAGATCTAGTTCTTGTTCGGAATTCTGTTTATCGATATCGACGTAAACTGCAAATGGGTAGTAATGGCTGCAGGTTGCTGTTGTTGTCTTATATGAAGTGAACAAATTTCATTAAAATTAAGAAATTTTGGTCATAAAGAAACTCACAATTAATGTCAGTAGAATTGGTTGGCGGCGTATCCTGAAATGAATAAGCAAATTGTATAACCCTGATAAATTCATTTTTAAAAAAAGCAAACAAGCAAATACACTTTACATCATCAGTTGTTGCATTTTGAATAGAATGTCTTCATGAGTAAAGCACATTATTCCAAGACTCAAAGTAAGTTACCCAAGATCCAGTGCTTCGGTACCATAAATGCAAGACAAACGGTCATAATCGGGTTACAATCAGCAAACATCGTTTGGCGCAAGTACCTGAGGATTATAAACCAGAACGCAAGCATAATGTCTTGCCACGCAAGTGTTCAACAACATCAATACAAGATAAAATGTAAATAACAATTAAATAACCTCTATTTTTAGTATTTGATCTTAATATGCATCTCCTTTTACCAATTTTGAACCTCCAAATTCTCTCCCCCCCCCCTCTCTCTCTCTCTTCTAGTCTGTCGCCTCTTTATGCTACCATTCCATCACTGTCAAATAATCCTCTATATTCTAAAATCAGTTGCATACCATTCCAGCACTGTCAAAATATCCTCTGTATTGACAGAACAGTCTAAATGACCTTTCGGCAACCGATCTGTGAGTAAAATTGGGTTAAAGATCCTGTTTTTTCCTGAACAATCTTTCGACAGATTCGGTGGAAAGAAAGTTAAAGTGATATTCTGTGTCAGCGAACTTCAATTCTGACTTTATCTGTGAGCTCCTATGAGTTCTAAGTGAAGCTGATCAAGAATGCTGATCTGGGCATTTAATGCGTACAGCCGGCAGTGCATGGGTGCATGGGCAGATATGTACAGGTCACAGAGAGGCATATTTGAATGTATCCATCATTATGAGGGACCTAATCTACCTTCTTATGGAAGAAATTAAATATACGTTAAAATATGTGCTGGAATTATTGATATTTGTGACACTAGCATGTAAATATACATGTACGTGTTGTGACCTATTTTTTAACAACTGATTTTTCTGCCCTTTGGGAAATATTGCTACACGCGTCAATAAATAATACTTTAGAATTAGGTTGTAGAATTTGTCCGCAAAATAGCTGTTAGTAATCAGCACGTGACAGGATATTTTCATGATGGAGCCACGACCAACAAAAATGTCCAATAAATCACAGAAAGATAGAGAGAAGGAGAAGATAAAGCGAGGAGCAGATGGGTTTCCGTCCAAGGGTGTTCACGTTCTTCTGTCCCCTTCACAAACTCTTCTATCAGGCAATTTGTGAGAAGTCAACTTGAGGCCTCATAACAACGGAACAAACCAAAATGGATATTTTCATAATGGAACCACGACCAACAAGAATGTCCAATAAATCACAGAAAGATAGAGAGAAGGAGAAGATAAAGCGAGGAGCAGATGGACTTCCTTCCGAGGGTGATCACGTTCTTCTGTCCCCTTCACAAACTTCTATCAGGCAATTTGTGAGAAGTCAACTTGAGGCCTCAGAACAACGGAACAAACCAAAATGGATATGATCAATTCAAAGCTTGACATAATTACTAGGAGGTTGAAAAAAATGGCCTCTAAAGATTATATCGACTCCAAATATGTCTGCTTGTCAGAAAAGAAATACTAAATGCATCGCTCCAAAAGATAAAGGAAATACATGATGATCTGGGGGAGAAGATGTCAATAAAAAGAAATAAACAGCTTGAGAGAATAAGAACTTAAGTAGTATAATTGAAGTCCTGGAGAACGAGAACGAGTCACAAACTGCCTGCATTTCTGGACTTCAGACTGTTAACAAGAAAATAAAGGACAATATGAAAGAGTTAAGACAATCCACCCGAAAGAATTCCATCACAATCCATGTTTTAGATGACTGAGGCAAAAGAGAAACTACAGATCAGTGTGTGTTCAAAAACTGGAAAATCTAATGAATAGTAAACAGGCCATGGACATACAAGAGTGTGATATTAGCTCATCGACTTGGCAGATTTGACAATAATACCAATAGCCCCTTGAATTGTAAATGTATATATATATATATATATATATATATATATATATATATATATATATATATATATATATATAAATATATATATATATATATAAGACTGGAAGATTGAATGCAGGTAATCTAATATTGTAAAATGTATTTAGTGGCATTTTGTTATTAAAGAGTAGATACATCTTTAAATTACAAATGATGTAACCTTGATATTTGTTGCAAATTTGTCTATTTTATGAGGTCCATTGACAGTACATGATATATATCAGATATACTAAAATCATTATACATTTAAAACCTAAGATCTAATAATGTATATTACATACCAGCATATACTTTCTACAACAATTTTATAGAGGTGCGATTTACCTCCGACTATCTATACTGAAGATGGACATAATATTTTGTCTCACTGGTTAACTCTTATCTTTTATATTTTCTTGTACGCCTGTTTGTTCATGGTGGTGTTTTGTGTGTGTAATATCTCTCTATTTGGAACAGTTTTCTGTCTGTAGGCACACTATAATGTAGGTTACCAAACGCTATAATATATGTACAAATACTTCATATCGATACAAATAATAGATAAACAGAAAATAATATATAAATTTACAATAAAACCTTTTCTAGCCATTATTCTATTTTCCGGTACAAATGCCCGATATATATATATATATATATATATATATATATATATATATATATATATATATATATATATATATATATATATATATTAAGCCCAGTAAACCAATGCCTGTCATTTGTTTTGCAAGGAGGCACTTAGCCTACAGTGTATCCCTGACTTTAGTCTTTTTGTTTGCTTTTTGGGTGTTGTTTGTTTTCTTTAATTGTTTTTCCCATCACTATGAAAACTATAATTCTCCTGTTTTTCTTATTCTTTTCGGTGGCACCTTTTGGGTCTGTATCATTAGCTGTAATAGCAGTATTCCTGATATTGTACAATGCACAACATTATTGTTAATGTTATCAGATGCATGGTTTATTTACAAAATTAGTTACATGCAATTTTATTTATGATCTCTGCACACAAGAAAAAAAAGGCAGTATATAACTTTCGTTAAAATGTATATCTCAGTAAATTATATATATATATGTATATATGTCTGTCTGTTTGTGTGTGTGTATGCTCATAAATCGATCATTTGTCGGAATACTGTAGATTGTTTGCTCGCAATGCAAAATGTTATTAATATATGTATTGACACAAGTAATAAAACAATTCACCATATTTAATTATGTCAATGTCTATATAAAAAACAAGGAGATTAACAGATTAGCTAAAGCAATCCTCTAATTTTACTCATAGCGTTTTCTTTTCAAATCTCTCTCTCTCTCTCTCTCTCTCTCTCTCTCTCTCTCTCTCTCTCTCTCTCTCTGATATCCATCAAGCGTACACTCCGCGCGAGTGCGGTCGTGATTAGTTCTCATTGTACAACAGTTTCTCGACATTTTTTGGTCTCTCTTTACGTCCTTAAATTATAAATGATCAGAGATTAAGGTTAAAAAAAAACGTAGCTCAGATTTTATCATGAAAAAGGTAAACCGGACGTGTTTGTTCTTTTAATGACAGCCGAGATAACTGATTGCGTGTTTACACTTGTTCGCTGATAACATCCCTGCATTTTCTTACCTGATGGCGGTTACAAATGATAATACCCAAGAACGAAATTTTAAGAAAAGAAATATTACTAAGTAGTTATTTAAATTTAGAGATAAAATGACTTCAATCAATAAATGCCAAATCAGTAATCATTTTTTTTTTCTTCAAAGATACGCCACATGCGTAGTCGAACATGTCAAATTATGTGGTTGAAAAGAAACAGGTTCTAATTTTGAATTTCCATTCGTGCCTTATATTCGAGCCCAAATGAAAATTATTCTTCTTAATATCACGTTTCTTCCTGCTGCTAATATTTATTTCCATGAAAAACTTTTTTTTTCTTTCAATAATGTATCTGGTGCGTGCTATTATTATAGTAGCAATAGATGTAGCTTGACTCACGCTTTCATGACATCGGATGTCTTATGACGTCATTTCTGACTCCACACTCAACCTTCGCTTTACCTCCTTATCCTAATTCATCAACCAACCACCCACTAAGGTCCATACACCTTCAGCATGTGGACTGATGTAGACTGCATATCCAAAGCCACATCCTTCTTGCCCTGTACACTCCCCCTTGGATTGGGGGTAGGCGCAGATAACCTGGTTTTTGTTTGTTTGTATGGGTATTTTTTACACGAAACTCTGTATTCAAGAATCCTAGACGGGGTGAAAAAGGTTCAAAATAATTTACATCTCCACTCCTTATTTCAGTGCTCTACTATCCGCAGTCATAGTACCTTAAGGGGCGTTCCAGTGAGCGTTTAAGGATGTCAGTGGGCATTAACGGCATTACACAATGCATTACCAGGCATTAACGAACGCTCAAACGGGCTTAGACAGGCGTTACAGTGGGCGTCAACTGGCTTCAATACAGATTGCACGAGGAGCGCACGGAATATGTTCGCTCATTTCCTTTCGCTTTCATGTCTTGGCAAGCTATTCGAATGCACGAGTGAAGAGAATACACCAGCTTGAACCTTTCAAGTACTCCAAGACTGGCAGCCTTGAAGTTGCTAGACTCTTGAGTCTGAATGTGGAACCAATCGCTCCTTCATTTTGCCTAAACGTGTCAGAAGACCACCGGTTGAAACCAGCAGGACTCCGTATCTATCCTATTAAGAGACCCCGTTGGCTCATGGACACTGAGAGTAAATAAATAAATAAATTGGACATTACGTGTATAATTTCGCACAAGATTCTTCTGAATAAATATGAAACAAACATTTTTTAACTTCCATAACTAAAATCTTGTATGACTAATTACAAGACAAACTGCGAGTTTATATGTATTGATAAGTATTTGCAAGCCTATATCTAAGTGCATTATATAACTGTTGGTTGCAAAATAAACCATTTGGCTTTGTACAGCTCACATGACCTCGCTGGACATCTGTTAGCCCTGTCTTTGTTTTCGAAGGCTTGGGTTACGTTCATCTCTCCCCTGCAGTGAAGTCCGCCACAATTAATTTGGACATATCTTGACAATACTCGGCATTTTTTCAAGCGGGTTTTGTTTTTAACTTAATTTGAGAGTGTATATGCCTCAGTCTCCTGTGATCTTCATCACCCCGAACTGCAAACTTTAAACCAAACATGAGAAGAGTGGTCACCAAAGAGTCCCATTATCCACAATATATTTTCGTGATCATAAGTTATAAGCGAAGGTTATTTCTTCTCCGTGCCAATACCAAGGCTTACTCGTTCTTCTCCGTGCCAATACCAAGGCTTACTCGTTCTTCTCCGTGCCAATACCAAGGCTTACTCGTTCTTCTCCGTGCCAATACCAAGGCTTACTCGTTCTTTCGTCAAGAAATCCAAACTTGAAGTGTCTTAAAATGTCGGATCCGTCAAAAGTTTTTGTACACAAACATTACTTTCCAGGAATTTTTTAACTGATGTTAAATTAAAAGCTCTCTCAAAATCTTACCGGAATAGTATAAGGCATCGATTTTCTTAACTTTGATTACATACCTCTACAGACTGCAATTTTACCACGTGGCTGTTCATTTGCATCAAGAGCTTATTAATTAATGTACACTAAATTCTCGTCAGAGTGTGGTATCACAGTCATCTTTTGGCTCTCTTCCTCTCCCTAACCATCCCCTTTCTCGAAAGAGCGTGTTAGCCCACAAAGACTTCCTCATTGTGTTTGGGGCAATTCGTTCCGATCTCTCATCATTAGTAAGGAGATTTTTGAATCGGCTTTTGTTGAAATTTCGCACTAGTTACGTCCTTTGTTTACAAATGCGGAGGGTATTTTATTGTCCATGGTTTTCCAAATCCAGACACTTGCCTGAAAAGTATTTGTTTTCCATTTCTTGAGAAGCAACGGCGAATTCAGTGTCAGGTGTGTCCTCATACTGAACAATATCATCCAATTCTTGCATTGTTTCCATGATTAACGTCAAATCCCTTGAAGCTGGTACCATTTCATCGTCATTATTCGTAAGAAAAAGTTATCCTCTGCTGCTTGCGAGGTGGCAGAAGCTCGGCATCGCTAGTATCTTCCAAACGAGGATTATGATTGACAAATAACTGAAACATTATTAACTCCTTTCTAAACTGCAGTACCAATGCTTGCAAGCGTTTCATATACCTGGGCATTATTTAACATAAGGAGAGGATTTCAAAACATGTTGTGAAGTAAAGTTTATTGGGGAGAACGCCTTCTCACTCATGCTTCACCTAATACATAAACAATAATCTATTCGATTTTCAATTCGAGAATACCATATATCCTTCATTTCAAAGGTGTTCATCCACCAAATATTTGAAGATATGAAGTTACCGTCGCTGAGGAAACGTTATCTACAAAATAACAGTCCTCTCTACAGTTATTAGGTACTTCTGTCTTACCTCTATGCTACTTTCGTGTATTGTGGCCGAAATTTCTTTATACGTCATATTAGGGAAACATTGCGCTGCCTAAAGCAGACAGCTAATCGAAATGGCTGCTCGAGAAATGAACTTGAACTAGTCCAAAGTACACTAACTTTAGCATTTATTAAAATAGGGAAAATACATTTTACTAGAGTCGATAATTCTAATTTCTGAACGTGCAATAAATGAATTATAAAATATCAAGAAAACTAAAATCAGTTATCGGCCAGTATTTTTCCAATTAACCTCTGAAGTCCAGGAAGTGATATAACTCAGCGGAGCTAGCAGTCTTTTGAGAGATGCACATCTGAAGTAAGGTCAAGTTATATACTATATCATCCAAATTGCACACATCAATAATCCAACAAATTAAAGGGAATTAATAGTTAGTTTAACAATAACTAAGATATGCAAGGTCTTTTTAAGTAACCAGGATAACTAGTGAGGAAATCCTGAGAAATTCTTTTCTTTAAAAAACAAACCCTTTGCAAAGTGCAAAACTGTAGACCGGAACCTATGCACTTTAAAGAGTAATGGATTTATTCATGTAATGTTCTGGATGTTTACAAAATAACGATTTCTTCTTATGTAAGAGAAATACATATATAAAAATCAAGACTCATGAATCAGAGAACATACTTCTTATAAATTACGCATTATGATAATTTGTATTTCTTAAAAGTTTGAATTACAAAATTTGCGCTTTGAAACTTTACAAATCAAATACAACAAAGCACATGTCGTATTAAACTTGTTTGCTGACTGATTGCTAAAATTTGATAATAAAATATCTTTACTTGATAGCTTAAACAGGTCAGGGGTTCACTAAAATAGGTTTCAAAATAGCTATCGAAATTGTTGAAGCTAGGGTCTTATCCGTCCGTATAAATCAGGTCCACGTCTGGGACAAAATATTCATTATTATATCATAAATAATATGCACATCAGATTATGTTTTTATTAGACGACTAAAACCAATGCAACAAAGACATTTACTATATGCCGTTTCTATCCAGCGTGAAAACGGCAATCAATGTTCATAATTTGAGAGAAATATGTATTTTTTATCTAATCAAAATGTAAAGTATCAGGGGCGGTGACGTGGGCGAGTGGGTGGGTGAGGGAGCGTGCAAAAAATGAGCACGAAACAACAGGAACGTTTCCTAGAGAAAGTTTTCTTTACAATTAGGTAGTTTAATTATGTCCTGTAAACGCTTAAAATACAGGAGCGTTTGGGAGCTTCGTCCACTTGGCTCCCCCAGGGGGTTCCATCCCACAGACCCCTCGCCTATTTGTTTACGCTCCCACCCCCACCCCAAACGATATTTCTGGATCCGCCCCTGAGTATGCAAATATTTGTAATGTGTGAATCATACAAGAAAACTCCTATAAACGTTCTTAAACTCTCTTCTCACGTATGACCCACTGTCCCTTATCAAGCAGAACCACTTAATAAAGTGTTGATCACTATGAAATACGACCCAGGCTACTAAGGTAAAACACTTCCTTTGCACCACTCTATTTTGATCTATAATCTGTTTCAGGAACTTTGAAAGTAAAAGAACCACATTGGTATAGTCCAATGCCCAATCACAGGGACAGTTTGTGCACTTTTTCTGTTATTGCCAATCAAAATCCTAATATGAAGCAGATGGTATGAACTCATGTAGCAGTAGCTTAGCAACAACATATAATAGACATGCAGGAACATTTTTCAGCTTTGCTATATTTTATGTACATTTCCCTTGGCTGGTTTTTGTGATAAGCCATTGCGGCCGTTAAAAAAATTAAATTATATTTGAACTGTGCTTTACTTCAGCCGTTGTGCTGCGATAATAGCCAAGTTGTGCATATCACGTTTGACCAAATCCAATGATGCTAAGGTCAATCGGATTCGAAAAGTAATATATATATATATATATATATATATATATATATATATATATATATATATGCTTTTCCAGCTGTATGAGGAAATAATTGTACAGTTTTTCAATTGTACCATGATATTGGACTAGCCCCAAAGAGGCGAGTCTAATATGACGGTACATTTGCAAAACTGAAAAAAAGAAATCTCCATCCATCTAGCTGCACATAACGTATGCCGACATGGAAATGCAAAACAGTAATGGATATAATTGACAGAGCTTTGTCAATGTTGTGGAACGGGTAGTAATCTTGTAGGACCTGCCTGGTAATTCTACTGTAGATTAATGGATGGAAAATTGACCAGCGAAAAGAAAAGGCCGTGTTCAAGAGATTTAATTAACGTTCACAACGTTAGAAGCTTTACGGTCTCCAGGCCATAATATAAAAGAAAACGCAATAGATATATTTCATCGAGATTCATCAAGCTTGTGAAATGTATGGAAAATCACTTGTAGGAACTAACTGGTGATTCTACATTGGATAGATAGAATAATGGACGGATACATAAAGAAATTCCGACGCTCTAGAGATTTCATTAACGTACAAGTGACTTTGGAATATGTAAACTGCTCTTTGCAATATAAACTTTCTTTTCTTAATATATTTTAAAATAAAAATTGTAGTTTTTAATTGTAATAGGTCGTTTTACTTTCGGGAATGAACTTAGTTTATTCAGCTTTAAGTTGATCACTCATTTGTGTTGAAACTATTATTTATTAGGTTCAATAAAATGTGCATAAGAAAATAAATGTATTTTGTCCGTTTATTTGTGTATTTCTCTCTCTCTCTCTCTCTCTCTCTCTCTCTCTCTCTCTCTCTCTCTCTCTCTCTCTCTCTGCCTGATAGGGGATGTAGCATGTCATAAGCGGCAACAACGAAAGGCAACCTTTTTGCCCTGAGATGCGTCCATTGATGGTGTTGAGTCTGATACAGAGTGTGTTTTATATAAATTCTGTCTTTATCTTTCTTTGTGTGTCTTTGGGGGATAAATACACGTACACGGTACTATATAGCCAAGACTGAGCTGATATGCTGTTTAACATACATATATGCATACACACACACACTCTCTCTCTCTCTCTCTCTCTCTCTCTCTCTCTCTCTCTCTCTCTCTCTCTCTCTCTGGAGCACTCAGCTCTTGACTGATGTGCTAGCCTAGCGTCTAAAAAAAGAACAGTACAATTACCCCCAAACAGTACAATTATCAGTAAAATGAGAAAGAAATACAAGTACTGAAACTTCAAAGGGACAACTATGCGGCTGTGAATTAAGAGCATGGTATTGTTAAAGCCAAGATATAAATGAAAAGAAAATATGGGATTTTAAATGAATCTCCTTTTATATTAAAATATGTAAATACGAAAAATAAATTCCCTCTTGCTCCCTGTATTAAATTACATATTAAATTATTCAACCAGATTCCAAACTATTGCATAGCAAGAATAACAGCAAATGATATTAGTTTTTACATACCTGCAATTACCTAACAGTACACAAAGAAGTTGTTATGTGACGTTCACATAATTTGACATACAATATTCATGACAGGAATTTAAGGCAAAGAAATACATGGACATTATGTGACAGGAATATTATAATATGGCAAAAATTTCCTGAAAAAATCAGAGACGTCAGAAAACAAAAGAACTCCCTTGATTCCTTCAGCTGGATATAGTTATAAATTGAAAATGTCTCGACACAAAATAGTTTTTAAAGTGTTCAAGGTTTTCTGTCCATGTTCCAGTTTCAGGGTTACGTTTTTACTTCAACAGACTAAACCTACACTAGTGTTTGTCGAAATATAATCGTATTCTTTTTTTGTCCATATGAAATTTAGTTGTTTGATGTATATATCGACTTATTTAATTTTTTAACTCGTAAAATGATGTGTTTGTTTTTGACGTAAACTGCATAACCATCTACCTGTCCACCTGTCCATGTATGTAAGTATATATATATATATGTATATATATATATATATATATATATATATATATATATATATATATATATATATGTGTGTGTGTGTGTGTGTGTGTGTGTGTTTATAAAATATATATTTATGTATCCTTTAAAGTCATGGAGATTACTTTTCCTCAAAGAAGTCATCTTCACTATATCTTGGATACTATTAATAAAAAACATGTCTGCTACTGTATATTCTTATCATTATTCTTCAACGGAATACAACAGGCCACATTGTAGTAAACACGGAATAAGCCTCTGAGATGGGGAAAATAAAATAAATGACATATTTATTTTCATGTGGTACTGACAAGGGTTTATGGTTTACATAAATAATAGAACAACTTTATTCATTTTCTTTCTACCAAATTGTTGACTTAATGGTACGGCATACAATGAAAGTTAAAGAATATTATCTTTGTGTTATGATAGGATCCTCACACACACACACACACACACACACACATCGTAAAGATTTTTATATCTCCTAGATTTTACTTCATGTCAAACTAAACAGTATGGACCATATGCACTCGTAATGTAGAACAAAATGAAATTAGTATCAATGTTTTCATATGCAAACAAGACAGTTATTTTTCATTTTGAACATTATAACATAGAAGCCGAAACATTTTGTTGAGACTTTCTCATTTATGGCTCACGACTCTATGTAACATCAAGACTCACTGTCGTGATATGGGGATTAACATGATCTATTGTGAAATAAAATAAGAACTACACATTAAAGTCTCTTTTAAGACTGCCCAGTTGATTATAAAATTATAAATTGAGCTAAACAACATTTTACATACCGTGATTACCTGAAATGGTATATTACATAGTCAATGATGTTCTAGCATTTTATTTCGAAAGAACACGCGTAAATAATTATATTCCTCATACAATTTCAATTACTTGGTGTAACACGATGGCTTGCTGTCATTAGTTACAGCTAATTTGCATGGCCCGTAATTACGACACTAAAACGTGTAAAAAATTGTGTGCCCTAAAATTTTGCAAAGGAGGTAGGTTATGACATTATGAAATGTTAAAATTTTTTAAATGGTAGCAAGATTTTCCTTAGAATTACAGTCATGCGAACGACCTAGAGACTAGATGCCGACTTCCTTGAGGCACAGAAATAAGTACTCAATGGCAAAGTCTCTGTTGGTACCTTTATGTTGACTGTGAAACATGATCGTGTCCCGTGGATACTATTGTTGAAAAGTGGTATTAGTAGGAGATTAGTAGGGTCCTGTGGAGACAAATGCTATATAAAAAAAATCTTTTCCACAAGAATTATTTTTACTAAATTTGTATACCCGATTATTATGTTTGACTTTAGCTATTTGACCTAATGCATTGATTGGGATGAATGGTTTGACCAATATTATTTGCGTGGTTGGACCAGATTTTTATCCTCTTGGCATGATTTTTAAGAACTTACATTTTTCAATGTCTTGCTTTGCATTACTGATGATACAAAACACGTATCTGTCTGTGTCTCTGTTCAAATCAGTTTCAATGTTATATTATTTTCTAAATTCACGAATTCCATTAAAATCGGCTATTGTGCACAAATATATACATTATAGTTTTAAATTATTTTTAAATACAAAATGCAACTGGAAAACTGCATTTAACTTATTGTCACATAAAAAATGTGATTTATTACATATTTTGTATGAGAACTTTAATATATTCACAAATAAAAACAAAAGAACTAAATTAAAATGCACGGGTACGTGTACATCTTTTTTTATTAATATACAATATCATGTCTGCTCTTGTACATGTGGCATTATAAACGAAATTAGAGCCCATAGATATGTTGCATTGAAAAGGCCTTGGTTAATCCTTTAACCTTTGAGAATAAATTGCGAACCTGATTCTTTATTTCTTAATCGCACGTCCTTCCTACTTGAAATACCAGCTATTTGCTAAATCACAACCCCAGTTGTAAATAGTTATCAGTCTTGCGCTGTCCTCCATGGGTTTGAATGACCTATTGAAATGTTATCATCGTGTGGTTTTATCGCAATAAATATTGATAACTAATGAACATATCACTTCAAATCTTGAGATATGTTTTTTGGTTTCTAATAAATATTGGCCGACAGGGGCGGAAATCGATACCGTGCACAATACACTTCCTTATGCTTTTTACATGCACACTTTTAAAGGTGTTATAAAGTGCCGCGGATGCATCTCCTAGGTCAAGACGTCTGGAATAGGAGCTCAATCATTTCGAAAATGGATCCAATATTTTCAGTGTCTCGTTCGTTTCCTTATTCTTGGTCCCTTATCATAGAAAGAGCCTAAGATGACATGACACTCAAAGTTTATTTTTGTTTGCTCATCTGACAGTTCAGCTTGCAGTAATTATTTATTATTTATAACCTTTCACCTTAATACCTCAGTTTTAGGATATCACGAACAATATAAGAAAAGGGTCACTGTGATATTGATATATTGTATTATTATTATTAGTAGTAGTAGTAGTAGTAGTATTCTCTTACACATGTAATTACTGACATTCTTTCACTTCTGCTTTACCTGAAATTAGGAAACTTCCCGTGACCTTTGATCTCAGGGACCTTCCACAATATCTTTGTTGTTGCAAGGAGTGCAGCTTTCTGTAGTACGTATGGCTTTAGCGGTATTTCTAGCTTCTATGGGCCATCTCCTCATTGGTCTGGTATTAATCTAAACGCTTTTACTACGATTGGTACGATACCTCTGTTTTCCAAACCTTTCAGGGTCATCTGATCAGGTCACAGTGCTTTGATACTTTCTCTTTGTTCCTAAGTCATCCGGTTTTGCTAAGTCTAAAATATAGGTCAGCTTCCTCTCGTTGTCTACCATTACGTATGTGCTGTATCATGTGGTCGGTCTGGATGTTGAAATCCCACAGTACTTTTGTTTCGCTCATTTCAGCCCCTGACTCTGTCTTTCTATCTCTACAGCTTGCCCAATAAATCCCATATATATTAGACAACTGTCAGTTTATAGCTAGAGTTACTTTGCCATGCCAATTTTTGTACTCGAACGGGGATAGCTTTCAGCGTTCAGTGACCAAGTTACTGAATGTCTTATCTGTGTCTATGCACGTGCGGCACAATTTCGAGACGTCTAGATTGTGTATGTTTGCTTTCAAATTATTGACTACGAGTGCCTAGTCCTTACCTGGCAATAGTAATCCTTCTGTTTCTTTCTTTAGCTCCTCAGGGTGCCTTTTACCCATTTGCTGTTCTGTGTTTGCTATAAAATGTCTATGTGTTGTGTTTTTTCATACTACCCTTGTGTTTTTTTTTTTTTTTATTTTTATATTTTTTTTGCTTTTTTTTTTCTTCTGGGCCATCTCTTCTGGTAATTATTCTTTGCTTCGTTCTATGAAGAAACAAAAAACTTCATTGGCTTTTATTTTATGCTTCATAACAGTCTTCAACGCTTACCAGGTCTCTTCTTTTGATCTTCATTGCGTCTGTTTCTCATTGAATTTTCACGTCAGCGTCTAGAAATATATCTAAAAATGCCGAATTCGTTTTGTGCACGAATGATTTAAACATAGTTCATATCGACATACAGCGCAACGCCATTCATTCCATATATGCTGAGAAAGAGAGGTCTGTGTACATGTAACCCAACATGTTCGTCCTGGAGTTGTGGAAGAATCCTTTTTTGATACAGCGCTGAGCCTTATGGGAATTGTTGGGTGGTAGAAAGGTATAAAGTTCTCATACCGGATCAGTCGCAGCCACGGTTACCAATGACCGCGCCATCCGCTGGACGCCAGGATGGAGGTGATAAGTATGCTACTGGTGCAACTACCATCAAAGGACGGGCAAGAGATAACATCACCATTGGAACGTGGAATGTCAGGACATTAAGACCAGCAGGAAAACTAAAGGAGCTAACCCATGATTTGGGAAGATACCAATGGCACATCCTTGGACTCTGAGAGATGCGCTGGAAGAATTTCGGAGAAAGATCAACAGATGAGGGACACAGGATCGACTCCAGTGGACACGAGAACAAGCATCAGCTTGGAGTCGGATTTATGGTACATAAGAACATTGCGAGTGCAGTCATGGGTTGTCGACCAGTGTCTAACAGGCTGATTATCATCCGCTCGAGGGCATCTCCCTTCAACATCACCATCATAGAGGTTTATGCCCCAACATCTGACCATGATGATGAGGAAATGGATGCGTTCTACTACCAGCTTCAAATTCTCATCGACCAGACACCCAAGAAGGATATTCTAGTTATTCAAGGAGACTGGAATGCCAAGGTAGAAGTAGACACACAGGCAGACTGGCGAGAAGTCTGTGGTCCAAACTGTAATGAACAGACCAATGAGAGATGACTCAAGCTCCTGGACTTCGCCACCTACAATAACCTAGTACTAACGAACATCCTTGGCCCCCACAAACTATCTAGAAGATGGACTTGGCACAGTCCAGACGGAAAACATCACATCCAAATTGACTACATCTTGGTGAGGAAGCGCTTCCGGTCTAGCGTTAACATTGCCAGAACACGTAGCTTCCCAGGATCGAACATAGGAAGCGACCTTGATTTGCTGATGATGACTATCAAACTTTGTCTGAGGAAGACCAAGAAGCCAAGACCAGGTTTGAACTTGAAAAACTTAAAGATCCAAACGTTGCACAAGTATTTGAAGCATCAATAAGTGGCAAATTTGCACCACTCACAATTCTGGGTGCTGAAGAAATAAACCTAGACTCCTTGATGACCACCTTCAACACGGCAATAATAGACACAGCCAACGAGATCGTTGGTAAGTATCGTAGGATAAAGAAGCCCTGGGTCACAGAAGATATCCTCGACCTCTGTGATATGAGGAGAAAACTGAAAAGGAAGCGAGGAGATCTTGAAAAAGCAGAAAAATACAGGGAGATTAACAGCAGGATCAGGAAGAGCTTAAAGAGAGCTAAGGAAAGCTGGTTAGAGGAAAAATGTAAGGAAGTCGAGAAAAGCCTGAACCAGAATAACAATAAAAAGGCATACCAGTTGGTGAAAGACCTGACAACAGTTACACAGGCGAGATGTTCCACAATTCAGGACAAGGCTGGTAAGAGTCCACAGAAGATCAAGAGATTCTTAACAGATGGACGGAATACTGTTCAGAGCTTTACCTACAACCAGAAGACTTCAAGAGACCAAGCTGTACCAAACTTCCCACTGACCACAACAGAGGTTGACCGCCCAATCCTCAAGAAAGAAGTAGAGGCTGCAGTAAAGGCACTAAAGAAATGGAAGTCAGCTGGGGTAGACAATATACCAGCAGAACTTGTTCAAGCAGGAGAAACCTCTTTGATAGATGCTCTCACAACAATCTGCAGCAAAATCTGGCAAATAGAAGAATGGCCCAACCCATGGATAAAGTCTCTGATCATCACCCTTCCTAAGAAAGGGAATCTGCAGCTGTGCCAGAACTATCGAACAATCAGTCTCACCAGTCGCCCAAGCAAGGTTATGCTTAAGATCACCCTCAACAGACTGAAACCTCAAGCAGAGCACATCATTGCTGAAGAACATGCAGGTTTAAGAGCAGGACGTAGTACTATTGAACAGATCTTCAATCTTAGACTCTACTGTGAAAAGTATCTGCAGCATCAACAGGACCTCTATCATGTCTTCATTGACTTCAAGAAGGCTTTTGACAAGGTATGGCATGCAGCCTTGTGGGCAACCATGCGGAAATATAACATAAACGCAACACTTATAAACACCATCGAAAACCTGTATGACAAGGCCACCAGCGCAGTTCTCGTCAATGGCAACATAGGAAAGTGGTTCAGAAACACAGTCGGAGTCAGACAGGGATGCCTTCTCTCACCAACTCTCTTCAAAGGATTATGGCTGATGCCTTGGAAGACCATGAGGGCAGTTTCAGTGTTGGAGGCAGAACAATCGCCAACCTTCGCTTCGCTGATGATATCGATGGCTTAGCAGGAGATTAACAAGAACTGGAAACCTTAGTGAACCGTCTCAACCAAGCATCATTAAGGTATGGGATGGAGATCAGCGCTGAAAAGACCAAACTAATGACAAACAACCCGAGTGGTATCCAAAAGGAAATAAGAGTGCATGGACAGAAGCTGGGGACAGTGACAAGCTTCAAGTACCTAAGTGCTATCGCCTGTGACAAAGGTTAAAAACCTGGGGTTCTCTCCGGGATTGCGCAGACAACAACTGCAATGGCTAGGCTGAAGCCTATTTGGAAAGACAGCAACATCATGATTGGATCCAAGATCAAGCTTCTGCGCTCCCTCGTCATGTCCATATTCCTGTATGCACGTGAAACATGGACCCTGACTGCAGAACTAGAGAGAAGAATCCATGCCCTAGAAATGAGATGTTATCGAAGGATCCTGAAAATCTCATACTTAGACCACGTCTCAAATGAGGAGGTGCGCATTAGAATCCAAGGTGCATTTGGACCATATGAAGATCTGCTCACCACCGTAAAGAAACGCAAACTAAGATGGCGTGGCACAGTGAGAGGAAAGAGAAAACGAGGCAGACAGAAGAAGAGATGGGAAGATAATATCAAAGTGTGGACAGGCATGGACTTTGCAAACTTCCAAAGAGCAGTGGAGAACAAGGTAAAATGGAGAGAGATTGTCGCAAAGTCATCAGTGGCGCCCCGACGACCTGCCAGGTTACGGGAAAGATGAGATGAGATGAGAAAAAGGTATAAAAATTATTGTTATGGGAAGCGTTGTGTGAAAACAAATTCATGATATAGGTAAGGAATAAAATATATTGTCTTGATGGGTAAAAACTTAAAACAGTTTTGAACAAGGAAAAATGATTGTCACTGTCAGAGAGAAGGTTAAATTGTTAAACATTTTAAAAAAATCTTTTATTTTACCGTTAATCTATGAATAAGACCTGTACATTATGAACTGCATGTGCTGTATGTTTATATAAATTATTCTCTACATTTGTCTGGTGAAAATACAACTGTGAAAACATATATAGATAAGATTATAACTGTAATTATTGCAATTGCAATACGTTACTTGCAAAGTGTAGCTGACAAAAGTATAAGTAACATTTCTGATAAACTGTAAATAAATAAAATAAAGTGTTTTGAACTCACTGTGAATTATGAATTCAATCCCACACACTATGTTATTTATTTACATTAAATGTTTGGTATTCCATAGTGATTTTTCTTTATCCACACACATTATAAAAAATAATAGTGTGAGAATATTGTTTTTACCTCTGTCATCCATCTCTCTGTGTGTCTACAAGCCTCGCTATCCATTGTATATGCTAAGACATTAGCATAATTTTTAAATATGAATTTGAAACATCATTTGTTTGATGAAATACTCTAACCTGTATGATAATATTATTTGTTCGTGTGTATATATATATATATATATATATATATATATATCATATTTGATAGAATATAATTTATTTTAAATAAAATATGTATTATATAGTTTGTGAATGATTTATGAAAAATAAACATAATTTGATTAACAATATATAATTAAAATATTTTTGAGTTGAGATATACATTGGAGGGTGAAGGTCAGCGTAAAGCAAATTATCATGCAATCTAAAATATAAGTTTTTTAACATGACAATAATATCAATTTCCAATTTAATCATGATAGCAATGGATTTCTTCCAGAGTTTCAACTCTACTAGCCAGGGACCGGTGAAACACTTATTAAATGGCATATTGTCCGTCATCCACCGATTTCTATTGGTTCTCCGGGTATAGTTGGACCTAAATGAAAGAGTTCTAAAAATCTATTCTTGGCTAGCAGAGTGCCGCTTCCTTTGAATTCATATAATGCTGAAAGGACCTGCAACAGCTTTTACTCTACTATAACTTTTTAATATTTTTGATTTATGGATTTTGTTTACACGAAGATGGACAAAATGTAAGTTGTCAATTTAATTGTAACATTGCACTCAATACTATAATTGTATATATCTTATACTTATAGGTTACTGCATTTGTATGGGAAAAAATGAACGAGTTGCTTTGAGCTATACTGCACGACGTCAGGAGTGCAGTATAGCTCAGAAAAAACGAGTTCATATTTTTATATACAAATATAGTAACCTTTTTATTATATACTCATTTTGCTTTTCTACCTAAGGCTGAATAATTAAAAGAACACACTACAAGAAACAAAGTAACTGAATTTCTACTATATTGCAAAGTAAATACACAACCATAGTTAAACAAATACACAGTAACAGTATTCATGCGCACATGGCACCGCCCAGTGACCTTTGAACTTGGTAGAGTACCGCGCGCTCGGTCATTCGTTTCAAAAAGAAATCTCATTTTGGTCTACTTAAAATTGAAATTTTGAGTAATATTGGAGGCAGTGATAGACTGTTGTTCTTAAAGTATTTAGGGTTTAGATTTTAACACCAATGGTCCAAGTTTATATTGGCAATTTTGTTCTAAATAATCAGTGAGTGATTTTATGTGAGAGTGCTTCGAGTTTAAAGTCTAGAAATATAATTAATAACTGAGAAAAGTAGCAAGGTTGTAATTAAATTATGTAATTGTTCTGTTTCTTTATGTCGTTTTCAATTATGTTCCAGAACTAGAGAGAAGGCACTAAAGTCAACTCTAATCAGAAAGAGAAATGAGGCAGAACTAGTCGAAGAAAACATATGCCTCAATAGGTTGTGTTCAGTGTTTATAACTTTCTATCTATCTATCTATCTATCTATCTATCTATCTATCTATCTATCTATCTATCTATCTATCTATCTATCTATCTATCTATCTATCTATCTATCTATCTATCTATCTATCTATCTATAACATCACATCATAAGTTAAATTAGCATTTGTAAGAATAATATACCGTGTTAACATTTAAACAAAACTAACATGATTTCAAACCAGTTTTCAAGCAAAAGATGTACTTCTGAAAATGTTGATTATCTTTGAACATGAAATGAAAGGCAAAATAATATGCAAGAACAATCATATGAACATATTATCCAAAGCAATTATTGGAACTGGAAGGGAATACTGTTTGTTCAACAAAAACATGTATTTTAAATTTACGTTCACAGTTTTTACTCTGGACCACAACGATAGTGATAAAAAGGCTGTTTAAATGTAACGATGGCACTTTATTGCAAGCTAATAGTTGATAAGTATGAAACAATTTGTCCTAGAAGGCTTGAAATTAGGCAACTATCAAAAGTATTTAAAAAAAACTTAATATCTTTTTCATGTTAAAACTTAAACTTTATTTATTGTATATCAATTGTAGAACATGTTAAAAATATATATTAAGTTCTTTCTACGGCATTGAGGGAAACAGGAAAACAAGGGATCCTGGGCTTGATTAAGACCAACAAGCCTCGTCCAATGTATTTGATGACCTTGCAGCTCAGCATGGTCACCAGGTGCTCTGTCTACATCCTCGGTACTGTGAGCTGAATACTATCGAATTAGTCTGGGCTGATATGTTGCCAGGAGGAACCGTTCCTTCGAAAAGGATGGCATCATAGCTATGTATACTCAGGCCAGACAAAGAATCGATAGGATTCAATAGCGCAATGTATAAGAACATGTCATCCAGGAGGTAGAGGAGTTTTAGATTGGAGATGGTATCACACAGGAAGAAATTGTGAGTGTAATTATATAGAAATAAATGACACTGACAGTGATGACAAAGACACAGAGAACGATTTGGATTCCTTTGACAAATCTTTGACAGACCAGGACAATGTCTCTAATGCCATCAGCGATTAATCGAGTGACAATGAGAGAGAACCTCCTGGTTTCAATGTCCGAGTGAAGAAATATAGCTGGTGGGAATGCGAGCTGTGTTTAAAATGGGCGCATGACTAATGTTGTAAGGAAACAAAACCACATCTGTTTGTGATATATATCATTCAGTGATAAAAACATAAACTTTGGAACCTAGTCTCCTGACAGTTTTAAAAATGTTTATTTTTTAATGTTTTTCAAGATCACTTGCAAACTGCAAAGCATCATCTGGTTTTAATATTAAATAGATCATGGATTATTTAACTTCCGTCTACCTTATATACACCGTCCGCATATCGCCATCGCCACAGTGCCGAAACTACCCTTCTGAAAGTAGTTAATAACCTTCTCTATGCTTTGGATAGTGGAAAGATTCCAGTCCTCACCATCCTTGACTGATCTGCATCATTTGACACAATATACCATGATATGAAACTTCACCGTCTCCAGCATGTATTTGGCATTTGATACAGCCTTACTATGGTTTAAGTCATACTTAGTCGAAAGGACACAAACTGTGTATGTAAATGGAAAACAAACAGGTCAAGTTCATCTATGTATTGGTGTTAAACAGGGTTCTGTTCTTCGACCCGTTCTCTTCATTCATTACACTCGGGCCCTCTCAGATGTGATATATCGTCACCCAGTGTGTCACTATATGTAACTGATGACACCCAAATATACAAATCTAATCGCCCAACTGAAGTTGATGCTACCATCAAAAGCGTAGACAGGTGCATTTTCGACTTGAAGTCATGGATGACATGTAACAAGCTGCCGATGA
The DNA here is from genome assembly GCA_029931535.1 of Margaritifera margaritifera. NCBI lineage: Eukaryota > Metazoa > Mollusca > Bivalvia > Unionida > Margaritiferidae > Margaritifera > Margaritifera margaritifera. The sequence continues at coordinate 453,919 of JAQPZY010001148.1, forward strand.
AGGATGAAAAAACTGAAACCATTATGATCAGCACACAAAGACATTCTCATTCCAATCCTTTCCCTCAAACAAATAAGGATCAGCAACACCAAATTCGCACAATCAGTACTAAACCTAGGTGTCACTCTCGACAGTACGCTCTCGTTACACCAACATGTCATGAACATATCCAAGGCTGCATATTTGGAGCTGAAACACATCAGCTCCATTCGCAATTTTCTTTATGTTGATGCCAATAAAACAATTGTGTGTTACTTAGTACTTTCTAGACTTAACTAAGCTACCTGGAACGAATTGCCTCTTGAACTTAGACACAATGACACTGAATTCATTCAAGAGTGCTTTTAAAACTCACCTATTTAGACTGTAAAAACATATTTAAGACTTAACAATGTTTCCTTACCCTTAATTATTTCTAGCATGCTTTTGTTTGTAATGTAACGGTGCTTGTTTTGTAATCTTGTCTATATGTATGTCCTAATGTGTTAACTAATATTGCAAAGCGCTTAGAGCTTTTCAGGATTAAGTGCTGTACTAAGTCCTCATTATATATATATATATATATATATATATATATATATATATATATATATATATATATATATATTCACGATGAAAGGAAAACAAACAAATTATATGCAAAACACTTGCACTAAAATTCAATACAGTTTCAATCAGTTTCGATTAAATTTATTTACCGCAAACCTGATAAATTTATTACTTTTTTAGCACATTTAACTTATTCTGATACTATTTGGGTCATGTACAATGTATTTTCCTGTATCTCATGATTAATAAAATATTGGTTAATTTTTTTTAATATAAACAAATGTATCCGTTTTCTTTTCATAGTCTATGATATATAAAGTTATACTTTTTATTTTACATTTTCTGTAATATAATAACTGATGTGTTATCTTTGTCATTTGTAATGTAAAATGATTTATTACAATATAAGGTGAATATATATATATATATATATATATATATATATATATATATATATAGAGAGAGAGAGAGAGAGAGAGAGAGAGAGAAAGATGCGTGTGAGAAAATTACTATATTAAATGTCTAATGCTCGTCAGTAAAAACCAACTCTGTTATTATGTGCTCCTTTTAACGTGTTTAAATGTTTGAAGTACATTGTTTATTTTGCAATGCTCAGATAATTGTTTACTATAAGTAGTTGACTTTCTAAACAAAAGTTCAAACTTCAAATGAAGAACTAAATAAATATTTTATATGAGTATTTGTACTTTGATGTATATGAATTCGGAGTGAGTGTATGTTAGATGAGAGTTAATTGTAACCTATGTATAGGACTGTGTATTAGATGAGAGGTAAGTGCTGGGTCGTCATGCGGTTGTGTCTGCTACGCACGAGTGCTTATATTAGCGGCTATGTACCATGCTTTATTGAGGATGTGTGCATGGTCGATGGGGTATAGGGGTTGGTGCGTGCAGGCAGGGCGATTGTTGCCGCAACCTGTGGACCTGGGTTCAAGTAAAGAACGACTTAAAACAAATTATCTAACCTGTATAATAATATTCTTTTCAATATATGTATATGTATATGTATATATATATATATGTATATATATATGTATATATATGATATGTATATATATATATATACATATATATATATATATATATATATATGTGTGTGTGTGTGTTTGTGCGTGTGTGTGTAGCAGATGCATCATTTATGAATATTGCCTCTCCATATGGTTACAGGTAACTAAATCCTTTCTCATGGACCACAATGTTATTTGGCCAATGACCGCAATCTTCATTTTACTGAACATGAATATGTTTTTGTGGTAGATTTTATATATCTTGTATATAAACTTTGATACAATAAGCCTTGACTCACCTTTCGAAGCCATCAGCAATAAATATTGCACTGCTTTTTTATACGTAAGCAGCGGTGAACTGACACCCCATTAGTCTGCGGTAAGGTAATTCCCAATTTTCTACATGTCATATGGGATGCGTAAATTTTTATTAAACGAATTAAAAATGAGCCTAATTAAACAATGAACTTCAGACTTTTAATTTAGACTCCTTCTAATTTTACCATTAAGAAATCTGACACATCTTGCATCACAGTATTCACCAACGGCATTCATCCCAAGTTTGAAATGTTGCCTTCACATCTAGATTGAAACTATAGGCTATAAATAATAAGGTTGTGTCCATATACAGCCTAATGCAACACTAATTATCATCCACTTTTAAGAGCTACTTTCAAGACTTCAAATGTGCTGACTGTACTATGGAAAAAGACAAAAATATGATATTTACGTACAAGTACTGGATGTGCCAACATATTTGAGTTAATATGAGTTGGGAAGTTGAGTCTCATTCTTTTCAATAGAGAACCAAAATACTAGTCATAGTGACTTGCTTAGAAGTAAAGCCTGATATTTTTTGTATTATATACAAATATGTACTATAAATGTTATGACCATTCACTCTATGAAAAGGTGACCAGTTTCATCTTTTACTAACCTTGCAAGCACAATGCAGAGAAAATGAACAATAGATCTTTTCATTTGGTATAAAATGTAAAACACAGAATTATGCTAGAGAAATTTAATTAGATTAACAAATTTTGCTAGCTCAAGCTAGTTTGAATAGATTTCATAATAGTTCAATAATTATGCAGCAACATAGTCAAGATCTCTTTCTACTTATTAGAATTGCATTATGGGAAACATTGACGGATATCATTTATATTATGAATTATGAGTTTAACAAGCACTTAATCTTGGACAATACACGAATAAGAACTAACTAGATATTCGTTTTAAATCCGAACATAAATATGGGAGCTAACACGAAAGCATGGCCTCCACTTTTCAATTGCTCATCAAAATTAAATGTTTTCAATTTGGCATTACCTCCTTTGCCACATTATCACAATAATGTCATGTGCCTCAATTCTATTCAATTTCATATTTCAACAAACTTTTAAATTACGATTGATAACTAATTTCTAACAAAACCTGTGTAATTATGCCAAAAGACAATTTGCTTGTAAGGTATTGTATCATCCCTACTGTAAGAAGCATGCCATGTAGTTACTGTGTATTAAAAATAGGGGGAGACACAGTAGCTGAGTGGTTAAGGTTGTGCCTCAGACTAAATTCGTATCAAACGAGGAAATTAAGTCATGACAAAGACTAGAGAAAATCCAGTTAGTCTTTACATAATCTTGATTTAAAATAATATTTCCTTTGAGAATCATTGCTTCTTGGAAAAACTAACCTGAAACAAGTTGAAATGCAATAAATTTAACCCAGACTGGAATGATTTGTCCGTCGAATTCTCTCTAGACTATTAGAAATGTATACACATCCCAACATCCCTGTAAGTGTTGATAAAAATAGGAAAAAAGGGTAATGAAAAGTGCACAAAATAATAGATGACAAAGGATTCAGCATGTTATGAAGTTAAGTGTTGTGAGTTTAAATAGTAACAGGATGACCTTTAGGTTCTGAAGTATGAAGTTGCCTTAGTGCAAACCTTTCTTAAGAAATAACAAAACTTTCACATTCATAGTCATATGTTATCAACAAGCATCTTTCATGTACTTATTACCGTGGCAGCCTTGTTTGTGGCTGGTTTAAGTATGTACGCATCAAAGCCGGACTGTCGGAATGACAATGTTAACAGTGACACTGGTAGTTCACGACATTCTACTGCGGACATGCAGTCCGTATCGAATAAGCGTAATAGCGCGTGAGGCACCTACAGTTCTTTTAAAGGTGCTAAAACACCAGGTGCAAAAATAGGCCACTTTGGCGACGCATTTTTTTCCATTATGAAAAGACAGCATAGTATGGCTGAGGTGTGCTGAGGGTAGGTGTCGAGTGAGAAGGCTGTTGTTGGAATGGTTGTGTTTATTTCGTAATTCCTGTTGTTTCGACGGCCAAATCTCTCGCGTTCTTCGGCTCTTCCAAGGGCTATTACTTTGATATTTTGCTACTTCGTCAATTACAACCCAAGTGTATGCCTTGTGCGCTTTGGATTGTATCTGGTTCTTTATGGCTGTCTCTTTGTCGACTTCATCCAGAAGAAGCTTATATAGTGACAGCGTTGTTGCAAATCGCGTTAGGTATGTAGTCCGCGATCGTATTTAGCTTGGTTGCGGCCAAGACACAAATTTCGCATTGGTTTTCATAGTTATCGAATTCTGATAATCTTTCCAACCATAAAAACCAGTCTGCAGCCCAAAGTTGTAATCTCAAGGTCAACCATGATTGGGGCGGCACTGATTGTCGACAATATCCCAACCACCGCAACGCCGGTGCCCACAGACACAGCCGTCGGTGTGGTGTCAGCGCTATCCATACGCACGCCTATACTTTGTGTACAAAGTGCGCCGCTGTTCGGCCTCTGCCCACAGGAAGGTGTCAGCCTGGCTGATCTTTTTTCAGGCAAAAATCTTGTGGGTCTGAGATCTTTGGGTATAGGGACATTATAAGTCTTCTATAAGTAGCGTGATGTAAAAATTGAATTGATCGGAAGGTGGGTGGGTGGGTGGGGGTAACTCCTCTGCGGACACGCTGTTCTAATCTGTCGCCATGGTGTACTGATACGACTAGGATGAGGTTAAAGAAAATGTCAGTTTCCTTGATATTGTTAGATTCGGAAATGACACGGTCCGCCAATATGCTCGCCAGGAATCACAACCAGCGTGCCTTCTGCCCGCAGTTTCATCGATTGTTTTGTGTAGGTTTTTTTGCATACTAATGTGACGCGACAAAGCATATCTTTTTCAAAAATCACACGGTTTTTTAATTTGATGAGCCGAGTGATAGATGAGGCTACATACCCCGAAGGAAAGGTTAGCTGCGTGAAATCAGTGCTGTCGAATATCACATCGGCATCGTAGTAGTAATCGCGTGAGCGACTCGATGAGGGCTGTACTTCTGGGTTTTATTCCAACAGTGAAAGCTCGATTACCCCTAGCTGACCGCGGGTTGGTTTGGGTGCTCTCGGTGGTCCCAGTGCTCAATGTCTATCTGCATTGCATCCTCGTTCCATCTTAATGTGAACCGCGACGTGTCAACACAATGTTGGCGCAGATACTCTTTCACCAGTGGTTCGTATTTCTTGTTGATGTCAACTTGTTTTGCGAGCTGTGCCAATACTCCATCGTCGATATCAGGATTGGAAGGCGGGGCCAATGATTCGTGTTCCATGTCTATGTCTGGTTGCTCCCCCATGGCTTGCCAAGGCTATTGTTTTAAGCTATGTAATTTCTAATTGCGAAGGCCAAAGATGGTTAGAAATGTCGAGAATCCCGTCCGCTGTGCGATGATGTTGATGCCCTTGCACCTGATGATGTCTTCAGTGGCAAACATAGACGCAAAGCTAGTGGTAAAGCTTTCGTGTGAGGTGTTAGCCAGAACGCCAATGCTGCCATTATGCGCAATTAAGGCCCCGTTTTCACGAATTAAAAGAGACGCCAACGTCCCGTCACCGCTACTCCCGTGGAGGTTAATTACATAAAAATCGGCGCCTGGGACGTTGATAGTGTTGTTATCGTTGCTGAGTGTAAAACCACCAACGTTTTGAAAATCTTGCATTGAATTCCAGCGATACAAACCGGGTGCATTTATTGCCGTAACCCCATCAACTGACGTGATTCTGTAGGCCATTAAGTACACGGCCTTTAAGGCGTCACTGGTGCCCTCGCACATCGTGCTAACAACGTCAACTTCGCGGCTGGGAATTTCGGTCTCTATGGCAAACGGGAACGATGGCAGCGGGGCTTCCCTAGTAATAGTGTGGCTGCCTTAGTAATTACTTGGAACACCTATTTGTAATTTCTTCAATTTTGATGAAAATTGATAGGATTTTATCATTGAACAGCTACCGTTATTTCGTTCGGGATGACTCCTCTAGCAACTGTGTGACTTCCATAGCAAGTTGGTGGAGACTCTGTTTCTCCAGAACTGGTCAGCCAGTTTTGATCAAACGTAATAGAAACGATTAAAACACACACTCTACCAGCATTGTCTGCAAGGTGACTTCTCTAGCGATGTTGTGGCATCTATAGCATCCAGGTAAGAAACCTGTTTTCGTGTTCTTTATAAAAATGGCACAGCCAATTTTGATCAAGTGCAGTGCCAAATTCGTGTTCATAGGCAGCGGTTTGGCTTCAGAAGCAACCATGTGGAAATGACATTACAAATGACACATAGATCACATACAAATATGGTTGCTAATATGTTTAAAAATATTCAACATCCCTGGCGTGAATGAAGTTTATCGTAATAACTATGCCATAAAAAATGTATTACCTCATGCTACGTAACGCAATGCACATTGTATTCATTATATATTTAAGGTAGATCATTTAACTCGTTTTCAAATTTCAAAAAGATATACTAAATTACATAAAGTATGAAGGAGAACCAATAAAGTGACATTTTCTTTTTACAAATTACCAGAAAGTCCACTAAATTGGTAATTCTACAAGAAATCCACAAAGTCAGTAACATTCCATAGGTATGGTCAATATCATTACTGTTTATTATTATTATTATTGTTATCACACTATAACCATCTACATCCTCATCATCGTCGTTCGCGTCGTCGTCAGTAAAACGAATAGCCAAAATGCAAGTATAACTTTTATTTTGTTAGCAATATTTGGAGACACAATTCAGTGTTTGCGTATACACCCCGACACAGTAATTGCAGATTTCAATAGATCTATCCATGCATACAGGGAGCATAAAGTTTCATACCTATAGTAACTTCTAGTTGTTGTTACAATCGTTCAAGAATGTTGCCTCTCTTTATCTCAGAATGAAAGCATAAACAGATAAACACAGATTCATGCATGCAAAGATAGACGCTTACAATCTTTTGCAAAAATATGAAAGGACGATCGAAAAGGAATGATTGTGTCATTTGTTACAGCTTTAGTTGACAAAAATATAATAGGATGCATTTTGCGTTGGGTTAAATTGTATGTCACGTGGTTATGATGCCCGTTGTATACAATTTTCATCTTTACATCCATAATACAATGTCAGGGTATAATTAGGCTCTTTACGATAGAAGACAGCGGTACATGTTCCTTTTGTAATTCGATACCTTCACTTGTAAACTATAATTATAAATTAGCTGTCATTTAGCTTAAAAACAAGTGTCCCAAATGGACATGTTACCCCTCACCTGGCATACACTGGTCTAAAAGGCAACAGTAGTAGTAATAAAGCAGTTAATTTAAATTGAAAGACACACATGTTCAGATAATTTCCAGCTATTTGGTTGAAAATGGTGGCATTTGACCTGATGTTTGACTGTGTTTCTACTTTGAGCAACTTGAGCTGAACCAGATGTTGTATTGCAATTTTTCACACGAATATTAAAGATATCCATGCATGGTCTCTCGCTACCTAATACATTAAGTTTGTTATGATATGACCAAGCAGTTATCTGTCATTTTATTATGCCTTATAGACTGGATTAAGCAATAAATAATATTAAAATTAATGTGAAGTAACTAAAGCATAATTAGATTAGAATCAAACTTGCTTGAATAAATTGTAGTTTGTATACTACTTGCAATGTGAAACAAATCATCAGGGTTGATATTACCATCATAGTAGGTTTATTTTCCTGAAGCGTAATTGCCTCATACTTGGATATGTCTTGAAAACATTGGCATGACCATGATCATGTGTATAGACCGTATACAGATAATTCGTTAGTATGATTTCAGTAAATATTATTATTTATTAGAGCATTGTTTTTCAGGCGTATGTATTTATATGGGCAAATCTAATCTTTAATGGGTGCAGAATTTGATGATTTGTCGGTAAGGAGTACGCTTTTTTGTTCACGATCTGTATTTTTAAGTATATATATTGACAAAACTGTGATAAAATCCTCATCAGGTCTTATCTTTTTTTGTGAAGCTTGACAGATTAATATGGGTTTGTAACCCGTTCATCATTAAGTAAAATTAAATCCTCTCAAACGTCAATGGATTACATTTGTTCCCCCCACCCCCACCCTCACCCCCACCCCCCAATTATATCTCTCACATTCATTATTAACAGACAAACTTGCATGTTTAAACTCTCAAGGACGGAATTGGCATTCGGTAACTATACAACATATCGAGTTGTTCTTTGTTGTGCAGTTTGGAATCGATCTCAAGACACATTTAGCTGGATAGGTGAAGATTGTTGATTTGCACATGAAACGAGACACGTTCTTTCTTTCAAAGTGCTATTATAACTAGATAATAAAATACATATATGACTAAAACGTTCCATAAAGTCCAAATGTCAAATAGTTGAAACTTGGAGGTAAGGTGTCGAAGTTTCCCTTATATATCAGTCTTAATGCATCGGTAATGTTTTTTTAATCTACCCTTTACAAAACTATGAAACCATAAAATATATTATGCTCCTTGCGCGATTTTGCCCAGAAATAATATCATCTGCATACAACAATTAAGCACACCTTTAATTAAAGTATCAGTATAATCACCATTGTATTTGTTTATTTTCGAATTTCTACGAGATGACATACATGTTTCGAGATCATTTAAGAAAATTGTAAAAAGATACATACTCAATAATAAAATATGTTAATATTATTTAACTTATAATAATGCATGTTTCGATAATTTGCTGAACATTTTACATGACACTTAATTTATCTTTAATGGAATTTATGGAAAATTCCGGTTTTTATGAGTCTTGGGACACAAGTTAAATTTAAAAGAGTTTTATAGGCACAAAATTCCTGCTCTGTCGTGCTCACATATTTTACCTACTACTGATAAACCTCTAAATATCTACATGTGATCAAGAAATTACTGCTGGACCACTTCCTCAACTAATTCATAAAACAAAACATTTTTTTTAAAGTGCTAGATCGTACCACCGGATCATTTTCCTTACCACTAAATCTTTAGAGATTTGCGCCAGAAGTGGGATACATTATTTCTGAAACATACAAATAATATCAAAATGCTATCAAAACATTATTACCTTAAATGGAAGTGACAAAATGATACCATTACTTCAATATTACCAATTGGGATAAAACGGAATAATACTCGATACCAACGATGCAGAGGCTGTTCATTTATGAAACATCTTAATTTGATAGAACAAAGCGTATTTTTCCATCATTATAGAGTTTGATGTTTACACATGTATATAATACATATATTTGTATCAGTATACTAAAATGGAAATAACAATTAAACAGGCAAATGAGCATACAATGGAAATGGCCAAAAATAGAGATAAATACAACGTTTTTGTCAATCAAGCAAAGCAAATGAGGGAGTCGTGTCGTGAGAGCAAATGTGTAATAGTATACGATCTGATGTATTTACGTGAATGACTGACCGATTAATTAAAATTCCAGCAATAATCATATTACCAGCTCTGTATACACCTCTATCTCGTCCTATGCACATTACAATGTTGCGAAGGAAGAAGGATAGTTCCTTTGCGAAATGGTTTGAACCTCCAGTACAGCACTGGGTCACTCATCGATATATGTGTGCAACGTCATTGCCCAGCAGAAATCGACAAGACTGCGTTGTTATGTATAGCATAGCTCTATTAACATACAGATTATACGTGCCATGTCAGTATTCGTAACATAACAAACACTGATAGCTGAAAACATCATTTAGCTGCAGAGAGCTACTGCAAAACAGACAAAGTCTGTATTCATAACATCACACACATTATTAGCTTACAAAATTAATTTAGATGCATAAATATACTGCAACACATACAGAGAGACACTATTTTATTACCATTACAAGCATTGATAACTGATACAATTACTTTAGCTGCAAAAATATACTGAAACACATACAGACACACAATACATTGATAGCTGGCACAATTAATTCAGAATCATAGAGATACTGAATACAACCACACAGCTGAAACCAACCTTCATATAGACTAAATATTACAGTAATAGTTAGTGACTTTAAAAGCTCAGTTGGTATGTGGACTGGTTTTCTAAACCAATGGTTCCTGGTTCGATTCTTACATTAAACTATTTTGCATATATAATTGAGCTAACCCCAGTACCTAAAGCTGACCAGGTAAAAGGAGATCAAAACACTATGAAGCAGCCCAGGTCAGACAGAAAGCCGCTAGCAAGGTGCTGGTCTAAGGTGCATGCATAAATAAATAAAAGGCCAAATGAAACCAACGCGTGCACGATTGGAACAGCTCGTGTCAGCCCCAAAGAGCTTGAAAGGTGTTGGTCCCATGTATGATTTGTATAAAGAGCCGTATGAATAGTTCTAAGTGAAGGCAGATGATTGGGTTGGATTTTGTGGTTTCACGGAAGAATCCGGGAAGAGCCACCAACCCATGGGAAACTACTGGCAAGCTTGCTCACATACCCACGTTGGCCGAGCCAAGACTCGAACACACTTGGACAGAAGTGAGATGTCAGTCATCTGTAATGGCGAGCGCCTTAGTCCACTCGGCCACCATGGGCCCCTAAGGCAGAGGACTACTGCGTAGGAAAAACAATCTGCCAAAGAAAATGTGGCCTTTTCCCCTGTGGGTGGTAAGTGGATTCTTTTCCGTATACTACTCTCAGAGACAGAGGCTCCGATTTATATGTCTCCTACACGAAAAGAACTGAGACGAATGAAAAATCCAAATGTAAACATAATCAACACTACAAGGCTTACAGGTTCTTTCGGGTGAAATCTAAACGAGTACAGATTTTACGGTCGTAACAATCAAGATTAGATGACACCGAACCATACCTGATAAATTCATAATTCGAAAAATCCTTCAATATGTTTCTGTAAAGGTGAGCTGGACTTACGAAGAGGCAAACCCAGGATGGAGAGACAGTTGAATATAATGAACAAAAGTGACATGGTTTATGTAAATTAATTTGTTTGTGACATATGACTTACCAAATTTGGCCAGACAATACGAGAAAACACGAGGTGGATGTTTGATAGGATTGAATAGTTAACACTTCACGCCGACAGGAATCAACTGATTTAAGGAAGCTTATATATAGATCTACCTGAATGGGTGAAAGATGAAGCGGTTTGTGGCAACGTGAAATATACGGATGATCGATGCTTCTTTTACGCTATTGAGTCAGTTTTAGATTCCCTTAGTGATCGCGTAGATAGACTATCCAAATAATTTTTTTAGATACAGTCATTGGGTTGACAGATGCACCATAATATTACCTGCATCAACAAAATTGAACTCGAATAGGTCGTCTTCGTAAATATGTATGAAATAGTTGCAGACAAATACATTATAACAGTTGGAGTGACAGAGAAACCAAAATATAAGCATGTTGACATGCTGATTCCAAATTATGGAATTTAAATATCATTATGTTGGCATAAAGATTTATCAAACTTGGTTTCCCCACGAGCAAGCAAACGTCGTGGGAAGAAATAACTATGTACATAATGATTGAATTTTTTCAATCCACCAGAAAAGTGACGAGATTATAAAATTATATGTTACACAGTAGACAACTCGATTGACGATATCATGTCTGAAAAAGAGCAGCTGTCAAATTTAAAAATAATCACCATCAATTGAAAGTCCCATATGTCGTTTATTGCGACTATGAAAGTATCAGGATACCGAACACTTCTTGTACGAGCTACTTGCCATAAAATTGCAATAATGCTACACATTAAACGTGTACAGTCTGTACGTCGGAGACTCGTTGCCAAAGGAAAGATATTCCAGAGGAACAACAACAAATTTTGACAATGAAAACACTAAGCACATACCATCACGTTTCTGAATGTACTTCAGTTCAATTCACTAATCTTACAAACCAACAGGAAATTACAAAGGTCATGCCCATATATAATGTGCATCTCACTATTCATCCATAACTTGTAAGTCATCCGTTGATGAAGACGCTTGTGAAACATGATCTAGATGATGAGGCAAGAGTCATACCCAACAACAAAGAAAAATACATATCATTCAGCATGGATTTAATACCTGATAGGTTCAATAAAGGAAATAACAGTTAAATTAATTATTAGATTTGTAGATAGCCTTAGGTTCAAGTGCAGTCATTGCCACAGCTGGTTAAAACATTAAATAATGACAAATGTATAGAAACATAAAAACACTTTGAAAACATGAAACCTAAATTTTCGACTAAAACCCTTTGTCCATTTAAATACACTTACAGCTCATAATGATTTAACACAACAGCTATACCATCCATGGAAACGTTTTATTCAAGTCTGAATGACTTTGATGTTGAATGATATTTTCGAGGACTTCAGTATATATATATATATATATATATATATATATATATATATATATATATATATATATATATATATATATATAAGTAGAAACCTGATCAAGCGCCCTATTATAATGAATCCGGTTTAGCTCATGTGACCATTTAAATAATATCAGGCATATATCTTGAACCCTTTACATACTATGACATATTTTTTTATGATCGAGACTGGAATTACACGTGGTATTAGCATGATACCACACAGAGATGTCAAAGGAAATACCGAATATCATATTGATGACGATGGAAATATAAAATGTGATGGTGACATTGAAAGGTCACGGTCAAGGTCATATACAATGCATCTTGACACCAATCATTTATATTTATGAGCAAACTGCCGCTACACCCTGGTTAAACACTTTAGATGTGTGAGTGAAGAACAATTTATTTCAGAAGAGAAAAACTTGTTAAACATATCCGATGTTCATGATACAGGGTAGATCTTAGAGCTGGATGTAGAGATACGAACACATCTACAAGACCGTAGCTTGTTCCAGACCAAAATGGTTTTATCAGAGTTGCAAAAGAAATTGATAAATGATTGCAAGGGTACTAAACCAACTGTACCAAAGTAATTGTGTATATTGACAAACAAAAATAAATATGTTATTTACTACAGAAACCTAAAGATTTACCTGCAATTCTGTTTTAACGTGAAAAAGAGATACAGAGTTGCCTATTTTGAACAATAATCTTGGCTAAAGACATATATAAATCTTAACGCAAATTTGGCACAAACGGCTACCAATGCTTTCGAAAGGAACTTCTTCAAATTGATGAATAATTCAGTGTTTGGGAAGCATATGGAAAATCTCCGAATATGTCATTTACAAGGAGGACAACTATAGATGATGACTAGATGCTAGACAGTTTGGCAAACAAAAGATCAAACTAATCCTTATACAAGTTCTCTATGACTAGTTAGTTCAATGCTAACTATGTATCCTTCTCCAAAATAGACTTCCAACATTTAATCCTCATATAATTGAGTACCACCTTACTACCTAAACCTAGCTGCATACAACACAGATATAAAACACTACACGATAAGTTTAAAAACAAAACAAAACTATGAAAATCAAACTAAAAAGAAATAAAATTTGCTAATGTAAACGCTAAATGGAACAGCCCATTGCAGTCTGAAAGACGTTTGGAAGGTGCTGCTCTTGTGCGAAGTATTTGCAATCGGAGTATTGTAACACAAGCAAGCAAATAAAGGCCAAATGAGCTACAATGTGAATGAAGCAGCCCAGGTAAGCCACACAGGCACTGGGATGGTACTGGTCCCATGTATGACTTGTATAAAGAGCTGCTTGAAACTAGCAACAAAAACCGTCTTAAGCAAAAAGTCCTAAATGAGGATAAATTAATATCGTGTAGGAAAAAAGGTCTGCAAAAGAAATGCGTCCTCTCCCGTATGGGTACGTTGTTTATTTCATGTGTCTATCTATAGGGCAGTGGCTTTAGGCAGTAAGGTGTGAACTTTGCAAAAACTTTGCATGGTTATTCATTGCATAGTTAAATTAATAGCACTAGACTACAAAGGGCTGGCTTTTATCCTATATTTTTAGTGGGGCCGGTAGCTCTTGATCAATCTCTAGAGGATTAGGGCCAAATTTAGTCGGTTGAACCAAACGTTAGAAATTTGTGCCAAAAAGGTCTTAAAAAGGGTTTTTAGCAACGTTTTCACAACTCGACTAAAACGACAAAACTGGGCTAAACATTTAGGTGTACAGCACGTGGGTATTAACTTTAGGGTTCAACATTCGTCTGCTGAGCCAAGACCTACGGGTTGTACAATACTAATATGTCATCATCGCTCTTCGATATTGACTCAAGTGTTATTTGTATAATATAATGTTTGTCTTCAAGTCATTATTCTACAAGTCATTATTCGCATTTCTCACCTACGGTATTATCATAAATGTTGTTGTTTAAAATAGTTTCTGTAGACCTCTGATTAGTACGTTTGTTTTTGTATATTTCTATTTACTCTTCTTGTCGATCGAACTTTGGGACAATGATTTTTACTAGGCTTTGCTACACTTAAGTGTAAAAAGTGATTATGGCGTTTTAGAGCATTTAGGTCAAAATGGACGAAACTAGTCTTAGGACAGTATGCTATCTCGCACGATGGTCTGTATATTGCGAAGGAAAAACCTGTCCTTTGCAACTCATTGGGTTCGGGCCCGATTTCTGGTGGCAACGAATGCTTGTGTACATGGCCACGCATTCGTGGTCAGCGGTTCACTCACTGCTGTCCTGTTTCCCCGTTTAAAGCACAATTAAAGCCGTGTAGCGCACTTTGTATCATATTTTAGGCCTTGTACTATAGACGTAGCGCAAGTTATGATTAAGCTTATTCAACACACAGCTTCAGGTAATCGACTTCAATGTGCCACGGATAGAGATATGCAACACAGAATGCTCAAAATAGTGCAAATATTCCGAGTATAAATTTGACGTTTCTATATTTTTCTTGGTGCTTTATAAGTTTACCTCGACATAACATAGTAGGAAAAAGATTGTTACACTTCTATGGTCGGTCCTTGCATCAGTTAGTTTGACTTTCCATCCATTTTCTCACCCTACACCATTTACTCGTTTAATTAGGTTATAATTTATAATTTTATTATTATTATTATTATTATTATTATTATTATTATTATTATTATTATTATTATCCAGGCGCTCGGGGAGAAGACGAAATTTAATTTGGCTGGATCTAATGGATCAATTAGAAAAGATTTGTTCCTCCATTTTTATTCTGACATTCCGATGAATATAAACTAATAAATCGACTAATAGAATATGAAATAATGACAACAAATATTATGAATCATATACACAAAAAATATTGTCAACTAGAATCAACAATAAACAGGAAAACAAAATAACGTATAATAAACTCAGAGTACGCATTAATATTAGATGCAACAAGAGAGCAACTTTTATAACAGGATTTTTAAAATAAGATTGTTAATAATTATATCGTGAAGGAGAACAACAAAGAAGTACAATTATTTAACTTTTAATAAAAATAATTTACAAATATTTAGCAACAAAATTCATAATTTCTACCTAGTTGAATGTAATATTTTTTTTTCAATTATACTATTTTAACAATGACGTGCTCCTTTTATGTGTGTATTATATTATGTTCACATTTGCATGGAATAAGGAATTCATATGACTCATACGACATCATTTGAATTGAATTGACCTTCTCAACGAATTCTAATGACAAAAACTACGGAACATTATTTAATACTGATAACATACAACTTAAAGATAGCCATACACACCACAGTAGCAACATTTAAGAGGATCAAGTTAGCTCTACTGTTCTCGTGATACCCAGTTATGGCAGAACGATACATTCGACGTTACGGTAGGTTTCTTTAGTTCTTTGTTTAATAAGTTTTTTTTGTACAATTTAGCCTGTATATCTTTTGCCGTCGAACCTATATGTAAAAGAAGACTTTTATTGGATAGTATTACTTGTACGAGTCATGCAGATGCGTTTGAAATCAATTGACATACAACTAAGGGAAATAAATAATGCGTTTAGCTCAAATACTAGCTTTGCACATCAGTGTTTTCATTCGAAACTGTTTCTTGATTCAGAATAACGTTGAATGCCTATATTTACTAGATGTAGGTCATACATGAGTGCATTTGCCACCTAATTTGGTTGCTAAGACTTAAATAAATAACAAAAATATGACTAACATTAGTCAGCGTACATATAATTGACGTACGATAATCTTTTATGTATACAGGTAATATTCAATATTGCACAAGCACTTCATACATCAATATTTGATACATAGGCTCATTATTACTAAATCCAATGATTCCAACTAGCTTAGTCTAATAATACTCCTGTAAGATGCAAAGAGTTAAATATAGTCATGGTCAAAATGTGCATAGGTGTAACACTTATTGCATATAAATAAAAACAAAAAACGACTAGACAGAAATATATTTTGTTTAAACGGCGAAGAGCACGATTAGTGAACTGTTGTGTAGTATTTCATTATTTCAATAAATAAATACATGATAGATCTCATAATAAAATATAACAAATAAGAAGATGGTTAGGCATAGAAGAAAAATAACAGCTACAGGCCAAATAATCTAAACCATAAAATTTTTTAAGAAGGGATCATTTATCTTGCAATTTATCCAATGACTTATTACGTCTGCGAGATAATTTTCAACTTTATTCAGTCTCAGTCTCGCTAACGCTCCCTGGTATGTTTCAAATCTTAGATCATGGTTATAAATTTTTTTCTATGCATAGTATATTTCACATGTATTGAAGTCAAATAAACAAGGTATATGCTATTTAAATTTTCCATAATTATATTTTTAAAAAATTGCAATCAAGATTTAAATATAATTACATTTGAGCCAGTTATTTACCTCTTTCTAAAAATGATTTTATTACGTTCAAAACGTTAATGCATAATGTTTGTTTAATCTGTTTGACACTAGCCACATTTATTTGAATCTACTATAAGTATTCTATAAATAGCTTAATTTATAACTAAGCTTTGCATTTGTAGCTAAATTATAATGCGTTAGTTTGCACTGAAAATTTCATATCTCTGATTTCCTTTACAAATAAAATTTTAAAAATGCATTTTTCAAGAGTTACATGTTGAGTGTCTATTATTTTAGTTTCAGAAATTCTGTTTCCTTCATATAGAATCTCATAATAAATTTGTTCAACCTTTATTCATTAAAAAAACACTGATATATTAACTTAGGTATTCTTTTTGTCATTTTGAATGGATCTAAATATGTCAACTTTTGTTGACTCTTTGAAAATTAAATGAACACCTCTTCAATGTCATTTAAATATATGATATTTCTTATACCACTCCTAAACCAGTTTTTTAATAAAATAATATCAGAATGCAAAAATTGACTTACATCATAATTGGACACAATGAATTTTAGTTTAATGTCTCTATTTTATTTTGATTCATAAAACATAATCAAGCTCTTAAGCAATTTTTCCTAAATAAATTTGAAGTCATGTTCAAAATATCAGAAATAAATGTATTTCCCATGGTAAGTATTATTATTTATTAATCTCAGGTATGACATTTGGCTCCATGTGTTTCTCCAATTGCAACAATAATTTCAACCATGTAAATTTCAGGATTGTTTGTTTTTAACAAATTCAATGAAATATGTCATCTGTAACCCTCCTGAATGAATATTGTGAAATTATTGACCTTTCTTCTTAGAAGCAGGGAAGAGAACAAAATTAGTGAATTAGGATAATGCGAGAGATTTTATAACTGATAGTTTTCATAATAATGTCAGCCTGCTTCTTGCTCAAATGTTCAAAATATGTTCTAAATTTGCATATGTTTCTTCAAACTTTAAATCCAATATTTCGCTTCGATTAGTTGACAAAATACTTACAATATTCTAAATGGCCACCTTTCCAAATATAATTTAATATTACACATAATATTACATTTAACGGGGATAAAGATCATGTCCATATGGCTTTCGTTTTCCATATTAATTTGGAATCCATATATATTTTTAAAATAAATTTAATGTTTATAGGCTATATTTTAGCCCTTAATCCATTCCATACAAACTTAATTTTGAGTATTTACTTTTTGTATGCCCCTTCCCATTTATATAAATTGCCATTTTATATTATGATTACTTCTTAGCGTATTCACCAAAATGTCTGCAAAAGCTTAAAAATTAACATGGTGAGATGGAATCGCCTTGCCTACCACCCCACTATAGTCAAAACAATTTGACCCATAATTGGTCGGTACAACAGGCTATTTTGCACCATTATAAAGTATTCTAACCTATTTACGTATCGACAGACCAGAGTTAAAATAAATTAAAGATTTATCTGTACATTTCAATAAATCATCATCAAAATCGTTTCAAAGTTAACAGGTAATACTAAACAAGGAATTTCCTTCTTCAAATAAGATATCATACACATTTTAATAATTTACACTAATAATCAATTACTTATAATCCTGTCTTAATCTCATGCTTTGTCAAACAAAATGTACATGGTGTTAAATATGGTTGTTTCCACTTTTAGAATCATATACAAAATGAAAAACATGATCAGTATTTATTATATCCAGGATCTCTGCCCAATAACTTTGGTCATCTGCGTGATACGCACGATAAACACTTCTTTAAAGTTTTTTTGCACAACTTTGTTGGACTGATGGCAGCATAACATAGAAATGTAGTTTACCCGTTTTAGATCATTTGTTAATTTTGTCTTTTCTTTCTTCTATTGTCTGTCCTTTGTTTGTTTATTTCCCCGTCATTAATACATTTGGAGTCAAGAATTGTTCTTGACTTTTGTGTCTAGTGTTTGTAAATTGTTTCTGCCTCTGACGAAGAGCTTGTTAAGCTCGAAACGTTGGGAAACTGTTTTGTATTTGCGGCGTTATCAATTTTTGTGTCATTATATATATATATATATATATATATATATATATATATATATATATATATATATATATATATATTCGAATACAAAGGGATGAATGGTGGTATATGGTTAATGTCTTCTAAATACATGTAGATCATTCATATATCATTTTGAATCTTTAATGCTTTAAAGTCTCAATAATTACTTACTTCAAAATAGATCATATATGAACTTTAATCGCTACGATTAATGAACATAAATGGAATGACATCAACTGGACCAGGAGTTCTGATCTATATCGGAATGACTTTATACTGTGATTTAACAATTTAGGGCATTTCACGTTATCCATTAGCACCTATTGGTTTCGCTGCACATTCATTATGTTGTCACCTGGTTCATGGCATACTAATGTAAAGAAATGATTTAGGAACACCTGCATATTAGTCAAAAGAGGAAGACTCTAATCCAGAGAACCAGATACCATAAATTACAGTTATATATAATTATGAATAAAATTCAAAGTGTTGATTGCAGTGTGCAGAACTCGAGCATGTATGTAACACTATAAAATCAAGATTATTTTGGTTAATGCCGGTTTTTCTTCTTCTTCTTCTTCTTCTTCTTCTTCTTCTTCTTCTTCTTCTTAAAATAATAATAATAGTAATATAATGTAAAGAAATTTTTTAGGCACACCATCACATTTATCGGATTATCCAAAAAAGTAGACTTTATCCGAGAGAACCATAGAGCACAAATTACACATTGTTATATAATTATGAACATGATTGAAAGTGTTGATTGCAGCGTGGAAAACTCGAAAATATATTCAATATGTTGGATATAGCCATTTCTTCTTCTTCTACTTCTTCTTCTTCTTAATAATAATAATAATGATAATAATAATAATAATAATAAAATTATTAATATTATGATTGCTATTAATATTATTATTATTATCATTATTATTATTATTATTATTATTATTATTATTATTATTATTATTATTATTATTATTATTATTATTATTTTGCAGACGCTCGGGGTAAAAGGCAAAATTATATTTTGTATATCTTCACTGAATAATTATACTTTGTAGTGTTTATGTAATTTGTGATCCTTGATGAGGGACATTGTTCAATTCAGACATTATATTATTTTGGGGAAGAACACCCCCACACACACACACACACACACCTATTTCGTGTTTCCAATGGAAGTCTTGTAATGAAAGATATACTCTACTTTAATCACTGAAACAATTATGTTAACCATGATGTATTTTTCTAAATAATTTTACAATCAAGCGTATAATCATATGCTACGCTATACGTTCCACCAGAAACATTGCATTAAGTACTAAAAAAACATAATTTTCAGGTCTGATCGTAAGAAACCTATATTGCTTATTTCACAAGAAGCCATTTTATTCGTAACGCATGCATTGCCTATTGATTCACAAATGAGATATGTAATGAAAACCATTATGTATTAACAAGCGTAAACCTATTGTGACATAAATAAGAAACAAAAATTAAATAATCATGCTTACTTATCGGATTTGTTTCTCTATCTGTTATTTCTTTATGTTTATTCTAAAAAATTTACAGAATGAAAAACGAATGAACAAATCAATCAATCAATCGTCAGATGGTTGTAGGTATATATGGTTGTAGGTATGGGGTGGGTGAGTGTATAGATGGTTAGATAGATGAAAGTATGGATGGGTAGAAGGGTATATCACT
This sequence comes from Margaritifera margaritifera, assembly GCA_029931535.1. Lineage (NCBI taxonomy): Eukaryota > Metazoa > Mollusca > Bivalvia > Unionida > Margaritiferidae > Margaritifera > Margaritifera margaritifera. The sequence continues at coordinate 474,456 of JAQPZY010001148.1, forward strand.
GGTTGATTCTACGTTTGTATTGATGGATGGACATACCCATGACTGTTTGAATAAGTGAAGTAAGTGAAACAGTAAAATCTGTCATCAAGGACAATTGATTTAATTGAGCAAGGGTCCTTAAGGTATTCCTTTTTTGCAGCTCTAAATGACGTAATTAATACAATATGATGTCATCCATATGACATCACTTTTTACCTAGGTATGTCGTATCCGTATGAACTCTGGGAGTGATTGGAAGTTTAATGACGTGGCTGCCACTTTTGTATGTTATTAATAGATGCAAATAACAAATTCTTATAAAATGTTAATACTCGCAATAAGAATCCTGTGAACAAAATCATAAAATCAACCCAAAGTATACGAGACCTTAAGAATCTTTAGCGATTTACGAGCTGCCGTAAATCAGGCTTTTAGTTGTGGAAAAACAGTTTAACCTTAATTAACTGTGCCATACTGAAACAAATTCACTCACCAGCATACCTTTTTTTGTATTTTACAAGAGGAGTCTAGGATCTTCAATATTTGCAAAATTGATGAATTTTACATACTTATTTAACTTATTTTTAGTAGCAATTAGATACAGGGTACTTTGTCCCATACTTTTCAATGTAACCTTTATATGGGGATAAATATTCACCTAAACGTAGCACAAAATGTGCACACTAGCTTACTTGTAATTTATTATTTTAGATTAATTGGCCCCTTAGCTATAAACAAATATTAACTTTTTCAAGAGTGTCAATATTCAAACATTACACAAGGGATCATCCTAAATCGAGTATTTCCAATACTACTGCTTATTACTATTATATTTTATTCTAGTTTCGAATCAATATATTATCTGTTCGTATGATAATGAAGGAATCAGTCATAGTGTCCGCTAAAGACGGATTTTACAGTATATTGACAAATAAACACCTAGAAAATTAAAGTTAAATGCAGGTTTCTTCTGTTTCAAGGCGTGTGTTGCACATTGCTGCCAATGTTACTGCTGCTTATATGGTACATTTCTCCCTACTGGAAGACGTTCAGCATGAGCTCTGTATACACATTGGATATCAAGAATAGAGGAGGTAAATATTATCTGTGTGCACCGTCATTTGGTAGACTAGGAAACAAAATGTTTCAGTACGCGTCAGCCTATGGAATAGCTTCTGAGAAGGGCATGAAATTACTTTTAGCACCAGATTCCTTGATAGCTATGTTCTTCAGTGTTGATGCAGACATAGTTGAAAATGCTTCACAGATATGTTCTACTTTTCCGCTCTACCACGAACATTTTTGGGGAATTTATAACCGGTCTTTTTCTGTTGGAATTCCTGAAAAAGGAGGCATTCGCCTATACGGATATTTTCAATCATATAAATATTTCAGTCATGTTAGAGATGAGATAAAAAAGCAATTTGTGTCTTTCTCCGAACCGACAAGAAAAACAGCAATTGATATACTCAAGAAAATCAAACAGGATTTTTTAGTCAAGCTGAGTGTAACCAACGTAACTTTAATTGGAATTCATGTACGTAGAAGAGATAAGCTTAGTGTAGGTGATGTTAAAATTGGAAACAAAGTTGCACCCAAAGAATATTTTATTAGAGCCATTGGTTATTTTGCATCCAAGTATGCAAACGCTGTTTTTGTAGTATGTGGTGATGATCAGAAATGGGCAAATGAGACTCTGCCATCACAGTACAATGCTGTTTTTCTCAGTCAGAGTTTTACACCTGATGTGGACCTTGCAATTCTCTCAATGTGTGACCATATGATCTTGTCAATAGGCAGTTATGGCTGGTGGGCAGCGTATTTGAACCGCGGAGAGGTCGTGTACTACAAAGACTGGATAACCTTCGGATCAGAAATGTGGAAAGCTTATGAGCATGAGGACTACTTTCCGAGAGACTGGATCCCAATGTGAGAATAAAAAATGTACATGTGAGACGTTCTCTTAATTTATAATGTAAATAATTGTTTATCTTCAGGATTTCACAATATAGACGCTGGTATGTTCTTTTTTTTTAACTTGAGAGAGTTATCTTTAAATCAAGTACTTTTTGTGTATCGTGTAACAATGCAGGTTATGACGTCAAGTAACTGTCAAGTAGCCGATATGTTGGTCTTTTTTGTTCGACATATTGTGAAAATGTTTTGAAAAATCAAAATTTTAAAATAATTGATTTGTATGTCATTATTCATAAAATTACATACAAACGTCTTCAGTGATAAAAATAATGTACAAAAGTCCAATTGATAACAGCAGCGATAGAATGCCTTTCGGAAGGGTCCGAAACCATTAGATGTTGTATAAACCTTCATAACAGACAGAAATATATTGTATGTGAACATACAACTTTAAGAGGAAAATCTGTTTTAACCGAAACAAAACATTAAGGTCATACTTAAAATATTGTTCACATTTGTATAAAATGGCCAATTATAATTTTGGTTTCTTTGATATTGCAACTTTTATATCTAGGGAACAATAAAGTTATGTGTTCATTTATATGATATTTATTTAGACATAATACTCCACCTGATATTTGAGAATATTGCTTAAAATTTCCTTCAGTAGCAATTTTTTCAATCTTCATTCAATTTTGCATGAATGGGTGAATATTTTCTATGTTAAAAGTATTTACCCTGCCCAATATATTACCAGCTGGGATATCTCAACATTGAATAAAAATAACATTTTTGATTACTAGTATGTTCCCGGTTTTCACTTTTACTCAAAGTCCCAATAACGTTTTTAAAAAATGTTTCAATACCCACAACTTTGGTCTAAACCGAGTACGTGATTGCACAATATATTTGGAAATTTTCCATGTATTAACTTATTTTTTTCATTATTTGTCATCTATATCTAAATTAACAAAAACAATGTTTCTTCGGTGACAAACGCGTCACACTTCCATTGTTCATGAGACTACAGAGAACTAGCATCCTCCATCTTAGTGAAATTACTGAATTTCTGTACTTTTTTCCCAAGATCCCATGATGCATCGCACCCATTAGTCTGTTCGTATACTCCCTAATACCCACACCGCTATAAGACTAACTAATAGGGAGACACAACGTTTACCAGTTACCGGCCTATGATATTGGCTTGCCAGTTTTGCCCGGGTACCAGCGTGGCATTGTTCCCTGCATGCGTAGCATGAGTGACTTTCTGACACGGATAAACTTGACATCGTACAGGTGTATACAAATACTATTGCTTGCTAGTCTTAACTTGAATGTGACCAGCATTATGGACATGCCAATCAAGCCATTAACTGATCATGCAGTACAAGCAGTACATAGTTTGTGTCAATGTCAAATATAGACATATTTTTTTGGATAATTTTAGAAAGCAGTATTTAGTGTATTCACACATTCTAATTTGTACACACAGTTTATTAATTTAATTTTGTTTTGATATTCTGTGATTTAACCATCCTATTCTGTTTTGATATTGATAAGAAAACATTAATTCAGATAATAATCATATTAATTATTACAAGCATCAACGAATATGTATTTTTGTTTCGATATCACCAGTTACAGATTTTAGATGTTAACATCAATTGTATGTTCATTAACTAATTGGAAGATATAGTTAGAATTACATGATGCTGAAAAAACAAAACATTTAACAGATGATGAAAAAATGGATGTTGGATGGAAATTATTTTATGTAAAACATACTGGTGATTTTTTATAGTTGAATGTTTAGTGTCCAAAGGAATGATATCTGGAGATATCATTTAAGCAGAGATAAAGGGATTAACAGCTGATGTAATATGACAATTAACTCAAAGTATATAATTTTATATATTCGGAATATTAGCTGGACAATTATCCAAGATATAAACATTTGCTTTCAGCAGAAATACTTATGGAATACTTTGTTAAATTAACAGATACTTATATATCTGGAATTGAATAATTAGAATTTGATATGCCCAGAAGTTCTAAAGATTTATTGACTTAGAGATTTGGTAAATGACTACTTGAAATTTTAGAAAATTTGACATGCATATTTTAAATGGAAGAAGAAGGGGAGATAACATAGGTGAATTTGTATTTATATCACACTTACACTTGACTCTTTTATTTTGTCCGCTTATGTGTTTAAAATCTTGTCTCGTATGAAAGTTTTATATGTAGATAGATATATCATACAACTTTTCAATTCTATGTAAGAATCAATAAATGTAGATTTAATTTTGAATATTACAGAACGATTGGAACATACATGGGCACATATTATGTGATATTTTACACAAAGAAAGGATGCTTTTTGCATGCAATTAAAAGATGTAAATAAGGCTACATAAAATTAGTGTAAGGTCATAAAGTCTGCAGGAGACTGTATAAGCAAGGTGGGATATATTGGTAGTAAGACAATTAGGGAACCTGAATGGTGGGATAAAGAATGTAGAAATTAAAAGCATACAAACAGAGATATTTAGCAAAATATAAGGCGTCTAAAATAACATTTAAAAAACATTGTGGTGCAGCAAGCAGATGTCAATGAAACCAAGAAAATTTAGCTTATCCATGAAGAATATTAATGACATGTACAGATTTTTATAAGGCTTGTGATTGCGTCCAACACTCAGATTTACCTTGTACTTTGATAAAAACAACAGAAGTTCTAAAATTTTGAAATTGCTGTGATGTATGTAATTATAAATGAAGACTTGTGTAACTGTATGATTAGCATGATATTCTATTTGCAAAGTTGGTACAAAGAAGGCTGTATGTTGATTCCATTTATGTTTGTGATATTTCTGAATTAATTTATAGAATTACAAAACAACAAAGTGTAGTTTTATTGTTGAACAAGTATCATATTTAATGCAGTTATTATTTGTAGATGCTATGGTAAACCAAGCTGGCACTGTTATAAGTCTTCAGAAATAGATACAATAACTAGAGAAATTTTGTGATAGATATGGTATGAAATTTAACTTAAATAAAACTAAGATTATGCTAATCAAAATAGGGGTGAAGAACAGGTGAGAGCAATATAACAATAGTATTACGTGAATGCACAAATATAAATTGTTTTTCATTATTATATCTTGGATTAATATTTTAGTTGTGCATAATTATTGAATAAAGCTTGGAGTTTTTTGAGTGAATCTGTTGAATGTGCGATATGTGCTATATGTAAATTTATAAGATGTGACAAAACACTATATCTGTTTCATTATTTGGTAATATATATTTTTACATACGCTTAAGAAATTTTAGGATATGAACATTCAGAAATAATAAAATCTTTTCAAATTAAATTTTGCAAAATAATTGTAAATGTGAAGGCAAAAACACCATCTTCTGCAGTCCTAGGTGAACTTTGAAGATTTCTTTAAAGAAAAATGCTGCAAAAGATGTAGCAAATAGTCGTTACATATTGTGCAGCTGAATAGTGATTGAATTCCTAAAAAATGACATGAGATGTTCATGAGATTATGCATGTTGGTAGAAAATTATGGGTAACTTATATTAGAAATCTGTTAGGTATGTACAGATTTCGTTATGCGTGTATTCATCATAATATGTTGATGGTTTTGTATCTGTGTTTGTTCAAAGAGTTAAAAATGTACGCGGTCAAGAATGGTATTATCCTATCGTATAATATTCTAAACTTGAGTTTTATTTCATTGTCAAAATTTTATTAGAACCAGAACAATTTCATTATTGTGTTAACAATAAATACCTTAGAATAGCTTTTTGTAAATTAGGATTGTTTATTAGTAATCTGTAGATTAAAAAACTTGGAGGACGGACTTGAAACACAGGGAAGATAGAATATGACAATGTTTTGAATGTAATTTTAGAAGAATCAGTATAGAAGATGGGATTAGTTTCTTTTTTATTTTGTTCATGTTACAATGAAATAAAAATGAGATGTAATTTAGAAAGCTTTTTTGTGTCAGAAGAATCTGTAAGTAGAGTTATCAGAAATAATGATAGTAATGTTATTACGAATATATGCTGATGTACGTTTTTAGCCTTTAGGAGAAAAGGTAAAAAAAATTATGAAAGATGTTGATGCACAACGTTATGATAGATGCATTGCAAATCTTTGATAGCTGCATAAATGTAAATGCCAGTATAAAGAAAAACCAACATGCAGCACTCTCTCTTGTATGTAAATTCGGCAGATGCCTCAAATACTAAGTAATACATAAATAAGTTTTCAACGTCATCAATATAGATACAATTATTCAGTTGGTGGTGATATAATTCAAATAATACCAACAAACATAATACTAAGTAACATATCATTGGATTTCTATAATAATAATTTAGAAACACAAACAAACGATATGAAACGAGGTCACAATGACAGTATCAGTACTTAAAAGTTTAGCAAACCGAATTCGAAACCGAACACATACGATCCAAAGCAAATACAAATAATAGATGGAACAAAAGTGCAAAGTGTGAAGTAAGAATTATTTATATGAGCCTATTAGTGATCAACAAATATATGGCAAGGATCATGATTTAGATAAAGAACAAATATAAAAATACATTTTAAAACAGATTATCACAGATACAGCATTATCTGATCAATATACAACATTATGTGTTCAGTTGCTAGTGACAACAGGTAAAGGTTCTGGAACTGCTATGTATTCTAAGACTTTGAAGCTTTCTTGCTTGCTTTGTTAATTATAACAAGATTTGTATCACTAAGATTGGGATTATCACTACCAGCATTGTCTGCGAACATTATAAGAGTCAAGCATGGTAAGTTAGTCAAAAAGGTTGATAAAATAAAACAAGAATATAGACAAATGGAAAATCAAAATTAAATGTTATTATAAGGAATCATTGACGTATGTTGCCACAGCAGAGTTGCAGCATTGGTTGCAATGGCAAATGTTTATGTTGCAATAAATAAATAAATAAATAAATAAATAAATAAATAAATAAATAAATAAGACCCAAGGATGTTAAAACAGATAATAACATTGAAGTTAGTCATGTGTCATATTTTTAAAAAAATGAATGACCACTTTTGTCTGATTTATAATTTCTCCAGCTGTTAGATGTTTAATATTGTTCCTTTTGTTTTAATTCTTCAGAACAGAATATACATAATTAAAAGAGAAAGCAGATACATATAAAAGAAACAATGCAATATTTGCATGAAATATTTAATGCTATTCTGAACAAATGTTTAAATTGAAAGATTTGATTACATAGAGAAATATAATAAATGTCATTCTTTACGTATGAAAGTAAAGAAAAGAGAAAAATAGGACATAGATGGGGACAGTAATTTAATTTATTTTTTCTTAGACAAAAATTATCTAGGAAGATCCATACAATCTATGAAGATTCATATAATTTAAAGAGATTCATAAAACAACTATATATTTAGTAAAAAGTTAGAACAAAATCTCTCAGCTAGGTTTTAAATCAAAAATGTTCCATTTCTTTTGAATTTCTCCCAATTTGTTTTGATTCAGGCCTATAATTCTTCTGTATATTTTTTGTTGTTGTTTTTTTTTTGTTTCAGGATTACTTCAAAAGGATCAAAACAAGGAATATTATTAGAATATTTACATCTAAAGATATGTGTCTAGCATTGAAAAATATTGTGTCAACAAGATCTTTCTTTGCGTAATTCCAGAGCAAATGTTTAAATAAGAACAAAATACATTTAATTGTTCCAAACATTAATAAATATACATTTCCAAAATATATTTAATTGTTCCTGTATAAATACATTTCCAAAAATATATGCAATAAATTTCCTTAATTCCTGGAAAATACATTAAATTGTTCCTGTATAAATATACATTTCCAAAAATATATGTAATACATTTCCTTCATTCCTGGAGCGAAATTCACACAATGAGGAAAAGCAAGCTTAATATTTTTCTTTACATTTTCATGATAACTGATAAACCTACTCTTCCACAAAACAAACCATAACATTCCACAAGGCATACAGTGGACCTTGAATGTTATCAACACAAGAACAAAAATAATATTGTGTGTACTTTTACAGTTTTTTAATGATTCTTATCTAAAAGCCTAACATGTTTAAGTGAAAGTTTGCTTTCTTCAGAATTATATATTAGATCCAAAATACATCAAAAATTGCATATATATATATATATATATATATATATATATATATATATATATATATATATATATATATAATTTTCTATGTATATTGGATCTAATTTTAAATGCATTAGCATAACGTTCAATTATATTTTTAACTTTTCGAATGTTGCTAATTACATTGTTCATACTTTCCGCTTGTTATACGTTCAGGTGCTGATTTAAATAATTTGCACACTATAATCTTTTTCTGAATATATGCATGTATAGTCTTATATAATCAGAGCAAGTTTTTCTGCCTTGTAAAATCGTTTTCTAATTAATAATTTGTCCACTTTGGCAACAATTCCACCTTTGGCTTGTTATTTTTTTTTTCCTCTGTTATTGTACATTGGGATTTGTGAAGAAAACAAATTCAAAAGATAAAACATATCGCGTTTACCACATCCCGTTAAAATTATTATATGATGATCTTACAAAATGTTCTAAAATAAATGGCCGGTGACCAGAGTAATAAGCAAGAAGGACCAAAGAAAGTATATGTTAAGCAGGTTTAAACGGTAACATTAGAAAGAAAGACAGATCCCAAACGGGTTGCTCTTGGAACACATATAGGATAACAGTCACAGGAATATAAAAAGTTAAAGTATAAATAATTAAATCTGAAATGTATATTCAAGATAGATCATAATTAAATGAAAACTTTTTTAGGAAGGAAATGATTTGTATTGTCATTAGAACAGGTGCTGTGAATCGTTCGATATTTATTTAGTAACCTGTAGCCACAGTAACAACCACATACAAACCACCAAAACCCAAACCAAAGAAAGAAGACTTGTTTCATATATGCAGTTCCCAAAATATAATATATAAGATCCATTAAGAAGGTACGCAAATTAACAATCATAATAATTATTTCAGTAACCCAGCAGATAGTACACTTGGAACATATGGCAATGATGTTGTAAAAAAGAATGGTCATCATCAGCTTTGACAAAAGTAGAATTTCCAATAATAGAAGCTTTATAAAGACTATACAATTATTTGCTAAATCAGTTTGCTGGATACCTTGTTGGATAATGTGTTATTATGACAGTTTGATGGATACTTAGTTTACAACATATCATAGCAATTTTATGACAAAATCGTTTGGTTTAAAAGCTGATGTCAAGTAAACACTAGGACTGAGATTGAATTGTGTACATCTATCCTGAACAAATAGATCGAAACAAAATAACTAGAATGACAACTACTCTAATCTGTAAGAATGTATTCTAAATTAGGAGGGTAGCATTTGAAGAGTTTGTTTCTCATTCAGTGAATGGGCAATATAAAATGCTAATCAATTCAAGAAGTTCATAATTAGCATAAAATATGAAAATGGGAATTATATTTATTTTCATAATAAAATGACTGTCTTAATAAATGGACCATGTGAAATAAAATGATAAAATATATTCAAAACATAAATCACCATTCCCTGGTCAACAGCTACATATTCATGGAAATAACAATGTTGATTTTAATTCTAACAATTGCAGAATAACAAACCTTTGGAAACTAACAGAAAATACCTATTCTGTTACAAGGGAATACGTTATGAATAGGATCAAGAATCAATTAAATCTTCTGCTAGGGATATAAAAACAGACATTTAATAACAAGATAAAAACATTTCACGACTTAGGACATAAAAAGAAGACAAAATAACAGAATTGCACAAACTGATAAATTAAAGTATACACAAAATATAGTAGATTCACAGTATATGTTTAAACAAAGATTTGACATCCTGTCAAAGGTCTTCCAGGATTTATAACAATTAAAAGATGGTAAACCTGCTTTATCAGCTGAAACACAAAGAATAAAAGATCTTATAAACAAAGAAATATATCTGTTAAGAATGATATTGTGTAATAACATCAACTGCAAACGCACTGGCAACTGATAACAGCAACATGTCGATTGAGAACCTTTATACTGATCGTCATTCTTTATGGACAGGTTTTAAATCAACACATGATCACCATTTGTTCGAAAGTGAAGTTATGTTGGCAATAGTTAAAAAAGGAATCAAACTTTAAAAACAACAGTGTAAACAAACACACGAAATTTTCGTTCCTTTTGTAGAGTGACAAATTGTTTTCCAGAACAATATATTGAAATTCATATATTATTAATTAACTATGAGCAATGCAAGGTATCCAATATACAGTATGTGATATATGTAATCTGAATGTTCAACTAGAAAATGCAGGAATACGATGTTGTGAAGTCGGTGGATATGAAGTTTATCCAATATATTAACTTTCAAAAATTAAAGAAATATTAACGGTTACCAAAACAATAGTAATTTTGTTCAATTATAAAAACAATATTAATAAACAACATAAGGGTATATCATTAAGCGACTTTGATGATGTAAACAAAAAATTAAGTGAAAAATATAATATCAAAGGTTATAAATCTGCAATATGTAGCAATATCAAGGTAACACATTAATAAAATCTGATATCTTAAATGTTTAAAATATTTTAAAACCATTTGCGATCTTTCACCGAATAAAGAATGCAGATCAAAGTATCAACTCTCATTTCATTCAAAACAATATATTCTTATATTTACATAATAAGTGTTCTATGGGAATAGCAACATTTAAAATACATACTCTTATGATTCGGCAATAATTTCTTAACTAGATAAACTATTAACTGAATTAACTATTCCAATTGCTGCAGTGACAATCCCAGTCACAAAATGTATAATAAACAGGAAGCTGAAAACTTTGTATAGAATTAAATAAATTTTGTTATCTGACAACTAAATAGAATAAACATAGAGCCACTAAAGGAACAATTTGACATGATCATCTTTGGGTTTACCTTTTGTGGGAAAACGGTTTGTTTTACATGTTCTGGAAACCGAATATAAGTTGATGTTGTTTCTTTGTTTTTTTTAAATTTATATTCTTAGCATTTATCGAACGAATGTTTATATGCAACATAACAGATATCATTTTTTTCGTTACTGTTCAAAAACATGAGGGCCCTTTGCTTGTGTACTTTTCATAGATTCAAATGCATATTTAAAGTAAATTAAAAAAGTAAAATCTTAATTTAAAAATTTCCGCAAGCATTTTTTTTTTTATGTATGATTTTCCTCCTCATGGAACATACTTATCAATATGAAAAATCAGATAATCAATGTAAATAAATATCCATGAAGTGTCAAATAGTTATCATGTGATATGTACAATTTCATCGTACCTAGTAGTGGTTCATTCCTTTCAGCACGTATTATCTTGTCAGTTTTGTTCTATGACCATTCAGATAATCCTCTATATTTATTTAAATATTTTTAAATCCATTTGTACTTTTACTGAATTTGTTTTAATTGTTTTATTCTGTACCAGTTTTACAATAACTGACCTAATAGTTGCCAGAAAATAATAAATATCTTTCATGCCATCGCCTTTAAAAGTATACTGATAAAAACGGCTAAACGCACCACCTATCTCTAGTGCCATTCGTCTTTTTCTTGGTCTGTGTTTTGCTAATTTTTCCAGTTCGTTTTTGGTTGGGTATTTTATCACTGGTGTTCCTACTAGCTGTTCAGGAAATCCAATTTTAGTTATTGGATCATCCAAAATATGACCTTCAGACTATGAAATTTGATTTTAAAATTTTAGTTTTCACTCTTAAGTACCTTAACAAGGCAGTATTTAAATGTTTTTAAACTCATTGTACCATAGACATTTTCATTGCATTTTACATTTATAATAATTAATGAAATTCTTATTATTCATATTTATCAAAAAGTTGATTGGTTCAATTCCAAAGGTATTTTTATTATAAAGATTCAAAATATAATTTTATATTGTTTGTATCGATTTGTTTACAAATGTCAGAACGCTAATTTCCAATAGCGTCCTTAGCTTGCATACAATATCTTTTAAAAGAGATTTCACAGTTCCAATAATATCGCCTTCAGTTTATAATCTCACTTTTGTGTCATACAGTATATAACATATCTGCCAGGATGGAACATTTTTTCAGTGTTTCCTTCCATTATATTTATTTAAATATTGATATTTTTAGGTTATTTTCATAAATTATACTTATTAGATTTTTTTCTTTCATTTTACCAATGCAAAATCATTTCCATTCGATCAATTGCTTATCTTAAGAAAATCTGTTTGGAATATATTCATCTTTTTATATCTCATATAAAAACTTCTATTAAATCTTTCAAAACCTTTTTTACCCATCATCTGTTGAAAACTATTTTATTTCAACCGTATTTAAAAGTTCCTTAACATCCTCATTAAAAACGTTTTCCCTTGATCAAATTATATTTTATCTGGCATTCTTTATTTAAATATTCTGTAGAAAGCTTTCACAACTTGACTATCTGATTATGTTTGATACCCAAGCATACTTTGGCAAATATTAACAATCCAGCTATAATATAAGCATAGCCACTGTTATACTTTTCATAAGTTTTATTATTTACCATATCTGCATGCCAATGATCATCAAAAATCTCAATATAAACGTATTTGTATTTCTTTGAATTTATACATCTGTTATGAAATATAAAACTTGTTTGTTCTCCTAAGCATAGTTTTATTATTCAAATTGTATTGTTTTCTATCTTCAACTTATCTGCTTTCACACGAAAGCAATTTTACATTCAACTCGACCCTTTGTTATTATACTACAAACATCTAATATATTGTTCGTCTTGATCATTTATTTTAGTACTAATTTCATCATCTTCTATTTAAAGGAACAAGAATAAAAATATAAAAGTATATTACAATATCCAACCCTTCAGGTACAATTATCATATTTTCAAATTTAATTTCATCATCTTCTGGAAACTTAACAATAATGTAAGTATTTACTTCCTTAACGATTTTAATGTGAAAAAATAAAATTCGACTTGCTCAGATATATAAGATAATATTTCCTTTATATTAACTTAATACTTAGAATTTTTAAAATTTGATAAATGAAATGCTACTTTATTTTCAAACGTTGGCCCAATATATATTTCCAGATTATTTTTATCTTCATAATGTATTGATCTTCTATGCAAATTATAAGCAAGATAATCAAGTGTGTGCCTTTAGAATCTGAAAATTGATTAATATAAAAAACACAATTTTTTTGCATTAAACTTATACCATTTGTAATATAATTGTTCCACTACACACCACATAATCTTTAAAAACTGTTAGAATTTAAAAGTCACTGCTTCGAAAGTATTGCATGCTGATTTTTCAAATTGTTTAGCCCCAACTATAGGCCCGATAGTAATTGATACTGGTTTCTAGAATAACAATTTCTGTCCATGTATTTTCATTGGTCAGATTGTAAATATGGTTATATTCCTGGGGTGATGCAAATGTTGCTTTATTAGTAAAATCATTAAATGTGTTTATTACATCATAAAACACTGATCTGTTAACTTTTATTTATTCCAGTGATTGGATCATTTTATTCATTACTGTTATCTTAATTTCTAAATTTTAAATAATTACCTACTGCGAAATATATGCTACTTATACAAACTTTTAAATATTTTAGCAATGGCCATTTGGTAAATGCCTGAAATATATTGCATTGTTGTAAAATTACCATTTTGGGGTATCCAGGTTTAAAAGTGACAGGTTTTGTAAAAACGTCCCATTTTTTGGTTATCCAGGCTTACAAATGCTTTATTGGACGGAAACGATGCTACAAAATACTGTTTTAAAAATTTGGGCCGGGATCACCAATGGAGCTAGGAAACACACAATGCTTACTACTAAAATCTATTTATGCTATTAATGCATTCAAGGCATTCTACTCAGCAGATGCGTAAAATAGTTAAGAAAAATTATTTCTGCAAGAAGTTGTTACTTTTCTCTTACAACGGATTCTCGACATATACCTAACTCAGGACAATACCTTTTGGTTGCCTTCCCGGAAAAAATTCGTCCGGTGACACCCACCATTTTATTGTGTTAACCATACATAACCGGCTTCTTTCATCGAAGAACTTTGACACATAACCCTTTGGAAGATCTAACAACACCCTAGGTCCTTAAATGTAGAAAAATAGAGAAATATTAAGACGTCACATATCTTATATAGGAAGTTACCAATAACTTGGACATAACTGTTCGAAGATCAAGGCCGTGACCTCAGAAGTGACAATCTAGAGATTTTACCGCTCTCCATGGACAGAAGAATTATTTATTGAAGGTATGACAAATACATACATTTAGAATGTTAAAACTGCATTAAACTGCTAATTGTCCCTTTCATCAACCCCAATAAACGCAATTAGATCAATCTAGTATGCTATAATGTCCAGGATGTGATATCGGGTGGCCCATACATGTTTGGAACCAGACTTTTGAGCTTCATTTTGAGCCTGATATATTTGTCAACAATCTGTAAGAACATTTCTTTTCAGAACTCTAATTTATATGACGGATGGTAAAATTTAAGTTTTGAAACTCAAGCTTAGCATATTATTATAATCAGGACAAAGGACACAGAGGAACTGTTAACTTGGTATGGGAACTACAACCCTTGAATAGTGTGGCACAAGGATCCATCCTGTGACCACAGAGGTGGGAAGGCATTCATTCTTGCGCAATCCATGGCCGTGAAACTTATTTTTTCGAATTGAAAAATTATGGATAAAAGACTTGACAATTAAGTGCAAGCAAATTACACATTTTGTTTGCCGCCAAGAATTATATAAAGTTATAGGTAGCATGGGATGCTTGTAATTGGAGCTCCTACAGCAATTAGAGGAATAGTTTGTCTCTTCGGACGATGATTACCATTTGATTCTGCTCCTTTTTATTTCGTTTTATGCTCTAAGGTTCACAAAGTAAAGCTGTAGAATACTGAGACACAATATTGTTTGGTAACGTATCAAACTAAGGGACTACTATTTATGTATTTATAACACACCTATTCTATGTTTGGAAGTGGTTGCACAACTCAAATGCTTCCATCCTTAACTATCACCAACTACATCGCGAAGTCTCTAGCTGTAGGCAACATTTAATACTAGGAGTATTTAAAATGTTCTGAGCATTAGTGCGCTGTACAACACAGTTTTATTAGTGACAGTACATCAGTGCATCTCCTCAAAGTACTCCCAATGCACATCAACACACTTTCTCTGTCTGATTATCCAATTATTAAATGCCATTTGGTATTCACTTTTTTGGTGTGTTGTTCCTACACTGGAAAACTGCATTTCCAATTCATGGCGGCTTTCAACCCGTCTGCCCATTCACGAATCTTTGATAACGTTATTCAGCCAAAAATAAATTGGAGCTAAATCATGGCTGTATGGAGGGTGTGGCTGAGTTTGGATCCTGTACTCCTTCAGGAAGTCTGTCACGACGGCCAATTTAAGCGCCTGTGTGTTGTCATGGAGTAGATGGATACCTCAATTTCCGGTGCGCGGACGGGTGGTTCGGTAGTGTTCCACAATATTTGGGAACACTTTTGGGGCATACAAATGTCCAGTGACACTAGCAAAGCCCGGCACCGGTACATGGACGACCGGACCTTTTGCATCGGAAAATAATATGTCTAAACCTCTCCTGACAATCCGACTACCTCGAACGATTCTTGTCACTGCTGACATGCATGTATCTGCAAGTGTCCAGTGTGTTCCACATGCAGCTGTATATCATTTTATAGAAGGTTATTTTGTATATTGATTGAACATAAATTTATTGACAGGTGCAAAGAATCAAAAAAGTTATAACAAAGTATTCAGAAACTATTTCCACAATGTTTCCCATTTTTGTTTTACCTTATCATAATATACACAGTACCAAACGGTCCGCAAAATTATTCTCGAACTTTTATCCTGTTTTACGTGTTTCATTCATTTGAGTTGAACTTTCGGATTTTGTTTTTCCAGTAAGGTCTCTCAAAATTCACATGATATCAAAACAACAGTATCATTAAATGCCAATACGACTTAACGGTTTTAACTCTTTAACATTTCATCTTAAATTATCTGTAAGTTTCAAACAAATCTGAACATAGAAACCATGTTCTACTGGAAGAAGCTAAATCTGTATAGAGAATTATTCGTGTGGTACAATATAGGAAACAACTTCTACAAAGTAATGTGTGTGCAAATATGTATGTATAAGTGCATGTGTATGCGTGTATGTATATATGCATGTATGTGGATGGAGGAAGGGAGGAAATAAAATTATATCAGACGTGGATATATTTCGAAAATATTGATTCAACCATAATTAAGTGTAAACAAATATGCATATAATTAGTTCGTAGAATTGGAGTCAATTATGTAAATAATGTATTGTTTTTCAAGTGGTATGCGATTGTGATGTGTGTGCAAGATTTGGCTGTGTTTGCAGAATTCGTCAAGTTGCCGGTAAAGAGTATTTCTTTCTTCGACACCTGGGAAGATCACTTGGAAACCATTCGGAAATTCTTCAATCGACTCAGTGATTTCAATCTGACGATTAATTTGAGCAAAAGTGAGTTTTGCCATGCTTGTGTCATATTTTTAGGACATATTGTGGGACAAGGTCAAATTAAACCTATAGAACCTAAAGTCAAAGATATCTCTGAATTCTCTGTGCCTGTTTTTAAAAAGCAACTGATGCGATTTTTATGTATTGCTGGATATTTTATTCAAATGTTTCTGTAATTGCCGAACATTTGACAAATTTGTTGAGTAAGAAATCCAAGTTTCATGGGTCTGACCAGTGTCAGGAATCCTTTGATAAATTGAAGCCATGCTTAAGAATGCATCAGTTCTTTCAGCACTAAATTTCAGCCAATTATTTAGAATGTATGTTGATGCAAGTGATGTAGGGGTTGGTGGAGTATTGATTGAGGAAAACAAAAATGGTGTGGATCACCCTGTGTATTATTTTTCTAAAAAAAAAATTGCATCAGAAAAAGTATTCCACAATTGAGAAGGAATGTTTGGCTTTGATATTGGCTTTCAACATTTTGAAGTGTATGTTACATCGGCTCGTTCTCCGGCTATCGTATACAGTGATCACAATCTCCTTACTTTCATCAACAATATGAAAGATAAAAATCGGAGATTGTTGAGATTGAGTTTTATACTGCAGGAATATAACATTGACATTCGACACATCAGGGGAAAAGACAATGTGATCGCAGATGTACTTTCACGTTCATAGACTATATTGATTTGTTTTGTGTAATTGAGCTGAGTGACATTTATATGAAATTTTGATTATGTATATTTAAAAGAAAGCTTTATTGCATAAGTCTTTCTTTTTGTTTTTAAGGGGAGGTGTTATGCATATTGAATTTATAATATATGTCCATGAGGTATGTTGTACTTTATTTGTCATTTTGTAAACAACATATTTAATGCATTGAATTCTGGTTCTTTGTGAAAAAAATCAGGTACGCACGGGAAACTTCCATTTGAGTTACTGATATTCTAGAATATTCTATCAGGTGACTTATCCTTATATTTATACAGGTTTGGTAAACAAGATTTCATTCCTATACTAAACTTCATATTATTAAGACCAGTCTATTAAGGAATTCATTTTAGTAATCAGATGTTACAGTTGTGAAAATCAGAGCAAATTCAGAGAGAGGAATTATTTATTTGAAATATTCATTGGAATTACTAAAAGTGGTAATTCTCATTTGGGATTATTACTTGACTTTGGGATTTATGTGAATTCATTCAAAGATATTCTGGATTACATCATTCAGGCATATCAGGACATTCAAGACTGCTGACACATCAGGACATTCAAGGTCACTTAAATTCGTTCGGAACGTTCTATATTTAGGACTTGTGATTAGGACACTTAGGATTATTGGATTATTTGGACTTAATTCACGTTATTGTAAGTGTCTTTTTGAATTTGAATTTTAATTTTCTAGAATTAAATTCCTTGTTGGTTTTACTTACATCGTTAGTTTCACTTTCTTGCTCTTACATTATTTGAAGACTTAGAGTCGTAAGATATATATATATATATATATATATATATATATATATATATATATATATATATATATATATATATATATATATATATATATATATATATACAATATCAGCTTTAAGACTATCATCTCATATATTAATATATATATATATATATATATATATATATGCAAAATCAGCCTTAAGATTATCATCTCATACATTAAGAATTGAAAGTTGTAGATAGGGAAGCCTAAGAGAAGATGTTAATGATATCTTATGTCTGTACTTTTAATCTGAGGAAACAAAATCATTTTAGTATGTCCTTTTTATAAGAATCGTCGAAATTAAATAAATCAATAAATTGTTCTAGAATAGCCCTAATATGTGTAAATGAGTTGAACTGTTTACATTTCAAACTAATAAAACAATGTGTAATTTGGATTAGTATTTTTATGAAGCAAATGAGATAAGAAGTACTCATAGCGTGTAATCTAACGTGTGCATTTGTTATATGTCAAACAATGAACCATCCTAAATTATCTAGATATGCTAATCCGTGATTGTAATTAATATGTATGGATAAGTTATTTCACCTGCAACGTTAATGTGCAAATGTATGCGTAACATGTACCATGATCACAATTTACACATTTATAAAACACATTAAGCATGACATACTTACGTGAATGAACTATTCTGATTTCTTAGTTGTGCTGAATATAATTATACATAAATGCAGCGGTAGAATTCTCAAAAGAAAGGAATTAAATCGTTGAAGTAAATATTTTCAAAACAAAATAAAAATAATACCACACTCGAGTATACAACAGATGATGGAACTATAGTAAGAGCATTTATTGATTTATAAAAAGCAGAATGTTTAAACCCTGTTTTCACTACAATATCCAAAGTTGATGATACGAACTTGGAACTACCTCAAATCTATAACAAGACGAATGAAAAGTTATCAGATAAAACGATTATAGAACAAGATATTCAAGATATAATAAAACTATACTTAGTCAAAAGGATTGTGGATTTGATAAGATCAGTCAAAATGGTGCCTTCCCAGCCATTGACAAACCTATGTGTTTCTTATTAAATAAATCTTTAAGAGAACAAATGTTTCCAAATATTGGAATTACACTATTGTAATATCAACGATCCGTCAAACTACCGATCTATTTCTTTGTTAAGCTGTGTCGGGAAAATAAAAGAATGAGTTATATTTAAATGTATTTACAACCCTTTACTATACTAGTATGATGAAGTTTTCATTATTCATTTATATTGATACACTGTGTTTCTGATCCACGTATAAGTATATACATGTACCCTCAGTCCTTGACACTTTACAAGTATCTACTTGTGTATTTGTGAGAGGGCTGTTGCTAAGTTGTGAGAACTTGTAGCCCGATCCCATGTGTTGTAAATATGGCAATAAAATATGTTTAAACCAACCGTTTATCAATCTATTCATCAGTTGGGTTCTAACGTAGTTTTGAGCGTTAGACTAGGAAAATATAACTTCATTGCTGACTTGACCTGTTTTGGTTGTGCAGAACACCATGACCTCTACTGCCTCAGATGATGGCGTTGCTATGGAGATGTGAGCTTAAAGTCTGTACTTGATTACTTAGAGAGGAAGTTTGCAATATGATTCTAGAAGTTCCTTGTCTTTCCCCCAGTTTTAGAAAGGAAAGTACAAAGAGTGTTTATAATTTTTTTTTTAGTTTTTGAAGTAGTTCTTGTTACACACATTCACTGTTCATAACATATATTATAGACATTTGTGTGAATATTTTCTATTATATAAAAATTCAATGTAATTAAACGGTTCCTTACAAATATCAGATTTCGAACTTTTAATATTTATACCCTATGTAGATAATATTTCTATTTCTTTTCACTTAAATGTCTGCAGGAAATAGATTCTGGTAATCAGAAGCAAAGTTGCAGTACAATGTACGCCAGCATTTTCAATTTCCTTCTATATCTTCAGGTAAACAAATATTTATTCAAGACGCACAAATTCTGTTACCCGTACCTTATATTTAAATAATGTCCCCACGTCACGGTTTTCTAATTTTATTCCTTTTGAGAATATGAGTTAGGTATCGTGGTGATAGTAGGAATAGGTGTATCAGTAGCAGGAATAGTTATAGTAAAATTATTGTTATTGATAGTGAAGTTCAGTTAAAGTATTCAGTTTAGTTCAGTGGAGTGATGCCAATGAATGAAGTCTTCATTTGTGCAAAATGGATGTGAATGATTTTTAATACTTAAAAAAATATAGACATGGTAATATGCTATGTAATATTATGTGTTGACTAAGAGAGAATATATTTTGAATACGTTACGGACAGCATGAGGTGGACAGCTGAAATACCGTTGTAATCATGTCCTGTCTGTAAATAAATATGTTATGAATTAAAATGCAGAATTGCGAGCGAATTCCCCAGTGCTCACCAGCGTGCATATACACACACAGATCTGTTTTATATGACGATAGTTTTATTTTTCATTTACACGAGATTTTATATAAAATCCATCCGTTTTAAATACTCTTCAGTTATGAGCTTATTATGGTGGGTAGGTTTTTGTTTAGTCATTTTCTTAATCAGAAAATGTTTATCAGGTTTACTTATATTTCGATATGTTTGTTCTGCTACAAAACTTCAAATTTAATGACGTTTTAATGGGCATATAGCTTGTGGGTATTTCAAGTTTATTTAATTCTGTTCTTTTGCTGTTTTGAAACCACAGTTTAATAAGTTTTAGTGGACATATAATCTCCAAAACATTTCAGATTTGTATCTACGTTTATACAATGGTACAATGTTTAACGTTGTCTTAAATGTACGTGGATATAGATTGACAGATACAACCTGAAAAACAATATAATTGTGCTCTGTGAAAGCACTTGGATACTCCTAGAGTCCACACAAAAATGTGCACACCATATTATCTCTCCTGGACAAGGAAGAGTTCTGACCCAAGTCTCAAAACACTCCATTTGAATAAATAGGGGAGTGTTTTTAACTGGGAGGGGGGAGGGGGGCGTTAGGGAAGTTGAAACTTCGTTTCAAAACAGTCTAGTGTCTTATTGCCGAGGCGTCTTTTCAAACTGCTACACCGACGTTGATAATGCAAAATAGGGTCACTAATGATTTTGATACGGTTACAGGTCTACCTTTGATTTTACCCGTCTACCTTTGATTGATGTGGTACCTGCGAGAAGTGAATTTGAAACACATACACCGAAAATTTTAGTTTGCACAACTGAATCTCGAAACATTCCAAGCACTAAACTCAAAATCACGGTCTACTCCTCCCTCCCACAATATACGAGTTTTTCGGAGAGAAAAAGCACAATAATTTACTTTAGTGACGAAAAGACGGAAACTTCCATCATTCTAATATTATTTCAATTCATCCCAATTTGTGTGGAGCTAGCCGTGGCGGAAGCTCAACAGAGTGATCACCTTGGCGTCCGTGTGCGTGTCCGTCCGTCCACAACCTAGATTAAGGCAAATATTTAAGTTAATTAGATTAAGCTCAGTGTTTCTTAGATTACGCTCATTTGATCAGACAGCAAAACTACTTCCCTGTATAACATCAAACATATTGATTTTAAACCGTTGTTTTGAGACATACATGAATAATCCTGTTTTTTTTTAAAAAAGAAAGAAAAAAAAAATAACCCAGACCATCTAAGGTCCCCACATATCATTTAAAATGTTTGGAGTTGTGAGAATAATTTATTACTCTACAGTTATTAACAGGTGAAGAATAAAGTAAACTTGACGTGTGATAACAATCGAGGCAGGTTTAATGTCCAATCCAGATATTCTCAATACAGGAGCGTCATGTGATTTTGTTTGACTATAAAAGAAAACATCTTGTATCAGTTGATAGGGACATTACTGATTGTGAATACTGCAACTATTAGATCACCATTAAAGTTCGACTGAAGTTTTCTTATTGTAAATCAAGGTCGAAGAATAGTGTCGAATTTACAATAGGAATTATACTCTTACATCAAACAAGTGGGATACTATTCTGAATAAAAGCCTTGTAATCTGTAATCATTCCACAGTTAATAGTAAACAATTTGAAATATAATTATTAAAGTTACAATGAAGTCTAAAAATATTTTTTTTAAAAAAGAAGACAGCTCAACATATGGATCCGTGAAAATGTGGTCAGAATCTATTAAGAACTTTCTGAAATATTTAAGTTTCGAAATATTAGGTGGAGAAAACACCCGTCCAGCTATTTAATACGTATGAGTTTTGATGACGTCATTGAAGAGATTACAAATATTTTTGAAGTTTAAACATCTCTTTTAACACAACTTATTGGTAATGTTATTGCAATTCTGAAGATAAAACCCGTGGGAGATACAGAAACACATTTTCATAATTATTTGGATTATTTTAGAAGCCTTGATAATTGCACTTTCAATGACCTACCAAAAACGTTGAATTTCTTAAATCTCAGCATTATATCCCATATGCATTTCACTTGACACTTTTGAAATGTCGTTCTTTCAACGAATATACTCATTTTCCAGTTCAGATCTCCAGGATACTCAAGTATAACTTTTTGAAAACCAAAATATAAACGTTTATTTTTTACAAATGTAAACTACATGCATTAATTCTCATTTACAAATGTGTTGATCTGAAACTGAATGTTACCTGACATTTATTCAAAAAGGTAGACAAAGCAAGTGTCTTATATTCTGAGAAAGAATATTCAAGATACTTTAAATTGTTTTTCCTCGTATGTAAAGTCTAAAATGCAAGAAAAGGCATTATTTTTGAGATGAGTTACATTCCCTGAAAAAAGCATTAAACCTCATAACTTCCAACATTTGGACTAATTTTGATCAAAATTTAACTGTTATGTCAAGATATTTCACAACGCTCTATATAATGTACTTGCAAATTGATCGGAATATTTAATGCAATTATCAAGCATATATATATATATATATATATATATATATATATATATATATATATATATATATATATATATATATATATATAGAGAGAGAGAGAGAGAGAGAGAGAGAGAGATAGATAGATAGATAGATAGATAGATAGATAGATAGATAGATAGATAGATAGATAGATAGATAGATAGATATATGGTTCCCTTGGACCAATTGCAAAACAATTGCTAAATAAAAATTCATTCATAAAAGAAATCTTTTGGTTTATATATAGCAGGTAAATTTTATGTCAAAACAAAAGGTAAAGACTATGAAAACATTAAATTCCGGTTTGTTGTGATTAAGCTCGATCCAGACCTTTTACCGGCTTCAAAATATTGATTAAAATATTTAAAGACGACAGTGTAATTTATCACTCTCAAGTTATAACATAAAAAGCAAAGTAAACTCGACGATTGATTGATAACATCCTGTTCAAATGTCAAACCCAAAACTTCTCAGCACAGGTACCGGACGTACTTCATTATTGGGACCATACATACAAAAGTACAGGTACCGGACGTACTTCATTATTGGGACCATACATACAAAAGTACAGGTACCGGACGTACTTCATTATTGGGACCATACATACAAAAGTACAGGTACCGGACGTACTTCATTATTGGGACCATACATACAAAAGTACAGGTACCGGACGTACTTCATTATTGGGACCATACATACAAAAGTACAGGTACCGGACGTACTTCATTTTTAGGACCATACATACAAAAGTACAGGTACCGGACGTACTTCATTTTTGGGACCATACATACAAAAGTTAAGAACATGATTCAATTGATAGGGAAGAAATCGATTGCAAATCAGAAACTATAAGATCACCATTTAAGTTTTATTCAGGATTCTCTTAAATAAAATTTAGACAGATAATTAATGTCGAAATTACTATAAGAACCATACCGTATGTACTCGCTTATAATATGCCAACAGATCTGGATATATGCAGTTTGTTAGGAGTAATCAGTAGAGCAAACGACATAGGCCCTAATCTGATAGCGCATTTTGCGATGGTAGATCAGGTCTTGAGTTCATGGTTTTATTTTTTATTGTCACGTGGGGTAGGGGTATGGTATTGGTGTTTGAATAATGAAAATAAGGTGTTTTGCGACTGAGCCTGCATGAATCATAGCTTATATTACTGAGATGGTTGTGGACTGTTTAAAAGAGTGGGATTTATATAAAAATTGGACTCTGTATTATGAAGATTTTATCCTTTTTACCTTTTCTTTGGTGTTGTGGATACACAAACTCACTCAGCACCATATAGCCTGGAATGTGCTTATGTGCCTTTAAACCCTATGCGTACATACATATATACATACATATTATCTATATAAATTCTTTTATAATGAAAAGTTAAATAGCAGCGCATTTCTTTCCGAGTACTAACATGCTAGACCATGTTCAGATTCAGTTTTAAGTATGAACTTTATTTAGGTACTGCTAGTAAGTGAATATTTTGAGTATAGATTCATAATGCATGGAAAAATGTAAAATTAGCGTAAAAGCTATGTAGTGAAATGTTAAATGTACACTAGCTCTTATGTTTACCTAAATTGCAAATCTGATATAACTTAGTCGTAAAGGATTCATCACTTTGAAAGCCATACCTGGTAAATTTTAAAGCCATACCTGGTAAATTTGTCTTCTCAAGTTAGATCACGCCCTAATTTGCACCATAATTAGCTTAGTCGATCTTGTATAGGTCATCAGGGTTCTGAAACATTTATTAAGATTTTTGAACACATGTTAAACACCATCTGCAATGTTAATATATGAATCTACGATGTCAAAAAGGTAATTTCACTCTTTTTTAAATGTAATTGATACCCACAAATGGTACGTACCTTTAAGTTGGTATTATTGTATACATTATTGTAATTTCTGGGAAAGTGGAGACAAAAAGAATCACTTTTCCAATTTAAGTTTTCATTTATTAGTTAGGTTAGATTTTAAAGTTCAAAACCAGAAATCATCAAATATTATCAATGTGTTTTAAATTGAAATTAACATCACTACGAAATTGTTTAAACTATAATTTGCTGACGCAACAGCGTCAGAATGTCGTGGATGGCCTAAGTTTCCATCAATGTTGACAGGTCAGATCATATGGCTTGTTTACACATCAACCTAAACAGGTCTCAATGAATAACTTGTTTACACATTAACATTGTGAGGTCTCATCGTGTGACTTGGTAGCATAACAACGTTGAGAGGACTGTTGAAAATAGGCGTGTGTTCTCTGATTTATACAAATATTAGTCTAAATTTTAGACATACAGAAATGCATATATTGCACTATTAGGTATATAGTTCACAAGTTTTGCTAGCTACAATTTGTGAAAATTTATTCCAGGTCCTGATAAGTCAAATCCTACAACGAAAACAAAATTTGTTTTACAGACTTGTATTTAATTTTACCTGTTATCATATAGCTTGATGTGTTTGGACCTGCCAAGATGGCCAAATAATATTACGATCTAACATCTTGAATCTCAGAAATTCTTATGTTGTCATACTTTCACATATTTTTCCACATGCACCGTCGGGAAGCATAACGTCAGATGTCCTCGTAATGTTCGTGTGCTAACATGAGGTTTTACCTCCTAATGTAGGTGATATGTACACACACACACACACACACACACACACACACGCACACACATATCCGAGACCGAATCTTTCAAAAGTTCTACAACAGGAGTTAGCTACACAATCAATCAGAAGTAAGGATGTCGAGCCAAGAATGCAATCTATCTTCTGACATGCAAGATTTGTGCCACTCAATGTTTTGGCGAAACAATTGATTTCAGAAACCGAATGAATCATCATAAAAGCCACATTCGCCACAAAATCAACGCGAAAGTCCACAACCACTACAACTCGACTGGATATTCATTTGAGTCACTTTAGATGCTAACAATTGAATTAAACGGGGTGGACTGACACAGAACGCACACGTAATGAACAATACTGGATATTACAATTGGAAACCCATGGGGATTTCAAACCAAATAAAAAATTCTAACCTTACCGTTGCAGTCTTATCAAAATTAGAGCCAGTTATCAATTTTTCACCCTTACGCATTTTTTTGCGATAATATTTACCCAAATAATAACATGTATTATTTTCTATTATTTTATTGCCATTATTATTATTATTATTATTATTGTCCATTATCCCGCTACACAATTCTCCTCTAACAAGTTCGAAACACAATTCAGGCACTGCCTTTACAATAGGCTTAGCTTCCTACGTCGCAGCATTATAGCTATATCTTACTTGGGAAAAGTAATAATAATCGTATGAAATATGCACAATTTATTTCCAAGCAGCAAGGACAAGAACATAGGAATAGAAAATACAAAGAAGTGTGAGATTTGTATAGTGAAGATGCAACTATGTGCTTATCTATCAAGCACTAATGGTGGTTTACTGTATCAACAGTAGCACGTGTTTGCTTTGTTGTGTAATACACAATTTTGGATTAAATTATGATGCAATAGAGTCTTCTGTGACTTTCTAAACAGAACATGTTGATTTTTTTTTTTTTTTTTTTTTGGGGGGGGGGACTCTACCTGATAAGGGTGTCATCTATTTTAGGTGTGACTATTGAACTGAAAACTTTATGTAAGCCAATATATATGTGCAACATACCGGTACATCTCTTTGCACCATTAGTTTGGTAGCTAGCATGATAGAGCGTCTGTATAATACTCCAAAGAACACGGTTCGACTCTCACCAGAAGACATGGTGTTGTTGTTTGTTTCTTTTTTGTTTTTGTTTTTGTTTTCTTTCTCTTCGTCGACAAACCTTTTTTTTTTTTTTTTTTTTTGATGTGACAAATACATCCAGTCTCTATTTACACGTTCGAAACGAAGAATAACTGATTGATGTATGTTCACAAACAAGTTAAATCATTATAAAACATTTAAAACAAGAGTCCCTCCAAGTGACCAACGCTCTACTGGCTGAAAAGGCAAGCAATCCATGTTAAGGCCATTTTCTTTTATACTATATATGATATCTTATATACAATTGTTTAAAAATTATATATATTGTTATGTATGATGTTTATATAATATTATAAATATTTTAGGAAATTATAAATGTTTCTTCACTTTAATATTTGCTTAAATCTCTTATCAGGAAAAACATGTTTAACTAGTGTCCTTGAATTAGGTTGTTTTGATCAATATGTTTTCTCAATTTGAAGGTCAAGGTTGATTGTTGTTTACAAGTAAAATTCCATTAAGATGACACATGTTCTAGAACATTCTGTCATGTGACCAATCTTTATATATACCATGTTTGGTGGACATTTTTTCAGTTTTGACATTACCATCAGTCTTGTAAAGAGCTATTACAGTTGTGAAAATTCATTCCAAATTCTAAGAGAGGAATTATTTTAAATATTCATTGGATTATAACAGTGCTCACAAACTTTTGGATTTTGGATTTTTAATTGATGATTTTGGAATTTATGTGAACTTATTCAAAGATTTTGGAATACTTCATTTTGACATCAGCACATCAAGATTAATAGTACATCAGGACTTTGGAGACCAGTAGCACATCATAACATTCAAGGACACAGCCGTGAATTCGGAACATTCTATATTTAGGACTTGTGATTAGAACAATCATTCTTATTGGATTATTAGGATTTCAAAACATATTACTGTAAGTGACTTTTTGATTTTTCATTTTAATTATCTAGTAATAAATTGCTTGTTGATTTTTTACTTGATTTGTTGGTTTCACTTTCTTTCTGTTACATTTTTCTTAGACTATAGAGTCTTAACAATATATATATATATATATATATATATATATATATATATATATATATATATTATTTGGCTTATAAGATTTCTCTCTACCAAGTGAAAAATTACATTTACTTCTCTCTCTCTCTCTCTCGCTTTCTCTTTTTCTCTCTTTCTATATATATATATATATATATATATATATATATATATATATATATATATATATATATATATAAAGAAAGATATTTTCAAAATGAGTGCCATGGTGGCCATATTGTTCATTAGGTCTGCACTATTTTCAATGAATAAACATCATAAGAAATCTTCTTGTAAATTGCCCATGTTCGATATGACTTTGCTTTCCAGATGAGTAGATATAACAAGGTTTTCAGAATGACTACTATGATGGCCATATTGGATGTCAGATTGACACCATTTTCATTTAGCAATATCATGAGTTTCAAGATGGTCTCTGTGGCGGCCATATTAGATATTCGACAGGCACCATGTTCATTTACGACCAACTATACCCGGGTTGAATGTGTATGCGAGGTGTCATGGCAATACTCGAGGTAGTAGCTAGTAGCGAAAACAAATTTGTGCTAATTTTTGGATGACGACACTAAACAGAGCATCCCTTAAGCTCTTCTGACCTATTACCAGTAGTGCTAAATAACGATTAGAGAATCACCTGCCACAAAATGTGAATTGATTTATGCGAGTGCAAATTTTACATCCGTTTGTAAATACTAACATTTATACAGATGATAGATAGTAGATATGGGGGTATTCTTCTAATGGAATGGGGCTGATAGTGGAGTTGTGGGTGGGCTGATAGTAGAGTTGTGGATGGGCTGATAGTGGAGTTGTGGGTGGGCTGATAGTGGAGTTGTGGGTGGGGTTGGTCTGAATCCTCTCTAGCGTTAACAAAATTTATGCCTATGCAGCAACCCAACACCAGCTACTTTAAAAGTGGATCAGTAACTATTTTAAAGGATTGTACTATGTTGCAAAGGTTGTTGTTCCGAAGTCGATCAGTTTCTGAAAGTTAATAGTCGGTTGAAATCTTTCCATTTATGTTAAATGTTATTTTACGAGAGAGAGAGAGTACTCTTGTGGGAATCTATATATAAAAATATTCACCTGTATAGACACTTAGTTTCAACCATCAATCTATAACGTGTACGATAACAAGAGTTTTCAAGATGGAGGCCATATTGCATGTAAGATCAGTACTGTTTTTATTTACGATCAACTAGACTTCATATGAAGTCCTTTGGTGAAAACCCCATGTCAATTAGACCATCGATCTATTCGGAGCAGCAATAGCAAGATTGTCAAGATGACCGTCATGGTGACCATATTGAAGATAAGATTGGCACAACTTTCATTTAGAGCCACCCAGACATCATGCAAAGTCTTCTGGTGAAAACCCCATGTCGATATGATTTTCCGTTCAAGAGTAGCGATAACAATATTTTCAAGATGGCTAACGCAGTGGCCACATTGGATTTCAGATTGGCACCATTTTCGTGTATGACCAACTAGACGCCATAAGATGTCTTTTACTGCAAACGCCATATTAATATGCCTTTCCATTCAAAAGAAGTAGCGATAACAAGATTTTCAAGATAGCTCCCATGGTGATCATACTTGGCTGTCAGATCGGTATCAGTTTTCATTGACTAGACGGCATAAGATCTCTTCTGGTAAAAATCCCATGTTGATATGGTATTGTGTTCATTAGGAGTAGTGACAACAAGATTTTCAAGACGGGGGAAATGGTGGCAATATTAAATGTCAGATCCGCACTATTTGTATCTAGGACAAACTAGGCATCACAAAAAATCTGTTAGTGAAAAGCCATTGTTGATATCACCATTTACTCAGGAAAAGGAGCGATAACAAGATTGTGAAGATAGCAACTATGCCGGCCATATTGGATGTCCGAATGGCACTGTTTTCACTTAATCCTAATGAGACATCATAGAGAGTCTTGCAGTGGAAACTTCATGTCAATATGATTTTCCGTTCATGAGGAGTAGCAATAACAAACCGCTTTGACGGCCATATTGGATGCCCCAGTGGCACCATTTTCATTTAAAACTAACTAGACCATGGGATGAATGCGTATGTAAAGTTTCATGGCAATCCTTTGAGTAGTTTAGGAGGAGTATCGATAACAATCTGGTGATAACGGACGGACGGACGACGGACAACAGGTCATCCCATAATCGTTTCTGGTTTATGACCAGTGTCACGGAATTGTATGATTTATATCAATATGTATATGTGATCAAAAATGTATTCGGGTTTCGTTTCCGACTAGAGCGTTACTCGAGGGTTGTTTATTTTTTCGGCTCTAGTTATATTGAAATATTGAGCGCGATTCACCCCACGCTGCACGTGCAAATTGCCTGCAGTGAAAACCTAAGTACCTAGCTACTGCGCATATCTGTCACAGCTAGGGTACATATAGAGAAAATTCTCTATAAACAAACTACACTACGACGAGTCTTGTCAGAGAGCTTACCTCTTTACGGGAGCAAATCTTCAGCTGTAGAGGTATGTGAAATTTAAGATAGTATTCTTTATCACTATTCGTTTTATATGACATAATTGTTTCATATATTAGATGTTTTAGAATTTATTCTAAATTCTACAGAGAGTCAATACCTAGGTCATACAACGCCATGATATTAGAAATACTATAGTCTGGTTCAAGTTAGCTATTTGTTGTAACTGAACAGACGGATTTTATTTAATTATACGCAGCATGCTTTGAATGATTAATGTAATGTGTAACGAGATGTAATTCATGTGCGCGCATGCGCAACATATATCAATGCAAAAGTACTAACCGTGTCATATGTACTACACGGTTTAGTTGTTATACTTTTAGCTGCCTTATATATGGTTTGGTGTTGTGGAGTCGCAGAACTGTGTGGTTTCTTGTGACGTATACGCTGTGTCTGGTGACGTTGGTTCGGAAGAGTGTACTGGTTTTCTCGATGCGAGGGACCAAGGCTTCTCGACCAGCGGGTCTGTGTTAATGTGAAGGCTCTCGAGGGATCCTTCAACAGACTCGGAGGGGTGGACCATGCGTGGTGGCTCCTTGACCATTGACTAGAGCGGGTGAAACCGGAGATACATCTTGGACGTCAAATGGGCGCCACGATAGTTATATATATTACGTGTTCCATTTTATTGTTATTTTCACTATTGCTATCTGAGCAAAATTATATGTATTCACATTTCAATATCGCTATATGTGTGATAGATTCATAATTTCATGCATTCCCATTTCAATATCGTTATATGAACGATAGATTCATAAATTCATACATATTCCAATATCGCTTGATGAATTGATAAATTGATGAGTTAATAGATTGATGAATAAATGAGTATTATATTGATAAGTGCATAAATCACATGCTTTGGTCACCCTTGGTGCTTAATAAGACCTTGTTTATATTAGGGTGTAGATCATATACTCTTATTTGTTGATTGGTGATAGGATGTTATTCACATTTGTTTAAAATTCCATTCGTTAAATTCATCTTTGATTTTTCTCGTTGAGTTACTTGTTGTTGCTAGTTCCATGTTAGGAACTTTATAATTTTCCTTATCTTTTTGTTATAATGGTGTCAGATTTGTTCATCTTTAAATTGCGTTTATAAATAAACATCTTATTAACGCAGTTGCTTTCGGTGTCTTCACTAATCCAGTCCCAATCCGGTTTCATCCTGTGACAACCAGTAGAACGAAAAATTAAACCCTCGTAGTGTATATATGGTTATATGGTGAAGATCCAAATAGTTTATGTTATGACCCAGGGACTAAGTTCCTTGGGGGTAGGAAAGGACCCTATGGTGTTACACAGGGGTCCCAGTCTGATATATGTTGACACTTGGATCAATGATCACACATGTGAGACATACAACTTAGGGCTTAATTGAAATTTACGTAAATTCGCAATAGCCCCAATCCTCATTCACATCATCAATATTTCAAACTTGTTGGCCCAATCTACACTCATGGCAAAATCAGTGACCCAAGCATCACGTGTCAAGTTTTAACGCTGCAGGAGTTAAAGGACATTACACGCGTATATATAGGAGACGTTCATACAGACATGCGAACTGTATCACAAAATGTTATAAATATCATTTTCCTTTTAATTACCGAATATATTTTATTTTTTGAAACGGAATATGCACAATATCAACATAAAAACTCGTTATTCTGGTGCAATAAACGTTTCTCAAGACATTATGAGTGATTTTCCTACATGTCAAGTGTAACCAACCATATACCTGCAGTATGACATTTAATTGACAAGCTATAAAATTATTATGTACGGAGATAAATATTACAATTACTAAAACACAATCTGGTGCTAACGGACGGGCGGACGACGGACAACACTCTATTGTAAGGAAAGGTTTAATTAAAATTACTTTCTACATTATAGAATATTGTCATGCAAATGTCTATAATATATATTATGAATATTGAATATATATATATATATATATATATATATATATATATATATATATATATATATATATATATATATATATATTCAGGGATTTACACATTTTATAAAAGTCAGCTTGCCCAGGGCAAACTGACTGAAAAATTGAACTTGCCCTTGGGAAATTTGAGCTTGCCCCAAACATAATATTCCAACATGAGTAAAAATATAGATAAAATATTACGTAATTTAAGGAAATCGCGTTATATTTATTTTAACTATTGTTTTCTTTTTATCTTTTTCGACACCTTAAAATCTTATACCGATAATTAAAGTTATAAAAAATATACACGTAAATAATACATGTAAATAGATATGTAGATGAGAAAGTGTTAGAAAGCAGATATAGTTAGAAGAGGAAGAACAATTATATATATATATATATATATATATATATATATATATATATATATACATATATATATATATATAAAAGAAGTAATTTAGTACTTGTAAAAACAGGGGGGAAAACAAGGACATTCAAAAATTAGACTGCAAACTGCCCATTTAAGTAACCAGGTACAGACTTAAACACACATGTTAATAACAACACCATCATCTGTGGTGGCAGAGGCATTGGTGTTAGGCAAAAGCAAGATTTAAACACGGGTCAAATCAGCCTTGAACTTATATTTGTATGGACTCGCCTTAAAATACTTTAAGGAGTCCAACAAGATCAGTTTAGCCGATGTATACGATACTCCCCAATCCAGATGTATACGATACTCCCCAATCCAGATGTATACGATACTCCCCAATCCAGATGTATACGATACTCCCCAATCCAGATGTATACGATACTCCCCAATCCAGATGTATACGATACTCCCCAATTCAGATGTATACGATACTCCCCAATCCAGATGTATACGATACTCCCCAATCCAGATGTATACGATACTCCCCAATCCAGATGTCTACGATACTCCCCAATCCCGATGTCTACGATACTCCCCAATCCAGATGTCTACGATACTCCCCAATCCCGATGTCTACGATACTCCCCATTCCAGATGTCTACGATACTCCCCAATCCCGATGTATACGATACTCCCCAATCCAGATGTATACGATACTCCCCAATCCAGATGTATACGATACTCCCCAATCCAGATGTATACGATACTCCCCAATCCAGATGTATACGATACTCCCCAATCCAGATGTATACGATACTCCCCAATCCAGATGTATACGATACTCCCCAATCCAGATCAGAACTGGAGATTAATAGATACCAGATGCAGAGGCTGGTAATGCATTTAAATACAAAACTATAAAAAAAAAGCTGTGACTATGGATGTAATTAAAAGTTATAACACAAGGATAGCCTTTCCATGTCTCTCAATTCTCTTTACTTTCTATTTAACACCCATTAACATTAAACTCAATGTAAACAATTGATATTTACTACTGCCATAAAGAAATATCAAGTTGAAACTTAAACGAATATACTTTCAATTCGATCTAATAGCAAAAGTATTTTGACGTTAGTTTCCTTATTTGAGGCATTATGTTTAATGGAGTTGATTATTTTCTTATTTAAGACAACTAAACACGCATTTTACATATTGTATGTTTGACAAAAATATTATATTTGTTTAAATCCACAAACATTTTATGTATATTTTTAAGCTGGATCATTTTTTCTTGAACATAAATATATACATATGAATAAATAAGTAATAAAGGAAAAACAGTGGACTGTCCAACAGAAATATCAAGTCCAGATATGTATCCTTCTGCCCGTTAGTTGTAAACTGGAATCAAAATTATGTGGTACTTATTCTTCTGATAGTCAACAATAGCGAAGCATTAACATCAATGAATTTAGTACCAAAAGTACTTTCTGTAATATTCAGGCACTAAATGTAATAATACTTCAGTCACTGAAAGTATGTATCGTTTCCGAGAGCATAGATTAACATGAACTCTGACTGAATTTTCTAAGTAAATAGATATATTTGAAATATTGTATGTGACGCACACCATTTATCATTAATCTGAAAACATACATATACTTTCCCCATATTATTAAATGAAATAACGCGGAACGAACGCAAAATGAACGAGAAGCGCAAGATGTAGAACGTTGCCGAGTGCAATACTAAACAATAAATTGTAAACGCTAAACCATACATAATAAACGAGAAACCATACACGATAAGCAATAAACCATAAGCACTAAACGGGCATCCATAAATTATAAGTGATACACCATAAATGATAAACGAAAAACTATAGACGATGAACGAATCGAAAGAGAATACCGATACAATTCTCTCATTTCCTTCATATATTTAGTTTCATTATCGAAATTAGAATGATGTAATTGAAATTGAATATGAACCAAACTGATTCAAGATTGAAAGAAATCGTCTTCCTATGATGCGACAGGCAGTTTTAACTCAAAGTTACGAGTGTATGAAGATGGTACCACTTTTCTTGTTTAACTTTGCAGTAGATAATGCAACAATTTCCATTGAAATGTTAATTATTCACAGACACCATTTAATTTAATGACCGTGTTTCCGTATCATTTGAGGTACGGAAAAAAGTACACTAGCATTGATACATAATTTATAAGATCTAAGTAGCTGTCAGAAAAATCATGGTCTTCCTTTTCTTTTGTTTCTTTCTTCATATTTTCAAATTAAATTGCCTTTTGGTGTCAAGTTGGAGAGATTAGAAGACTGCGAGATTAGAAGACTTTCCAGACAGTTTCACACCAGTACACTTATAAAAAAGAGCACATGCTTCCAAATAATTGAGAACTATGAGCAGATTGACTTTCATAGAGACGTGTTTCTGTAATAGTTTTTGCTTGTCTAGCAGCATGAGAAAGACTACTTGTATTAATGATGTTTATATGTATACACTGTTTCTGTTCTTACAGCAACGAGTATTGAGTAGAGAAAAGGTATTATGGGGTTGAAAAAGTGAGTATCTAATTTTTAAAAAGGCAGCATCAAGGGGAGTAGCGAGTTAAAAATGTGAGTATAGAGTAGAGATAAGCGACTGAGTAGACTTATTTGTAATAATAATAATAATAATAATAATAATAATAATAATAATAATAATAATAATGTAATTTATATGATTATATAATAGAACAAGTCTTGCATTTGATAAAGATTCATGGCACGCTCTACCTTGAAGTCAATACCACATGAACCGTTGTAATACCTGGATTTATTTCAAACTCACGCAATGCAAGTGAGTCAGCCCTGAACCACTACACATGTATATTTTCTAATCAGCGCCGACGTCATTGACGAATGCATAGATGCTGAGAGCTGGGAGGATTACGTGTCAAAGAATCATTTATTTGTTCCGCAGGCGCTGGCTTCATTCATGAAAGTCTTTTCTAAATATTCTCTTCTTACATAATGTTTTTCTTAAATCTGACCATTTACCCATCTATCAACACCTATAATTAACTCAACCAGTTCTTACACTCACACAATGGCCATTCTCTCTGAAAACAACAAGTTTATTTTAAATTCTAAAATGTAATATACCGTTAACTGACACTAATAGGCTTGTTCCACGTGCAAGAAGACTATTTGGACATTAATCACCCTAGTTTACTTGATGCATGGATAACACCTGTCCTCTGCCGCGGGCCTCTGTTGCACCTCATCAAGTACAAGATATTTGTAGGTACTCAGTCAAGACAATAAACAAATCATTTAACCATTAAAGGATATGCGTCTCGAGTTTTATTGTATACATCAGATACATGCATTAACTGCTATGATAGCAACCGGCTGAAATTATCACCCATCCAACGGATTACCAATGGATGAGGTGTTAGTGATCCGTCAGCCAAATCACTAGCTTCGGGTTAGTTGATTAGCGTTAATTTCAAGCCTTGATTACCTCCTTTCCGTTAGAAGAATGCTCCCCAAATATATACTACTCATCATATGTAAAAATGCGATTATGTTCAAACCAATCCAAAATTTTCACCTGCATAAATAAATTCACATTTTGTGGCAGGTGATTCTCTATTTTTTAAAGGAATATTTTAAATGATTGAACCTTTTTGTGAACATACAGCAATCAATTAAGCTGAGTTTCCAGCATGTAAATGGATAATGATGGAGACTAGAGGTATTTATTGCATCAAAAAAAGTTCAGAACAAAACAATAATATATTTTAGTTAGATTCAAACCATGTACTATGGCGTGGCAGTCAGTCGCTCTACCATGTTAGATACTAAACTAGTTGCACATGTATATTGGCTTGCACTGTCTAGTTTGTGGTTGACGTCCTGCTGCTCTCCAACAATCCTTTTCTTTACTGACTACTGTAACACTGTCCTTATATTTTTCTTTATTTCTTACCTTTTTTTGAAAATGAAGCATACACAGTTTCAATTTGGCAGAAACAGTGTACATTGCATAGTACATGTGGATACGATCATTTTGTTGTGTACTCCACGGCATTATAGTACACTACAGGCCCCACTTTGTTAAAATCAATATTGTTACAATTTGAAGACACATCGGCTGAATAAAATGACCTTAAATGTATATCGGTTTTGATCTTACTCTATACATAATAATTAGTTTAATTTCAGGATGGATGTTTGTGTGTCAAATGAATGAACAAATGCGCTACAGTAAAATAGAGTCTACCATAAAACGTTAATTTCGCCAAGCTTCAATACAGAATTTAATATAAAACGTTAACTTTTGTATGCTTTATCTATAAACAACAATAATTGTCTTATCTTTCTATTAGTTACAGCATCCTTTCTGTGATAAATTGGCAATGTTCAGGCAGTTAATGAACAACATACTACTTAATGTACATGCCTCTCATTCTCACGTTACTTTATTCTGAATTCCCGCTCAGCCTTTCTCAAAAATTATACCATGCACGCAAGGTAAGTTAAAATTTAGAAAGGAGAAAGAAAGAAGGAAGGAAAGAAAGAAATACTGTTTAAATGCATTTTTGTTTTCTTCAGAATTTTTGAAAGTACAATACTGGTATTTGATTACTGTATGAAAGGTCACTCTCATACAACAAGAGCTAATAACGAACAAATGGATATAAACTTTTGCGTCTTGTGCATAATGTATTCTTTCATCGTATAGTTTCATTTATACTCAAATTTTACTTCATTTTATCTACTCGATACTTGCCTTATTTTACTTGATACTAGCTTTTCTTTACTCGATACTCGTTATTCTCTACTCGATACTCGCTTTTCGTCACTCAGGACTCATTTTTCTCAACTAGATACTGTTATTAGAATGAGAGTAAACGTCATTCACTTACCGGACATAAAGAGACAATTCCATGAAGGTGACAATGCCGTGCAGTTGACAATGCAAAATGCTAGAATAAATTTAATTTTAAAAAAATTCGTCATCTTTACTTTGAATTCCACAACATAGGTAAAGGAAAATAGACAAATATATCACTGTACATATTCCATCCATCTGCATGTCTGTCTGTCCACTCGTAGTTAATTGAAACTTGTTGACACTCTATTATATACACTTTTGTTTGGTTTGTTTGAAACTTTATTTAAGTACAGGGCAGATCCAGTGTTACATCTGCTACAGTGTCTGTGAAGGAATAAAGTGATGCTCAGATATGTGTGTATTTAGAGAGAGAGAGAGAGAGAGAGAGAGAGATGTGAGTTTGGATATGTGGTTGAAAATTGAACTGTTCGCAATTTTAAAGACTAATATTTAAACTGCTCACGATACCCACCATGTTCATACCAGCCCTATAGACCCTTATTCATAACTGCCCACGATACCCACGATGTTCATACCAGCCATATAGACCCTTATTCCTGAGTCATAACTTATATACTATAGAGATAACTACCCAATAACCATATACAAACCTTCCTTGGAAAGATGAATTATTCAGGTATGCAACAAAAATTGCAATTGGGTGTATGTTTACCCCATAGACCTTGATCACAGGGGCATACATTGGGGTGGGGGTGCGAGGGGGAAGATAAAGTGATGACGAGGGGACTATGTGTTTTACAAACACTCTAGTTATGGATTGATTAACTTATCTGTTGTTAACCCTTGAAATATCAAAATACTCGCTAACTTATGACAATTTCCACACTGTAATTTTTACAATTACTGAAGCAGGTGTTCTGTGCACAGATTATCACAAGGAGCTGCCCCTTATCTGGTATATTGGCTGATCACTTGGATAAGTATCTCACCTAAATAATGACCAATTAGCAAGTTACTAATAAATAAAAAAACAAAAGACGCTGTGTATCTGGGATACAGTTCGGAGCTACAAGTTATCTACGTATACAATTTTATGTTTAATGTAGTTAGTAACTCGTCCACTAATCCATTTCATGCACCGTAATAAGCTATAACAAGAAAACTCTGAGTGGGACCTTTCTGCTATGCGTAAGTTGAATACAAAATGCAGATGGCATATGAACTTGACCAAATTAAATGGATATCTTTGTTTTTACATATCAAGTTTTAAAAATGTAAGAATGTGATTTGACCCAAATCATCACTTTTCTTGTGTTATCGTTAGAAAATGTGGTAAACGTTAATATTCGATGCCTCTATTTCTTGCGTATTAGTATCATATCTGATTTATTACGTGCGAGTGGTAAAATACATGCACAAATAATGTATTAGTCCTCATCATGACTAGGGACTTTAGCCATGATATTGGCAACTTGGTCATATCATACTAGATGCAATACCCACATGAATTCCACTCTCAAGCATCAGGTACTTATAATGATCTGTCAAAAGTTCAAATTCAGCGCTGAATATCTTTTAACTCAGATCATGAACTGGTTTCGGTGCA
Organism: Margaritifera margaritifera; assembly: GCA_029931535.1. NCBI lineage: Eukaryota > Metazoa > Mollusca > Bivalvia > Unionida > Margaritiferidae > Margaritifera > Margaritifera margaritifera. The sequence goes on from JAQPZY010001148.1 coordinate 513,688, forward strand.
CCTAAACAATAAGCTACCATCAAAGTACGGGCAAGAGATAACATCACCATTTGAACAAGGAATGTCAGGACATTAATACCAGCAGGAGTTAACCCATGAGATGGGACGATACCAATGGCACATCCTTGGACTCTGCGAGATGCGCTGGTAAAATTTCTGAGAGAGATCAACAGATGACGGACACGTGATCTACTTCAGTGGGAATGAGAACAAGCATGAACATGGAGTCGGGTTTATGGTACACAAGGACATTGTGAGTGCAGTCATGGGTTGTCGACCAGTGTCGAACAGGATGATTTCAATCCGCGTAAGGGCATCTCCCTTTAACATCACTATCATACAGGTCTATGCCCCAACATCTGACCATGATGACGAGGAACTGGATGAGTTCTACGACCAGCTTCAAATTCTCATAGACCAGACACCCAAGAAGGATATTCTGGCTATTCAAGGAGACTGGAATGCTAAGGTAGGAGAAGACGCACAAGCAGACTAGCGAGAACCCTGTGGTCCATACTGTAATAAGCAGACCAATGAGAGAGGACTCAAGCTCATGGACTTCGCCACATACAATAACCTAGTGCTAACGAACACCCTTGGCCCCCACAAACTATCCAGAAGATGGACTTGGCACAGCCCAGACGGAAAACATCACAACCAGATTGACTACATCTTGGTGAGAAAGCGCTTCCGGTCTAGCGTAAACATTGCCAGAACACGTAGCTTCCCAGGAGCTGATATAGGAAGCGACCATGATTTCCTGATGATGACTATCAAACTTCGTCTGAGGAAGACCAATAAGCCAAGACAAGTTAGGATCAGGTTCGACCTTGAAAAACTTAAAGATGCAAGCGTGGCACAAGCATTTGAAGCATCAATAGGAAGGCAAATTTGCACCACTCACAATTCTGGGACATGAAGAAATAAACCTAGACTCCTTGATCATCACCTTCAACAAGGCAGTAATAGACACAGCCGGAGATATCCTTGGCAAGCATCGTAGAATAAAGAAGCCTTGGGTCACAGCAGATATCCTCGACCTCTGCGATGTGAGGAGCAAACTGAAGAGTAAGCGAGGAGATCATGAAGGAGCAAAAAAATACAATGAGATTAACAACAGGATTAAGAAGAGCATAAATAAAGCAAAAGAACGCTGGTTAGAGGACCAATGCAAGGAAGTCGAGAAAAGCCTGAATTAGAATGACAGTAAAAAGGCATACCAGTTGGTGAAAGACCTGACAACAGAGAAACAGGGGAGATCCAATACGATTCAGGACAAGGATGGTAAGAGTCTGACAGAAAACCACGACATTCTTAACAGATGGACGGAATACTGTTCAGAGCTTTACAACCAGGAGACTTCTGGAGACCAAGCTGTACCAAACGTACCACTGACCACAACAGAGGTTGACCACCCGATCCTCAAGAACGAAATAGAGGCTGCAGTAAAGGCGTTAAAGAAGGGGAAGTCAGCTGGGGTAGACAATATACCAGCAGAAATTGTTAAAGCAGGAGGAACGTCCATGATAGATGTCCTCACAACGATCTGCAACCAAATCTGGCAAACAGGAGAATGGCCCACCCCATGGACTCAGTCTCTGATCGTGACTCTTCCTAAAAAAGGGAATCTACAACTGTGCCAGAACTACCGAACAATCAGTCTCATCAGTCACCCAAGCAAGGTTATGCTTAAGATCATCCTCAATAGACTGAAACCCCAAGCAGAGCACATCATTGCGGAAGAACAGGCAGGTTTCAGAGCAGGACGTGGCACTACAGAACAGATCTTCAAGCTCAGAATCCTCTGTGAAATATATCCAGCATCAACAGAACCTCTATCATGTCTTCGTTGACTTCAAGAAGGCTTTCGACAAGGTATGGCATGCAGCCTTGTGGGCCACCATACGGATATGCAACATAAACGCAAAACTAATCCGCACTATCAAAACCCTGTATGACAAGGCGACTAGTATAGTTCTCGTCAATGGCAACATAGGAGACTGGTTCAGAACCACAGTCGGAGTCAGACAGGGGTGGCTTCTCTCACCCACTCTCTTCAACATCTACCTGGAAAGGATCATGTCCGACGCCTTGGAAGACCATGAGGGCAGTGTCAGTGTTGGAGGCAGAACAATCACTAACCTGCGCTTCGCTGATGATATCGATGGCTTAGCAGGAGATGAAGAAGAAATGGGAACCTTAGTGAACCGTCTCAATCAAGCATCACTAAGATATGAAATGGAGATCAACGCTGAAAAGACAAACCTAATGACAAACAACCCTAGTGCCATCCAAAAGGAAATAAGAGTGAATGAACGGAAGCTGGGCACAGTAGCAAGCTTCAAGTACCTATGTGCTATCGCCTCTTATAAAGGTTCAAAACCTGAGGTTCTTTCCAGGATTACGCAGACAACAGCTGCTCTGGCTAGGCTGAAGCCTATTTGGAAAGACCGCAACATCACGCTTGGGTCCAAGATCAAGCTTATGCGCTCCCTCGTCGTGTCCATATTCCTACATGCATGTGAGACATGGACCCTAACAGCAGAAATAGAGAGAAGAATCCATGCCTTAGAGATGAGATGTTATCGAAGGATCCTGAAAATCTCATACTTAGACCACGTCTCTAATGCGGAGGTGCGCACTAAAATCAAAGGCGCAATTGGACCTTATGAAGATCTGCTCACCACTGTAAAGAAACACAAACTAAGATGGTATGGTCACGTCTCACGCTCAACTGGCCTGTCAAAGACAATCCTACAGGGCACAGTGAGAGGAAAGAGAAAACGAGGCAGACAGAAGAAGAGATGGGAAGACAATATCAAAGAGTGGACAGGCATAGACTTTGCAAAGTCCCAAAGAGCAGTGGAGAACAGGGCGAAATGGAGAGAGATTGTCGCAAAGTCATCAGTGGCGCCCCTCCGACCAGCAAGGTTACTGGACAAATGAAAAAAAAAAATGAAATGAAACAATAAGCGGGATCAATTTTGTAGTGTTTTATAAAGACATTCTAAATTCTTCCAAGATGTTACACAACATTAAAGTTTCTTTTTTCAAGTTATAGTCATGTAGATCACCTAATGTTTGAATGATGAAGTGTAACATCACATCGTGCACATACTGGTAATCGTCACAAGATATTTTTGAATCTCTAAGTGATGAGTGAAATTTTCTTTTGGAATCGTAGATGTTTAATCGAATGTATCGAAACTCTTCAAGTACTCATTTGGATAGATGTCTTTTCTCACAAATTAGGTTTCATTCCAACAAAAACGTTTCATTGTCTCAAAGAACTTGTCATTGTTTAAATTACTACTCAACTACTATAGTGACTGGCCCATCAACCAAAAGTTATCTACCAATCTAATCATTCCTTTTAGTGAATGGCCCATCAACCAAAAGTTATCTACCAATCTAATCATTCCTTTTAGTGAATGGCCCATCAACCAAAAGTTATCTACCAATCTAATCATTCCTTTTAGTGAATGGCCCATCAACCAAAAGTTATCTACCAATCTAATCATTCCTTTTAGTGAATGGCCCATCAACCAAAAGTTATCTGCCAATCTAATCATTCCTTTTAGTGAATGGCCCATCAACCAAAAGTTATCTACCAATCTAATCATTCCTTTTAGTGAATGGCCCATCAACCAAAAGTTATCTACCAATCTAATCATTCCTTTTAGTGAATGGCCCATCAACCAAAAGTTATCTACCAATCTAATCATTCCTTTTAGTGAATGGCCCATCAACCAAAAGTTATCTACCAATCTAATCATTCCTTTTTACGGTTATTTCATTACCATGCTTCATGAACCGATCAATTGTGAAAACCTTGGTAAGTGGAATATATATCTTGTTATTATTCTGTATTATTCTCCCCTCTTCATCTGAATCATTTTAGAAGCATCTTAATAAACAGGTTACCGTCATACCAAGACAAGTTGTGTTTAAACAAAGGAATGCAGTTTGATATTTTAAATTTAAATTACAAACTTTATTAGCAGGACGTCTATATTTACCAGTTAAATGATCGTGGCAATAAACTTTAATATCTACTATTTTTGTTATAAACGTGACATGTATTCCATGAGTCAAAATGTTTTTCATTATCCTCTGTGAACACCATACGTTTTGCATTTTTCGGCTTTAATTGGTCGTGCACTATTTTTGCTATTATACCCAACCACTTGAAAAACCCTTTAATACAATAAATACCTATGTAAATGATTGGTCTGTAACATTTACCTCATTAAGATTTGTCTCTCTACCCAGGAATAATTGCTTAAAGGATATAACCAAAATATTACCCAATTCTCACATAGACAATTGATGGGCTTGTAGTGTGTGTTGCTTAAAAAAGATTGAGGTATGAATGTATAGACGTAGTCTGTTGGTGTCAAAATGACCTGATATGGAAATTTGAGAAGACTATTTTATATAACTTGATCAGGTGCAAATGAAAAATAAAATACAATGATAAGAACTGGTTTCTTATTTTAAGTTGAAATTAAAGTTAATTATTGAAACATCACAGAAAAAAGATGTTTTAATAAAAAGAATTTAATATTAAAAAAATAAGAGCATTCATATTTCAAAAACTTATATTGTGCAACTTTTACGTACAATATAAATATGGTGAGCTAAGGGAGTATCAGCACGTTTTCTATCTCAATTCATGCTGTTTAGCATTAGACTTCATAGGACTCTACCATCCCGCTATTAAGATCATGTTCTGTTAGACTGCAAGTGCCTAGTTGCATTCAGAACCATTGCCGATAGTATCTGAAACTGGGTATGTGTAAAGATGGTCGCCAGACCAATCAAAAACATTACGGGTTTTAGGATCACTCCCTTGGGTTATGCTCTAGGGGTGGGATAAATTTGCCCCTTGGTATTAACTTGGAAACTATTGAGATCCCCAGCCTATACTGATAGATACAATTACTGTGCATGAAAAGACCAGAATACCTACGCATTCAAAATCATCCCTATGGTCATGGCTTAGTGTCCCTGGGGTGCTCAAATGTCCACTGTGTCCAAACTTGGAAATTGTTGAGATGTTCACCCTATAACCATATAAACACTTAATGATCACGAAGACTTCAGTTCAGACACATAATCATCTTTAGACTCTGTCTTTTGACAAACACCCAGCGCGGGCTTATGCAATGGTAAGCCATCGAATTTTTATAGTTTTCATAATTGTTTCATGGAAGAAGCTTTAATGTAACTATCAATTACAGTCTTTGTCTCAAAGCCTGTACTATAGATCATAGGAATGAGACTTTTAAGTTTAGTTTACTCTGTTTGATCATTCTCGCTCAGAAAGATCAAATTAGTCGACGGTACGTGCCGATATCTTGGTATTTTGTTTTTATTGGATAAGAAATCAAACAAATATTACATAGCCTCCTTCGCAACTTGGGTGAACGGTTCTTTGTCGGTGGAGATCAAAGTATCCTTTTAGGGCTGATGAAAGTAGCAAAAGGTATGTGTTTGGAGAAACTTCCATATTTGTCAGATGATATTGGAGAAGGAAGGATGGCAAAGAAGTTGTTGAAATCAGGAATTATATCCTGAAAAGAATCAATCCTCCCGGAGTTAAGAAATCTTTAATCGGTCAAAGGTATTTTTTGGAGATTACGTAAAAATTTAAGTTTGAAGGACAAGAGCCTTTTCTACATATCAAAGGCTGGGAAAATTAAAGTTGTTACTGAGTCGGAGAAATAGACCATAAAGAGTGTACACTGTCACAAACATGGAGGGCATCGTAGGGTCAACAAAACGTGAATATTTCTTTTCAGATCTTTATTTTTGAGATAAAAGGAACAAAATTCGTCTTAACCATAAATTAGTACATGCATATATGTCAATGAAACAAGTATTATAGCATATTAATGCACGGAATTCAGTTAATGTCATGCCAAATTTATTTTATAGGACCATCGTGTTTAAGTTTTAAACTGGTTCTTTCCAAACCATTAATATTATTATTATAATTATTATTATTATTACTATTATTATTATTATTATTATTATTTCAATTATAGATGGAATATTCACCATATATCCATTGCCCTGTGTCACTTTAGGGTAGCAAATTATATGTAACTGTTCTCAGATGCATGCTACATTGTTTCTTGAGCAAGTCATACCCACCAAAAGTCAAGAGAAATAATCAACAAAGGAAACTAATAATGTCTTCGAAAAGGTCATTGTCAAGGACGGATGATCAGCCGCTCATTGTGCATGCGCCAGCCAGCGCTTACTTGTTTGTGCAAAATATAGATAATTGTATTATAAGGACTCGTCGTAAAATAAATTCATTCGTAAATATTTGAGTAATATATTGCTATTTGTACAAACTACCATCTTTTATCCATACGTATATGATGATAATGGTAAATAAATGAATGTTCCCCGATCAATTGAAGTTAGCCCTTATTTCGTGCTAGAATTTATATCCTCACGTTTTTTTTTAAAAAGCCCCAGGGATATTGTGATAGCCTCCGTTCTTGACGCTAACTCCTCCTACCTGTTTAGCTGAATATTGACAAAACCTAGTGGCTACGATTCCCCATGATGTAAAGTGGCACGAGACGTATTTTATTTCGGTCTCCGCCCCACGCCTACAACCTCTCGTCACCGGTATGGGTCTTGGTAAGGGTGGGAGTGTTTTTCATTCAAAAAAGTTCAATAAGATGCAAAGCATATGATGTAGCCACCTGAAAATTGGTATATGTCATCATTACACTCAGTTACGTTATATATAATACGAGTTTTGCGCTAGTCGTCCCCTAGGTATGGGGGCTTAGCCCCTGGGTTTTAACTTGGAAACTATTGAAATCCCTACTCTATAATCATATATACACTTACTGGTCATGGAGAGACGAAAACATTCCCGCAGTCAAATTCTGCCCCAAGTCATGCTTAACCCACAGGGCCTACCTGTATGTGGAACCGCGTCACAACTTTGGAACTATTGAGATCTCGCCCTATAACTATATACACACTTGCCGGTCATGAAAAGACAACTACATTTACACAGCCACTTTGGATCCTGAGACTTGCCTAACCCTCAGGAGATTATATGGATGTAGTCTTTGGACCTCATCTACCCCATCTTACCCGCCTCCCCCCTTCCCCCTCCCCCGCCTCAATCCAAGGTTAATCTCTGTGTGGCGTTTAGGTTACTTACTGGTCTTGGGAATTGGGAAGATGAATTCAGACATATAATGGACTTCGGCCTTGGTCTTCTGACAAACATGCGTGGGCATATGCGATGGTGGGTCAACGACTTTTTTTTAGTTTCAATTTGTGACAATCTAAAGCACATAGTTGCTTTTCTTTTTAACAAATCACCTTGATCATTTTATATTTCTTGGATAAATATGCCATTTAATGGTAAAATAAGTTCTGAATATGTTAGAGCAATTTTCATCCCAATCGAAAAAAAAAACAAAAAAAAAAAACAAACAAGCAAACAACATATTTCAATTAAGCAGCTATTAAAAAACAACCGTATATTGATTAAGAACAACTAGCCAATTACCCTCTTCATTTATTTCTTTCTTTATGAATTTCTTGTTTTACAGTCACATCTGTACTAAAGATCACCTGTTGAAAGAGACCATCTGTTTTAAGAGATCACAAAATTCCAATCCAAACAGTTGATCAGCATCTGTATTACGAGACACCTTTCTTCAGAGACCAAATTTTTGGGTCCCTTAGGACAGGTTTCCCCATATTTATTTATTTATTTATTTGTTTATTTATTTATTTATTTATTTATTTATTGTTTTTGTTGTTTTTGTCAATGATGAATGTAGATTAACGTGATTTTCTTAATTTCCCCAAAATATATATTGAATCATCATCATCATCATCACTATTAAATATAATTAACATATACCATCAGTTTTATTTTGCGAACATTTATGATTCACGTTGTTTACACAGAAATATTTACGTTCAGATACATTTAAATGCACATACAATAAATATAAGCAGCACCCGCTGATAGTTACTATGATGTGGACTGTCATGAGCTGTTCCTGAAAATTTTGATTTGACGCAGTTGCCTATTCGCGTTTTACATACAATGGTACAATAATTGGTATACCCTTTCTTTCGTTCTACGAATAATCTTTACTGATAACAACTTCTTTTAAGATAAATATGTCATTTAGCCAATATGACTGTAACACATTACGTGCTTTCAGTTAACGGTAATTAGGTATTTAATGATGACAAGGTTTCAAAAATCTAAACATGATTTTCATATCAAAACGACAGTACACAAATCCAGACAGGTCTAACCAACAGGACCATGCTGAAGAAGAATATTTGCGTAAGGATACGGTTAATACTATATTCTACAAACCCGTTGTCAAAAGGACAGATCACAGATGTTTGGAATAAAAGTGAGAAATTATCATGGGCAGACCAGTGCATGCCGTGAAAGAAAGATATCCTCTCGTCCCAAAACGACAGCGCCTATGAGGGGTGATCGTAACTGTCTTTTGAGAACATTCAGCTACTTGCTATTTGGTGTCCAGTCATACCATATGTTAGTCAGGGACTATGTAATAAATTTCATACGAAAAAACAAGAAGTGTTCGAAACAATAGAATCACGGCCAGTAATTACGTCAGTCATGCATCGTATGTACAAGATATTACAATGATGTTCGGATTTTATGCAAACTTGTCCAATAGGTACTGCATACATTTGAAATAAGTGAGTATTCACACGTGCGTGTTTGGAGAATTTTTAAAAAAATAAGAAGCCGCTTACACTTGCTCTCGTGAAAGGTTATATACCTTTCAAAACACTAGTCCAGTGATTGCTCCTGTTTAAATCGTTTAATTTTCCTGTTTGTGCTCCTTGTTCAGGATTTAAATACATCATCAATAAACATACATTACTTAATTACTAAAGAATTACCCTTATGCCTTTTGTGTAGGTAGGGTATGAAATGCATTATCTGATTTTAAGTGGAATCCCACTTATAACCAGAGTATGAATATCAGACCGTCTTTTTAAAAATAAAAAATAAAAATAAAAATCTATGGAATAGATATATTAGGCATAAGGGTGATATACATTTTAATTAAAAGTTTTTCATGGTAGCAAACAAAACGAACAGTTGTGAAATAATAACTGTTGGGGAAGACACATCACCTTTAATGAGACAATATACACGACAAGACGCTTTTGCAGTCCTATTACTTTTACTTCGTGAAGACAAGTTACTCCAACGGACTATTAGATCGATAACAAAAGTTTTTTGGCTAGTAATTTGTGTTTCAATGTTTTCTCATCTTACTAATCCAAGCAGAAACTTGGAAAATTAATGTTTTTTTCACAAATATTGAACAATGGACATAAGAAAATACACACACAAAGGTGAAGGTGCAGATGTTGTAGGAATGGACTTTCATTCAAAATCTGAATATGTAGACACAGTTCAGATCTTACAACTCTATAGTTAGTGTGTTTTCTATATTTCTATTGAACTTCTCTGTTTACCTGTTCATTTGGTGAACAGAAAGGCGATTTTGTAGGCATGATGATCATTCGAGATGGAGGTGAACGTGTATATTTTGAATAGCATGAACGATAGTAGATAAAGAAAGAACCGTGATTACACGTGTATACTATTTGCATTTCCCTAATACGAACCTAATGTGGTGTTGACACACAGCGTGCGTCAAATGACTTATTTGTGACATGTTATGGGAAAAACCAGTATCCTTCCGTCTACGCTGGAATATATATTTCAAGATATTTCAACAACATGAAATAATATTACAAAGTAACAATACAGAATGCCAGGTCAAGGTTGAAGCATGTTGAGAATGTTGCACAGGGAGAGTACGTTTCTACTCCGGTAGGCAACGGAGGGGAGGGAGGGAAGACACCATTATGTAGCAGAAGTTAGATGCACTTAACCCGTTATTGATAAAACGGCAACAAAGGAATACATAGAGGGAATAATGGGGGAAATTGTCACACAGAAAGTACTGGAGTCTGCCCTAGAAAAGATACAGAATGCTCTTAGACAAAAGCAAAAAATAAAAAAAAAAAAGAGCAAGAACAGATGAGTCTGGCAGTAATTAACTGAAAGGAAAAGCGTTCACCCTGCAAGCTTATAATAATCTCGTCCGATACATCAGCCACCAAACTTTACACTCATTCGCTCAGTTGAAAGTTTTGGTTGCTTTGGTCATGTGATTCGACTAGGCAATATTATCCGTCATTTTTGTTTTTATTTTTTTATTTTTTTGTCTAATCACGTGTTATGTATAGCTAGATGATCGCTTCCTAAGTGCATGTGACAGTCATATGATAAATCCACGGACACTCGGTTCGAGTCGCATGACCAAAGCAGCCGAAACTTTCAAATGAGCGAATGAGAGAGTGTTGCATCTGACTGGTTGCTGGATCTGATGGAACAGCCGGATGTAGCCATGCACAGAAGTTTGGGTTGAGTTCTTCCAGTGTGGATTTACAAGTAGTCAAACAAAGGGTTTGATCCGGAAATATTCTGTACATATAGCCTAAAGGACGCTTCAACCAACATTATTTCTCGAGCCGCAAGAAATACCGGTAAGTGTCTAAAAAATGTAAACTGAAGTGCTTCGGCCAGAATTGTCTGCACCAATTTCACAATTTGATGAATAGATGACATTAGACCCAAACCGTCCATCTGTATGGGTACAGGTTTTGTGGCTGATTTATCGGACTAATAATGATCAATTGCAAGATAAAGCTAAAAAGCTACATGAAGAAACGAGTAGCATAAAGGCGCTTAGATAGAGATAACAGAATTTTGAAAAAATGTTTGGACGATCTTAAACAGTACGTACAAATAGAAAATATCAAAATGTACGGAATAGACGATACAGATGAGAATGAGACATATGAACAATTCACTGAGAAAGTAATCACTTTGCTTAAGCAACACGTTGAAGTTGAACATGTCGCCAGGTGATATCCGCATTGTTCATCGATTAAGAAAATTAAGAAAATTTTCAGAAGAAACAAACAGGACCATATTTGTAGAGTCTCATCAAGAATTTAAAAGTTTGAAATTCTCAAGAAAAGGAAGAGCTTTAAAGGTACCAGCATAATGATTTTTTAAAAAAAAGATCTGATCAGGTCGTCTATGGTTTCCTTGATGTCCGTAGAAAACAAGATAGAGTAACACAGCATGAATTTTCGAATGCAGACTTTTTGTTAAGCTGAAGGGTGATATAATAAAAAGAGTTAGACAACGAGATGACTTGTCGAAACTTTTGGAATAAATGTTATAAGAATGTCTTTGAATATTACTATAAAATAAAGATAGTAAATTATTTTATAGCATTTGATAAATCAGACATTTTTACATAAGGGGAGAAATCAAATTAGTTCGAACGTATGATCCGCAACTTTTTAATGAATATATCCTTTCCTCAATAAGTGATCTTTAAACAAATAATTTTTTTAAGGGCATTCTTTTTTCTGTATTAGTGTAAAAAAAATGAAAAGTAATCGTGTATATAAAAAATGTCAGTGTTAAAATTCAGTTAAGGGTAGATGTTTTTGCACAAAAAAATGCTACTTTTCTTAGATCTACTGACGGAATCATCATATTGTGCACTTTGTATGCTGTGTCATCAGAAGGGGAAAGTACAAATACCGACTTATTTACGAAGTTGGAGTGATATAGTACAAGGGAAATAACTCTTCCCTTAATCCCACAACGGGATTTCTAGTATACCTAAATATACGACTTTATCGAGTTTAAGGAATTTATATTACACTACACAAGAGTTTTCTGCCAACTTCAAGTCGAAACACTGTTTTTTTTTTATCTCTTTGAGCAGTGAACAGGGATGGAGATAGAAAGTACACCAAATGATCCTTTGTATGTTTAATTCAAAAAAGTTCAATGTAAAATTAGATATAGAGAGAAAATTAATTTAAACATCGCGGATTACATTTGTCACTATATATTACAGGTATGCAATATTTTTTTAAAAATCTAGTTACTTTTCATTTAATTCAACCCAGCGTTCGACTCGCTTACCCGGTATATATTATAATCATGGTTATGAATGATGACATACTGTAACACATAAACCGTATACAAAACGTTTTCCTTTTTTTTTTTTTTTTTTTGCGGGGTGAGAGTGTGGGGTGGGGGGTTGTGTGTTTAGAGTTTAAAACATTCTGATAAAATTTGTTTCCCTTTCTTTATATTTCTGTAGTGTACTTTATGATTGGCATTCTTCCCACTCCATCCCAGATATTAATAATACGGGCTTGTATATAATTAAGGGTGTGTCATGCATTTAGCACATGAATATATTCGTATCAAATATATATGTACCTACGATTGCACTTTAAGCTCAATAAGACAGGTCATTATTTTCAACCAATACTTAAATTTAGCACGACATTAAATAGTCAGATGAGTCAAGCATTATTTCCTCACAGTAACTGTACATGCATCCTTTTAGCAAATTATCACATGCTTTTATTAACTAGTTAAAACTGAAGTTTAGAAACTAGTCTGTACGATTTGAAAAAGATAGAAAGGTACATTAAGGTTGTAAAAGGAGAATAAATAAGCAGTTCTTGCTTTTCCTTTGTATCTGAAGGTTATTTAAATCCATCCCTCTATTCACCCAGTCCCATATCGGTTGTTATATGTACAAATACATACATGCATGCAAGTAATTGAACTTACGTACGATCGATAAATTTCTACTCATGCAAAGACGGAGTGCATATTCACAAGTTTTAATAGTCGGCCTGCGTTCAGACATATACAATGCCGCCGTTGTTCATCTATCTAAGCCTACATGAATCCTAGTACATTGACTACACAGCGATTTTATAACTGTTAAATCAATTCAGTGTTTACACGGACAGAGAATGGTCTTGTCATTAGGTTGAGCAACATTTATGCACACTGATAGGTGAGTATGATCAACTAATATCATTGAAAATCTTCTGTCAGTCAAAATATAATTACGCTAATATCAGTTATTGATCAGGATCTAAAAAATATACAGGTCTTTCTTACCTGAAAATGTGAGGGCTGTATGGCCCAGTCAGTTTCATTGTGCATTCGTACATACCTAAACCAGGAAATAAATTTGAAATCTAACATATGAAAGTAAATGGTTTAAAGATGTGTACTACAGTCTTGCACATTTCATTCAAACACATATGAGTCTTGATGTGACGGGGACGGGGGTGTGCAATAAATAAGTAATAAGTTTCCATCTTTTATGTTTCTAATGCCACTCTAAACTATTTATACGTATCTTTCCGACAAAATTTTCAAACTGGGATAAATATGAACCAGATACGATATGCTTAAACCCAATTTAAGGCAAAGAGAATTAACACTTTCAAGTCCTGCGCAGTGAATTGTGGATCACTATGATATCTCACTTCACCTTGAATGCAAATGCCATGTCTAGGAAAGAGAGATGTTTTCATGGTGCAAAACCGCTTATGATTTGGTGTGTATTAGCTTTGTTACATGAAAGAATTTGGTTCATTAATCCACGACTACTAAATGGTGTGAGTGTAAACAATCTGGATCATTAATCTACTACTACCTAATGGTTATACCCATTTCATACAAAAAAATTATTTACCATCATTTTCTTGGATTTCTTGTTCTCCAATGGTTGTCGGTTTTCTTTGATCTGCATTTCCAAACTCTTGGCATATGCTGCAATCGGCCAAGATCCTTTGTAACATTTGCATGTTCATGCCAAGATGACCTTTGAGTACTTTTGCATCATGCATTTTACTGATGGCTTGGAATGACGATTTTATACCGCTTGATGTTTTTTTCTTTTCTCCGTTTGTCTCTGAAAGCTCATCTTTCATCGCATGTTTTAGTTATGTTTCTCTTATGTGGCATGTCTGATTTTCCTCCAGCTTCACTTAGAATACGTTTATATTTTCAAACTGACTGTAAACACATATAACTAACTCTTCATCCATATTCTGATTAGGTCGAGTCCGTATATATGCATTGAAATTTTGAATGCGTCTACTGTGTCTCTTTGAGACAAACCAACTTGAAATCATACTTCTGCAATGTACAAGAAGTCTGGCTGTTCTTATGACGCATACTTGAAAAAACGTTTCGGGTGAGTTTTCAACCGTAACGTCGTTTCTCTATAGTAACTTAATCTTTTCGGAAAAAACAACAACAACCGCATATAGATATTTTTCAGTCTGAATATATCTTGTTCAGTTTCAGTCATTAATTTAGATGCACATGCGGTTGCTTTGTCGTCCTGCATTAGTACTGTAGCAAGACCTGATCAGGACACACTGCAACTGACTTTAACGGGCTCCGTGACATCGAAATGAGTTAGCACTCGTTCTCTAGTCAGAATATTTTTGCGCATCTCCTAGACACAATTTATGCCTTCTATCAGCAATATATTTATCGGTTCCGTAACTGTTAATATGTTTTTGTATTGACTGTGTCAGTGTGCAAGCTGTACCCAATAGTTTTGTCACCTCAATTGTGGTTTTGATTGGAGCTTTTGAAATTATCTTGATTTTCTCCAGGTCAGATTTCAAATATTGAACAGTGAGTTCGTGCCTTATATAGTAAACTTATTCTTTTCTTTGTTTAATGTGACCTGAAATTCTTGGCATCTTGCCAGATCAACCCTCGATATTTTGTCTTGCTCCTTTTTTGATCTACCAGCCGAAGGTCTCATAATATAACGTTGTAAATGTTGTTTTCTATTCAAGGTTCTCAAGTAATTGCGACATTCTAACATGGCCTTCTCTTATAGCAATATTTCCCAAAAAGATTTTATAAATGTGTTAGCAACTGACATCTTTTCTTTCCATGCGTGTTGTAGTTTCTTGAATGGTAGGAGGTGCTCTTCTGTGATAGATTTCAAAGACAATTTTGGAATGTAAACATATTATTTTTTCCTGACTTGGCTTGTCTAATTATGACGAGTGAGCTAACCATTTGGTGTTGCTAATAAAATTTCTTAATCACATCTTTGGTTTATATCTTATAATAAAGATTGTTTTGCTTTTGTTCAATCCGTGAAATGTTGTGCATATAGAAAACATGAAGTTCTTTTTTTGTATAGTCTTTTTCTGTGATTCTGTACCTTAGACACATTTTGTTTTCTTGTTAACCATTTTTACTTAATTTTTTCATGTAGTTTCTTGACTTTCTCCGATGGCTCTCCACTGGCTCTGCAAATTGTTGTTGATTTCAGTGTTAGCCGAACTTAATTGGTGGTTTATTTATTTATTTATTTTTTCTTGTTTTTTTTTTTCTTTTTTTTTTCTGGACCACTCAGCAGAAAATAATAAATTTGATCACTTAATAAAACAAAAAAGTCACACCGGGGATCGAATTTCTGGAACAATGAATGAAACAAAAATAAGACGTTCACACGGGTCGGGTTTCAGGACCACTCAATAAAAAAGTAATTGATCCGATGAGCGAATGTATAAAACGTGGGTTTCTTAACCACGCGAAGGTCTGATTTCTGGACCACTGGACACAAATTAATAAATTTGATGGACGAGTGTTTTCCGTACTGCTGAGTCAGAATAAAAATCACTTTAGTCATTGAACAGATTAGGTCTGATGGCAACACCAAAATAATTTAAAATGCTTTTCACAACATAAATAATTGCTCAAAGCTAAATTGTGACAAACTCATCAGTCTTCGGAGAGGTGATAACAACATTTCATAAATTTAACAAAAGCAACAGTTTCTGTATCAAGAGATAACGTGTATTTGTTCACAAGTTGCGATGGAATTTAAAGTATGGTCAAAGCTAGTTGTGTTACAAAACAACATTCAAAAGAAAACATTGTTTTTTAAATTACAGATTAGATTTAATGATGATAACATAGAAATGAAAAATCATTATCCCGGTTGCAGGATTGTTCAAACAGTTCGGTACGAAGAACGAATAAAGTACTTATTTAATGTGAAATAAATACACAGATTGGTATTCGGCTAAAGTTACAATACAATTCAAAGATCTTGTAAACTTTACGAGATATATCTACGGCGATTTAACAAAGATAGAGATATAATTCATGGAAAACAATGTACTCATCCTGTCATTGAAGATACGAAAGGTGAGCTGGACATTTTAAAGCTAAGACTTCACTATATATATATATATATATATATATATATATATATATATATATATATATATATATATATATATATATATATATAACAGTTTTGGCTTTCACTATGCTCCATCCTCATTTGCTAAGTAAAGGTTACACACAATAGATGAATTGCAACAATACGTCATTCAGGTAAAATAAAAAGAGATGTATAGAATTTGTTCAACTTGTAGGTTACAAATGGTACTGCAATGTCATGATTTAATGAATGAAAATATAGAATTAGAGATAAACATCAAACGTACTACTTATTCAGTAAGTCCAAAAACGTAATCAAAGTAAAATATTCGTTTAAATGAATAAAAAGCTTCTTGAACATGAAAATAGTTTAATATTTGGAACAATATTTAAAGATCCTATAAAGAATTCTAAAAGTTTAAGACTCATTATTAAAAATTGTTACTCGTAAATTCAGCACAATAAATAGCAAAACATCCCTAAGATAATGGCTAGAGCAGCAGTTACGATTGGAGAAATAATATATAACTGTCTGCAAGTTACAGGGAATAGTTTTTTATTCAACTTATTTAATCCAGGTGAAGTAGGTGAGGTAAGAATTTGACGGATAAAACGAATGGAAGAGTATCAACGAAAAATTTAAAAATTCATGTCTTTAAACAGATTAAAAACACTTAACTACTTAAATGAAAGATTGAGAGAACAAGATTTCGTGACACAGCACTTAAGCAGCCTGGAAGATGCTTTTTCGCTATACGCCTCTACTCACAGTAACGAAGGTGAAGATGATCTAACGATGCTGTAAAATTAAAATGCCAAGGCAACTAAAACTGAATAATTTCTATGAACCTTCTGATAACCAAGTACAATATGAATACTTTTCATTGTACTTGTGATGGGTGATATTGTGCATGTTGCTTACAAATATTTAAAGGTAACGTTTCTTTTTCAGCTCAGTACATATCTATAATTTTGTGTGCCTTCGCCATAGCCTTTAATATGCTTGTTTAGCATAATTAATGTCGACGTAAGGTAAATATATAATCCCTAGCAAGCAGGATTTAGTACCAGAGTGAGTTAAATACATCAATCCAGCATATCATTGTATCACACATACCTCGAGCAGCATTAAACCAGATCAAACTTTACAAATAGTAATACCAAAGTTAACTCTAAATATATTGATTTTGCATGGTAGTTTCTTAGTGTCGTTAACGATGCAGTGGTACACATTTGAGTTGCAGAAGGCAGACGTGAACTTTGATACAATGTGGTCCTATACAAAGGTGGACGAATAGTATATGATGGTCAAGTTGCGTAACACTGATTGTTAACAATAAAGGGTCGAATTACATTTTTTAAATATTTTGGGGCAAAACCGTGGTATATTTTAAACAAATGAGTTAGCTAATGCTTGCAACCTCAAGATTTCAGGTTCTCTCATCCGATTTATTCGTATAATGGTGTCCTGGACACAATCTTGCTATTACCCGTTACGTTTCTCATAACTTCCAAATTTATTTTTTCCAATTATGTTTCCTTCCATAGTACAGTTAGTGTGAAATTATTTGTGGCTACCTGTATTAGTTAGAACAAATATGATCGAGCAAGATCTTATGCAGGAAAATTGAGAAAGCTCGTATCAGAGGCATGTACATGGACAAACTATTGGCACAGACGCTGTAAAGTTTGTGGTGTAGAAGTTTATAATACCACTTCACTTCCAAATATTAACAGATTATTGTTCTCTTCATCGATGTGCTCATCCTCAAGACTTCCGATTTTTCAATTACACTTGAAAGTAGCTAAAGTGATCAAAGGAAGAAACGAATATTATGAACTGAAACATATTTGCCACAAGTTCGGTACGTTTACTTCTGAGTCAATTGCTCAATTGGTAATGACAAGTACAGGAATGAAATTGTTTTTTTTTTCTACGACTGCGTCACTCTGGGTAGAACCACTGACAGTGACCAAAATAAATGCAGCTAACTTCACACACTATTCACCCAGAATGAGCTTCAAGGTATTTTGATACTGTACGAAAAGAGCGGAGAAAGGGATCCTGAAGATCTCTGTGACTTGAGAAGGTCTGCCTAACAAGAATTATTTTCAGGATTTTCTATTGATACACCAGTTTTAAAAGGGACTGTTTGTTTTCGGTGAACAACACAAATACAAGAAATTGGTAAAGAAAGTGTCAAGAATTTTAACAAAGTTAATATTTGCATGCTGCTTGATTTGAGAAGCACGCACGATAACAGACTGCATGCAGGGGTCTTAAATTAGCCAACGTACAACAAGATATCCAAGTGCACCTAAAACGGAAAGAAATCTTTTAGGCAAGTATAAATGTATTTGAAAGGACCTCATAGCATGAAGTTACTAATTGCAGGAAAACGTTGCTTGCCCTAAATCTGATAGAGACTGAATATAAAGACTTTTTCGATTACATCGTTTTCATCCGTCCAACTTATTCTGTGGAAAAAGACTTTCAATATAAATGGGTGATCATGATGAATCCTGAAAATAATCTAGATGGTTCGAGTTACTGGTTGATATGTTCCACTTTGTTTCTAATTGATGACTCTGAGAATCTTGATGATTTGAAACAGAAAGCAACTCCCCCAACTAGATTAGCTTTTAATGGTAGACATTTTGACATATCAATTTGGGTAATCGTGCAAAAGTACAACTCTGCAATCAAAGATTTTGGAGAGAAAAAAAGTTGTTTAGTCGTCTTCCATAGTAAGGACAAAGTAATGAAAACTCTCTTCACTGAAAATAAACTCGCCACGGTCGAAGTACCAAGAGATATTGTACATGTTTTGAAAGAGAAGAAATCAAAAACTTTTAATGAGACTCTAGTTTCCTTTTCAATACAAGGCCCTACCGTGTCCTTTAGGTACTTTAGTTTACGTTATCAACCACACACAGCTTGTCGTCATAATAGACAATTCTACTTTGTTCATTTTGATGGTATACTTCTTATGTTTTTACGACCTAAGTAATGTTATTTCTTGGTAAGTTTTCTTGTGACTGAATAAGTAATTTCTGTTCATATCGAACATAAGATTCTTTATAATCATGCATTTATTAACATTCCTTTGCAATTCTTTCTTTTAATCGTTATCAGCCCTGAATGAGTACAATTTCACCCTTAACCCACAATATTCTGTTATTGGTGAGCCAGTTAGTTCATCCTTGAATAATCCAACATTTGTCTTGTTTGCTTGAGGGCTGCTATAGATGTTGTGCTTCTGATAGCCACTAGATGACATCATTCATGTCATTGTACAAATATTTTTATCTAGATATTACTACACATAAAAGCTGTAACGGTACAAAGCAAACGTATCTTTTCGACATGTATTTTTTTGAGGTTGAGAATTCATACACCAACCAGTTAGATAGCTATAACACTGTAAAACTACCATATCAGTTGGATGAATGTTTTTTTTTTTTTTTTCATACTAATCAACAGCATGGCATTGTGAAAAAGGGTTCTCCTGGCAAATGATGTGATTTTTTTCTAATTAGAAAAATTTAATTTCGTTTGCAAATATTTTGACTATTGTATTGTTACGAGGAGACTCAAAATGCTTACCGAACTCATCAATATGAAGAATTCCTTTTCGAATTCACTTGTTACTTTTATTTTAAACTTGTGTTAGGTTCTGTGTATGATTTCAGCCAAGACTGTTGTTCAAACAGGACAAATCTTCAAATCGGTCTTAGTTTTAGACCCAATCACACGTAGAACATTGAGTTTTTGTAATGTATAGCATACTTGTTTTAATTTTTAATGTGCATCATAGATTCGGTTCAGTTGGTTTGTACCCTTGTAGTCATCAATTTTTGTGGTGAAATTGTACTACTTTAATAACTGTACAAAATTGACCCATGGCGACATGTTTTATGAAACTTAATGATGCAAAATCCGCAAAAAATAGAAAATATTATTCACCTTTCCATGAGTCAGGTAAAGTTTCTAGCAGCTTTAATAGCTCACTAAAAGATAATACGAATACCGCAAAACAAAACGAAGACAACTATCACTGATACAGAGATACATGTGACAATGATGTCGCAGTATATGATTCACTTGTTGTTCACCTTTACTGTCTGCGACCTGATCCCCAGACGTAGCAAAGATACATGTTTCTCTCTTTTCTTTTTTTCTAAACTGTCGGCATAATATGTTAAATCTGCCATCATTTCAGGTGATAGAAATGAATACCTTGTCCGAACCTTCAGCAAGTACCCCACTGCTGTCTCCAGTTTCGTCTAACGGAAATTTAAGAGGACGTGCCACCATCAACGACGCCAATAAACGGCCCGATGTTCCTACCACATTGTGTTCTGTGTTTACTCTCAGCGTATGGCTGATCCTTATTGTAGTATTTTGTGAAAGGCTGGCATTTTATAGTGTTCTGAACAACATGGTACTCTTTTGCATATCGGAACTACACTTTACAAGTTCCCATGCGTCCATGACAGTTTGGATATTTATGGGTAGAGTATTCGTCTATAACTCCCTATTCATCAAATGCAATTAAACTGCTTAGTGTATGGAACCTAAGGGTTGGGCCATCCATTTATATAAAAACAACACTCAACAACCCACATGATAATAAAAAAAAACAATCTGATCGTATATTTTCGTGATTCACACCATACGTTGTATTTTTAAGGTAATAACACTCGTTCAGTCAGGATGCAATTGAGTGGAACTGGATCTAGCGATGACACATAACGAAAGCACGTGAATGAAATGTTTATTTATAGTGCAAAAAATTGATAATTGAATCTTTGACATCCTAACTCACATCCTTACTTCCATCCCTGACAAACTAAACTTAAACAACTGAAACACCTACCTTATACATGTAAAATAAGTTCATCAGCAAATGTCGCAAATGGTATCATTTGTCAACGGATGCGATAAATGCATGGTATATCCGTCGAACCAACGTCACCGACCATACTATGACTACCCATAACAGCTAAAAATACAACAACAGCTTGTGTAATACAAGAGACACACCTAGAAATGCGTTTAAATACGAATGCAGCGATATACATTACGCATGCGTGCACATAAACTAGCTTCGTTCCACATTAAATTCTTCTTTCATTAAAACGGCTGTTCGCGATTATTATTATAATAACCATGTGCGTGCATGAATCTGTCTACAAGAATAATCGCACCGGATCATAAATGCTCCAACGTTTCTTATCATTAAATGCGTAAAACATTTTCTGAATATAGCTTGTCTATTCATCTACAAAATATCTAGCCTGAAAAGACTATATTCTATCCGATAGCGTGTCCTTATACAACATTGGAATGTACAATAAATTCCGGAACATTCAGTATATTAAACAATTTCATTGCATACAACGGACAGCACGAAAAAATCTACCCCTGACCCCCTCCCCTCAACTGCCGGCGCTTTGTGCGTGCTTCTGTAAGTGAACAAAAATCGCTAATCTCAAATCGCCAATGCTAACATCATCCACCATGGGTAACGCTGTTCGCGGCAACGAAACCCAGTCTATATTTATGTACATATATAATACAAACAGTGTTTTTGTACACACAGTTTCGTGACACTTGTTTACTCCAAATTGTTTTCTTTTTTAAAAATACCTAGCCCAACCACCCTGATATCCGCCAAAATTATACAATCAGGCCTCCATTTAAACAACAACAAAAAAAAAACTACCAACCCTCCAAATTTTAAAAAGACCTACGACAACAACCATTCTATCCTCTATTATATTTTAAAAAAAAAACAAAAACATAGAGCAGCAACGATCCTATCTTCCAAAATATTTTTGAAAATCCCTTGCCCATCAACCCTCACCTTTCTCTCTTATTTTACTATTTCACACACCAACACTCTGCACTATAAAAATAATTTAAAAAATCAATTAAAAAAGAAAAACCACCTACCATCCATTTTGATGAAGAATAAAAATAAAAAAAAACGCAAACCCTACAACATTAAAAAAAAAACAAAGACTAGGTCACCAACATTTCTATCCTGGAAATCAACCTTACAAATTAAAATAAAAACACATTTTCTCCCCTTTTTTTCTTAATTACTACCTATTCCACATTATTTTTTTTAAAAAAAAACACCACTAGAATCTAAACGTTTTCAATCAATCTAAAAAAAACTTTTTCTCTCGAGCCAGACATGCCCCAATATTCTCCAGTAATAACACCCAGATAGAGTCAATATTTTGAAACAAAAGCCTTGCAAGAAAAACCTCATGTAAGCAGGCTTTGCCGTGAAAATGTGCATATAACACTGATACAAATTTTATGTAAATCTATGTGTATCAATTTAACGTTATTGGTTTAAGTACAGAATAATTATATTCTATTAAATTGTGATAGAATTCAATAACTGATAGCTTTGGTCAATAGACTTGCTAAATAGATTAACTGCGTATTTAACAGATTTAGTTAATAGATTTTTAAAAAATGGATGGTTAGTGGTCTGGGGTTTTGTAATAGAAATTGGAGCAGATTAGGGTAGATGACCAGGTAGATTTTGTTTAAAAAAATAATTTCGGAAGGTTTGTGGTTTTATATAAATATTTGAGGGTATGTAGTTTTCTTAATTTTCCAATAAAATTTGGATAAGAAGGTGTGTGTCTTAAAATAAATTGGAGGGTTTGTATTTTTTAAAGAGATTGAAGGGTTCGGTGCGTCTTTGCTTTTTATTTGGGGGTGGTAGGTGTTCTCTGGTATTCCAAAAATATTTGCCCTCCGTTTTTTGTGGTTTGTTTTGTTTGTGCTTTTTTTTGCCTTTTTTTTTTGCCAAAAAAGTTGGAGGATAGAAGTGTGATTAGCCCTCGGGCTTTATATAATAAATTGGACAATGCGAAGCTAGAGTTTGCTTTTTTAACATTTAAATGTATGTGGTGAGCCAGGAAAATATACGATCAATTTCTTTTTTACTATGGTGTGTGCGCTCTTGTGTGTGGTTTGGAGGGGGGGGATGAGTATGGTGTTGGTTTAAAGAAAGATAAAATAGGATAAAATGGTGGGTGTCCTAGGGGTATGTTTTATACAACTATTAATTTGTTCCTTTTATTTTCTGACTTTCTGACCGAAATCTAATTCTTTGACATTTTGTGGGCAAGATGATAATGTAGGTCTTCATAGTCCTAAAGTATGAATTGCCTAGGTGCACATTTCTTGAGTGTGAAGGTTCTATTTTAGATCGCTAATAATTGCGACAACTAAATATTTTATTTGGTTTAGGTTTTCTAAGGAAGTTATTTCTATGGATAATTACACATTACTTTCATTACATATTTCATGTTATTTGTACAATATTGCATTTTTTTTAGGTTGGAATCACAAACCTATTAGTGTGCCCATTCAAAATCAAAATTCAGTTACAAATATAAAATAATTCTGCTGTACATGTTTTTCTTTTTTTTTTTTTGTTTTTTTTTAAATAATAGCAAAAATTACACCTGAAACTGATAACAAACTAACATAGTTCCTTCTTAGTTCAAAACTCCGGGCTTACAGCATATATTAAGAAAAGCCATTGGTTCCAGAAAAAATAATCACAGCAAAAATAGGATTTTGTAAGCTGATATTTTCTACACTTGCAAAAAGGTCCAATAGTTAAACAAAAATTGAGCCCTGGTATGGGTGCATTTTGTGCTATCTGATTTAGGTAAGCTGGTCATATTCTGTAGCGGTAAGAATCCATAGTGGTCAGAATATGACTACCCTATATAACCCAACGTCCTCTTATCTTGGTATGCCCATTTCCGTGTTATTTTAAAATACAGAAGTGTGTATTACTCATATCTTAGGTCTGCACGTTGGAAAATACAATACTGGAGTTGACGCAGGCACAGTTGTCATTTTAGGACCTGATCTATACTTGCTGACCTCAATGTTCTATCATACAATGATGTTTTGTTTCCAATACCACCTCCCCCAATTCATCATTATATATATATATATATATATATATATATATATATATATATATATATATATATATATATATTCTAAATGTAATTGACACGGAACTTCTTTGTACGTTAGTTATAGATGGTTAAAATAACTGGGCACATCATGCTGAAAGAGCAAGTCATTTGACAGAAGTGTTTGGAGAAAATCAATCCTGAAATTGTGGTGCACCGTAAGGATAAGTTTTAAGCTGTTCAGAGTTTCGAAGACTCCACTTTGAACGGATTTTATCATGGGATAATAATATAAAAGTAAGTGCATTAAGTGTTAAAATTTTAATTTGAACATTAGGTACCGTGAAAATAGGAGGTCTGCGGCTATATAGACACTATGATAAGGCATACTGCTGCTTGGCTGACTGTATTGTAGCCACATTTTTAAAACAATTCTTAATATTTATGAACTAAAATTGAAATAAACGTTTGATAAGTAAATGAATTAGATGCCTAAACATAAATTATTATGATCCATGAAGATTCATGTTACAGTAAGTTCGCATACATCATTCGCGGAAGCACGTGACACAGTATGTATATATAGACACCTTACGTACTACAATGTATCTTATGTGTGTTAAGCTAGCAAGAAATGGGAATAAGAAACTAAAGTAATTCACAATAATGGGACTATACCCTATATATGCAGGAGTGATGGGGGGGGGGGGAGGGAGGAACAACCGGAACGTTTCCTATAGCAAGTTTCCTTTACAGTTAGAGGGTTAAAGTTATGCCCTGGAAATGCTTAAATACAGGAGCTGACGGGGGCTTCGCCCACTGGGCCCCCACCAAGGATTCTGTTCCAGATATCCCTTACCTACTTGTTTACGCTCCCCCTAAACTATATTTCTGAACCCGTCCCTGATTTTTTTTTTTGGGGGGGGGGGGGCAGGTGGTAAAGTCAGGTCATAAAGTTTACTTTATTCAAAAGTAGTTTAGAACTTTGGCAATTAATACTACTCAAATTGATGTTTTTTCATGAATGGGTCATATTCATTTTATATTGGTAGGCAAGCATGTATTTCATCCTGCTTGTTAGGCAGTGGGGGGTCCACGAATAGAGTATACCCATTATATTTTGGGTAGATAGGTTGCAGCTGACTTCCTAAAAATACCAAAATTAAAATTTGACAGTTTTAAATGATCACACAAGTTCCAGATGGTTTGATATATGTATTTTTGTGCCACCAACTGTACTCATACATTAGAATTTCACGTACTGCTAGAATAGCAGTATTTTCCGTGTTGAAAAAAATTCCTTTTTTGTAGGTATGTTGTGCATAATGTATGTACTTATTAATTAAGTATGCAAGAATGACGATCATACGCAGTTTTTGCTCTGTACAAATGTGTACTGTATCACAAGAAAAGGCATTGAATCATCGGACTAAAACTCATGTTAATTATTGGAGCAGAGCGTTACACTCTTAGTCATTGTTTTCTTTGCCTATGTGCTGGACAAATATGGTATGAGGGGAGGCACATACTTATATGGTACCAAGTAACTTTAAATCATGTTCTATGATGAATCAGTGACTTACACAACTAACATAAAGTCCAGTATTATATATGTAACATATGATAAGTCTTACTCTGAGTACTACCTTAATACAGTCTCATATGAAATTTAATAATTTTATACTATTGTATTGGAAATAGAGTAGTGCTCTATTTCCTAATGCAAGTATTGGATGACCTTAGTGGATAAGCCAATCAGATCACTGAATTCATGTTTCTGGGATCAGAGACAAGTTGCAACAACAGTAGTAAGCACGTGTTACAGAGAAATGACGGACACTGCATTTTTACCAAAATAAATGGTGAAAGATTGATGGAACTGTGGGAATATTAAGAGGATTTATGGAACATATCTAGTGATGGTCATAATATAGGGGGACTCAAAATCTATCTGATTCCCTCGTCAATGTGCTCCTAACAACCCGGATTAGTTCTTCAAACAAATCCTCTTAAATTCTGGAGTTTTCATTCGCAAGTTTTTATTGCAAGGGATGATGAGCCGCAAATAATGTTTTTCCTGCATATCCATGTTTTTGTCCATTAATTTGTAATGATTGGGGTCTTTTGTAAGTGTTGATATTTAAATAATTCATAAATTAATCATAGTTTTGTCGTTTTCTGCCAGCACCATTTGGTGATTATTATAGGGAGTGTCTTTATAATTTCATTATATTAATCCTAAAGTAGAGTATTATAATACTGAAATCTTGTAGTACAAGTCTTGTAAGATAAATCTCGCCATTATGAACCTTGCCTTTTTCAATGTAATGAATTTCATCCGCAGGGACGGTGTACATGATTACTCCTTTGATCGGAGGTTATGTTGCGGATTCCTTGTGCGGACGATACAAAACCATTCTAGGATCGGGATTGATTTATCTTATAGGTGACTATATATAATCAGCAGTCTTTCTGCATTCAGCACTTGTCTAGGTGCCTATATAAACTGTGTAGCAATTTATAAGCATGTGTAAGTAAAGCAATTTTCTGTACCGATCATAATATTGAATTGTACAATCTTTCTGGGGCACAAAATTTATATGTTTGTTATCACTGATAAAATCTATGTTTGTTTTCTCTGTTCCATCATTTTTTCTGATTTTCAAACTTATTTCGTTAACTGTTTTACAGAGCGTTATATACAAATAGACGCCTTAATCGCCACTGCAAGCAATCTTGTTTTCTACGCATTATAAAGCGTCAAAGATCAGAGGTCATTTGGAGTAAAATAGCTCTGTTTAAAAGGGTTTTCGGCAATTTCACGCTTAAATTAGGCGAATGTTTTAGTATATTATGTGTAAATGTGTGTCTCCTGCAAATTGAAAACAATTTGTGGATCAGATCTGCTCATACAAATTTATTATGCAGCAGTTATTGTCAAATAAAGTATGAGTCATATATATATATATATATATATATATATATATATATATATATATATCCTATTGCAATGTCAATATGTGGAGATAATTTGGAAAAGAATAGAAAATATTAAACAAAGACAAAATAGCATCCAGATATCCAGATCAGACCCAAGGAAGTCAAACTCAGTTTTATTATGTGCTACATACTGTCTTCTTGGGGAAGAAACAACTTCTATCCACAAAGCAAACTCTAAACACAAAAGAAAAGAGAAATGATGTACTCCTATGTGTTTGAATGACAAAGGAATCTACAAACAATAGTTTAAAAAATGGAAAAAAGAAAGAAGAAATAATTGGAAAATGGTCTTAAAACAGGTAAACTAGATATTTATTTTGAGCTGCCGTAAGCCAGACGTAGTTGTATAACAAAAATCAAAGAAGGGATGATCGAGTCTATCGTACAGAGGGATGATGGTGTCTATCGTACAGAGGGATGATCGTGTCTATCGTACAGAGAACCAACATGTTTTTCATTTTTATTTGTGTGTTTGCAAAAGAAACACTTGTATTCTTTCATTAGTTGGAAAGATCGCAGTCCGTTATGCAGACCACATTACTACGTTTCCCCTTCTAACTTGAATATTTAATGGATAAATAGATTATTTATAAAAACACTCTGAATTGTATATGATAGTGTGTATATGTATTTGAGTAAATGTATTAATTAAATGTCATATTGTTTTCCTCAGTGTGTGAAATCATGTTTACTTGAACAATAAAAACTGTCTTAAAATTATATCTTAAAAATTTTAATGGGCACTCCGTCAAGCGTTGTCTTGTTACCCAAAACAAAACAACCTTTGATGCAAATGAAAGGAATATAACTGTTTAGATCTATGTATTTAGATCTATGTATTTAGATCTATGTGTTTAGATCTATGTATTTAGATCTATGTATTTAGATCTATGTGTTTAGATCTATGTATTTAGATCTATGTATTTAGATCTATGTGTTTAGATCTATGTATTTAGATCTATGTGTTTAGAACTATGTATTTAGATCTATGTATTTAGATCTATGTGTTTAGATCTATGTGTTTAGATCTACGTATTTAGATCTATGCGTTTAGATCTATGTGTTTAGATCTATGTATTTAGATCTATGTGTTTAAATCTTGTGTTTAGATCTATGTGTTTAGATCTATGTGTTTAGATCTATGTATTTAGATATATGTATTTAGATCTATGTGTTTAGATCTATGTATATAGATCTATGTGTTTAGATCTATGTGTTTAGATCTATGTGTTTAGATCTATGTATTTAGATCTATGTATTTAGATCTATGTGTTTAGATCTATGTATTTAGATCTATGTGTTTAGATCTATGTATTTAGATCTATGTATTTAGATCTATGTGTTTAGATCTATGTATTTAGATCTATGTATTTAGATCTATGTGTTTAGATCTATGTATTTAGACCTATGTATTTAGATCTATGTATTTAGATCTATGTGTTTAGATCTATGTATTTAGATCTATGTGTTTAGATCTATGTATTTAGATCTATGTGTTTAGATCTATGTGTTTAGATCTATGTGTTTAGATCTATGTATTTCAGTCAAAACTGAATACAGTTGGAGCTACATGCTTAAAGACTTCAGTTTGAATTGTGAATTGTTAAAATGCTTTTTAAATCTTCAACTGAAGTTTTATTAAGTCGTTCCTAGAATAGTTTGGAAATCTGAAAAATGAGATATACTAAAGCAATGCAAATATATGTATACATTGATTTTAAAATCATTTAAAATTGCAATAAAATACCTTTTTCTTTTGAAGGAAAATTTATACTCTTCTTCTCAGCCGGTGACATCAAAACCTGGTTTGGTTATGAGAGAGAGGTAAGAGAGAGAGAGAGAGAGAGAGAGAGAGAGAGAGAGAGAGAGAGAGAGAGAGAGAGAGAGAGAGAGAGAGAGAGAGAGAGAGAGAGAGAGAGAAAGATAATGTTATTTTGTGGCATGAGAGTATCGTGTTATTTAAGTTATCACGTAATATGATGTTTTAGGCTGGAATTCTACACAACATGTATTCCATCGATATGCAGATTAACAGCAGTTTAATGTAGATAAATTATGTTCTTTGTACAAGATGATAACGTCCACGATTGAAAAACGGAAGAAAAGTTATAAAATATAATAGTATTTTAACTTACAGTGCCCATTTCTCTCTCTCTCTCTCTCTTTCTCTCTCTCTCTCTCTCTCTCTCTCTCTCTCTCTCTCTCTCTCTCTCTCTCTCTCTCTCTCTCTCTCTCTTCAGACCTTTAAAATGTGTAGATGTACAATTTATCAAATCCGATAACAAATTATATATGCACTGCAGTTTGTTCTTTATTTTCATTTTTTACCTTTCTCATGACCATAGGTCTTTATTTTTAATAGGTTATTCTTATATTTCATTTCTACCTTTCTTATAACTATAGGTCTATTATTTTTAAGAGGTTATTCTTACATTTCATTTTTACCTTACTTATGACTATAGGTCTGTTATTTTTAATAGGCTATTCTTATATTTCATTTTTACCTTTGTTGTAACTATAGGTCTGTTATTTTTAAGAGGTTATTCTTATATTTCATTTTTACCTTACTTATGACCATAGGTCTGTTATTTTTAATAGGCTATTTTTATATTTCATTTGTAGGGTGTGAGAATAGGACTTTTTATTACCAGCCTGATCGTCATCGCAATCGGGTCAGGTGGGATTCTGACGAACATTGCTCCGTTTGGCGCCAAGCAAATTTCTCACATGGGTTCAAAGGCGGTTCAATCTTTTTATCACTGGTAAAAAAATATGACTCTTTTTTCGTACGAGAAAAACATTCTAAAAATTGCATCTGGCATAACTTTGTTTACTTCTATCCAGTACATGAGTGACAATTCGTCTTTTGTTGACCCTAGCAGGGTGAAAACAAAGTTGTGCTTGGCTGTGCCACCAAATATGCTAATTAAGATATATATATATATATATATATATATATATATATATATATATATATATATATCTTCAGTTTAAATGTCTTTGTTTCAGGCACCCACCCATCTATTATGAGAATTCGTGATATCATAATCAGTACATAAGTTGTAACTTTGAAGGTACATGCATATTGATTTTTTTTTTTTATTTTTTTTTGTGGACATATTCGTAATAAGTCAGTGATGTTAGTTAAAATTGTTTCAATCCTTTGACAAGTTTTAAGTTTCAATTTTCAGATCGTTCTTTAAAGACAGATATATGATAAAGATCATTTCTTATTGTAACTATTTTTCTTGTCGTCGACTTGCTTGTCCGCTAATTCAAAGAATAGTCATATTTGATGATATAAAGTTCTTTGGGTACCATTGTGACCCTTTGATTTTCGGATTCAAGGTCACTCGAGTTTTTAATGTATTTCCTATGGGTATGTATATGACCCTGGGTTCCCAGGGTGCCCGTTCACTTTGCATTAAGGTCAAGTTAAACTCCCCCACCCCCCTCCAGGTCAAGGTCCCCAAGGTCTTGGAATACAGGTCAGTTGCCTAGGTCAAGGTCATAAAGGTTTTGGAATATAGTACATAGCACCCATTTTGAAATATCCTCGGATTTTATCCTTAATTAATATAATAAATTTCGGATATCCTCTGATTTTATCGCTAAGTCATATAATACATTTAGGATATCCTCAGATTTTACCGTTGTATAACGTAATAAATTTCGAATAACCTCGAATTTTGTTTTCTTAAGTCATATTATACATTCCTTAACCCCTGATTTTGTCTACAGGTCATATTATAAATTTCAGATAACCTTGGATTTATTGTTAAATCGCTATAAATTTTGGATTTCATCATTAGGATAAATTATACAGTTTTGAATATCCACGAATTTTATCGTTAGGTCATATTAAACATTTTAGATATGCTCAAATTTTATTATTAAATCATACATTTTGGATATCATTGGATTTTATCGTTAAAATATATATAAAATCAAAGGGTCACCACAGTGTATTCTTTAACACCACCCA
The DNA here is from genome assembly GCA_029931535.1 of Margaritifera margaritifera. Classification (NCBI taxonomy): domain Eukaryota; kingdom Metazoa; phylum Mollusca; class Bivalvia; order Unionida; family Margaritiferidae; genus Margaritifera; species Margaritifera margaritifera. The sequence continues at coordinate 544,812 of JAQPZY010001148.1, forward strand.
AGTTTGATTTTTTCTTTTTTTTTTTTTTTTGAGGGGGGTCAACTTTTTTCCATCGTTTTTATTGAAAACATTAAAACATTGTAAAAAAAAAATGAACCTTATAATATTCCTCGCCACTCCTCCTTTCCGTCCTATTTCTCTCCTCCCTACCCTTGAAATAAAAAAATAAAAATATATAAATAAATAAAAATAAATGAAGATAAATAAACAAAAATAAACACAAATAAACACAAATAAACATAAATAAAACAAACAAAAAAAAATCTCTCATCCCACATAACACCCGACGAAGGGGGCTAAAAAAAAAGGTTTAGGTAAGAAAGAGTTATATTCCCTTCCCCTCTTCAAGGGGTTTAGAGTGCTCCATACTCCCATTAGAAATTTTTAAATTAAAATCTCACGTATATAACAAAAATGAGATACAACCGATTTTCCCATTTGAGCTGTAAAAAATAGTCTAAAAATTACGGGTCATGTATTAATTTTTTTCAATTTATATCGGGGAAAAAATAAATTGGCTTGGATTTTCTCATTTGAGCCGTAAAAATCTTGATGTATATATTTTGTTCATTTACGGAAAAAAATTAAATTAAAATTAATTTTCCCATTTGTTGCATTTACAGACTTTAACTGACAATAAGAAAACTTTATTACAAATTTAATAAAAAAGAGTTATGTTCCCTATTTTTCGTGTTAAACATAATAAATTACTTTATTTTCTTCTAAAATAATATAAATTTGATGTAATATATTTTTCATGTAAATTAGAAGAAATTGTTTAATTCAACAGAAAAAATAAAAAGAGTTACCTCCTTCGATGAAAGGAAGAGTGAAAGTTTACACGTTAAATATTTTTTCTTCATTAAAATATAAAAATAATTGTTAAACATAAATAAAAATTGCAAAAATCCTGATATAAAAATAAGTATTTTAAATTTCAATTAAATAGTTAACAATATAAATTCTAAATTTAAAAAATAACAATGCTTCAAGTAAATCTTTTTAGACGTGTTTGTAAATAAAGTAATTTTTCTTTTTCATGCTGTTTCATTAAATTTTCCTTTTTATGTAAATATTTTTCATACCAAAACTCGGGTGATTGATAGCAAGACATTTAAAATATTTGGACGGAAAAATAAATGTTGTGATGTTTCTCATAGCGTTAGGTTCCACGAAATAGTTCGGAAATAAATAGAAAACAAAACTAGAAAAAAGACATAGATCTGTACGAAGGCATACGAGGATAAAGGTAAATGGTGTAAAATTAGTTTAAAGGGTTTAACTTCAAGAAAACAGTGACAAAATACAATCTAAAATGAGCAAAGGCTTGTTAGCTTATAAATTTATAAATAATGAAAGAAATCATTCATAATTTATTTTCCCATAGTGATCACTGACCAAAAAAAAAAATATAAATAGTGATGTTTCGCGTACTGTATATTTTCAATAAAGTAAATCCATTTTGTCAGATATTTTTAGATGTTTATATGATTAGGCATAGAAAGAAACAAACAAAGAAAAATTAATATAAACTCACTTAATCTTTGTATGTGAAAGTGATTTTTAGCATCTTAAGCGATCAACCAGGGTAAAGAAAACGGGCATTCAATGCCACCGTTAGTCTACACCAAATTCATCACAAAATGAAACTTAACAGCAATGTTAAGGAAAACATTATTTTTATAAATTTTCGACATCGGTCTACAATAATATTAAATTACTGAGAAAACAAAAACAATAACGACAACAACAGAAATAATAATAAGAAGCATCAGAAAGAAGAATACTATGGAGAGACAGTAGGAAGAGAAGAGGACGATTCTGACCACCAATGTAAATTTTTGCCACAAAGAACAAAGCACAAATTAACATAATTTTTGTTTTCAAATTTCAGCCATACGACTTTATCCGTAGTTTTGATACTTTTACATGTACAGACTCTGAAACATTTCTCTACCCCTTTAAAAAGCAAATGGAGCGATGAGCGAACACAAAATGAACGCTAAACAAACGATGAACGAACGCAGAACGAACGGTAAGCTTTATGTGTTAAACGTTGCAGAGAGAATATTAAAACGCTAAATAATAAACTTTATACCATAAAAGATAAACAATTAACAATAAATGTTAAGCGATAAACCATACACACTTAACTATAAACCTTTAAAAGGTAAATAGAAAACAATAGACGATGAACGAAATTAATGAGAACACATATAAAATGTGATCATTTATCTCGTATGTATTGTTTATTTATCGGAAAGAACACCTATGCTTGCTATAGTTTTAAAATTGCTGACTATAAGACTACAAGTTACAAAAACGCCTGATACAATCTTTTCAGTTATAACGCATTTCTCTATGTAAGCATTCGTGTTTCTTTCACGAAATCATATTAATTAAGGCTAATAATCATATTAATTAAGGCTAATATTTATATTAATTAAGGCTAATAATCCTTGCTCATTTTTTTACTGTATTACTTGTCGCTTTATTTCTTGCATTTACCTTCTTTGTACTTATTCACATTATTTACCTCTACCCCTTATCATACTAAAACACGTACACTGACCTGCACTTGTGCTGCTCTGATAATATCGATAATTAGAGGATAGAAAATGATTGGTTGTTCAGAGTTTCATCATTTAAAAGTTATAAATGAGAGATGTATCAACTACAATATTCTTCATTCAATATGTTTTGAATATGGATAAAGTTCTAATCATTGTCTATTGGATTCCCTTATCATGTATTAAGGAAGGTCAATTGGACCATTTCGCTTTCTGAGCTCTATACACCCTTGCATGCTATTAAAGTGTGATGCCATTTCTGCATAAAATTACGATTACAAAATCAACATCCATCACCCCCACGGATGGAAGTTTGTAATTATTTTCATATCATGTCTTCATTTATATTATCAAAGGATCGGGATATAATCGTAAGTGTTAGTTTCATAACATCAAGAATGCGAGTATAGACACTTTCAATACATTTGTGTATGTTTTGTGATGCATTCATATGCCAAACTTTTGCTTATAATGCAAATTTACACAAGTGCAATTTTGTTTTTGCACGACCCATGGACATGGTGCAAGTTACACACCAATCCAAATGTGCATATCCTTTTACATGACATTATATATATATATATATATATATATATATATATATATATATATATATATATATCTATCTATACATAAGTAGGTGTAAATAATGGTGCATGTGAACGTGTTATTAGACACATAATTGTGCTTAAAACATAGCAGAGATCAAAAATATTACTGTTATTTTAATATGTTCAGGTATTATTTGGCTGTAAACGTTGGATCTCTAGCATCGATCAGTGTGGTCTACATTCAGCAACGAGTAAATTTCTACTGGGGTTACCTCTTGTCCCTGTTGATGCTATTTCTTGGACTTGTCGTATTCATATTAGGACACAGAACTTACAAGCATGTCCCTCATTCCGGTAAGTCTGAGATTTATGTAACATTTATGACTGGTCAAAGTCTTCCTGTGGTGAAAAATCATCGTATCAACACAAAAGAGAGATATTTTTCTTTTGCAAACTTGAAGTACAGATTTATTCTCTGCTGGAACATTGTCAGATATTGGAAAGACTACCTAAAACTCATATGCCTCTAATATAATAGGCCCTCAAGTACAACAGCAATATGTCTTACGTTCCAAAAGTTTCCTTTACCTTCCTCTTTTGTGGAATGCGAAGGATCGGATACATAGACTGACCTTCTGGGAGTAATTGTCACATCCACACTTATGGTTAAATCTATACCGTTAAAATATTAAATCATGTTTAAATTCTGAGCACATAACTGTTACACCGTGCGGTTTTCAATTTGATCCTTGCCATTCTATACATATCAAATTACCCATAACAAGAGTAATAACTATGTTTCTAAGTATTCTGTCTTTAGCCCAATGTTTCATATTATTTGTGATGTTTTCGTGGTGCAATCGTTTACGGATTGCAGTTCGTTTACGAATAATGGTAGTAAATCTGATTGGGTCTTTTGGCCTTAATCTGACATTTTTGGAAGGGACAACAGTCATGGCAACATTAACAACTACATTAGTAAAGTTGCCGATATACTTATCAATTTTGTTAAGTATCCAAGCTAATTCAGACACTGGAATACAAAAGATCGTCGTTGGCGTCTTTTTCTTTCCAGATACGTATCGCACAAGAACATGCATTTAACTTAGCAAAAATTTATAAAAGCAAAGATTGAATGATGACAACAATTACTTTCTGTAAGGAAATTGTGCGCTACTCCACAAAAGACTACTGAATTTAGATTTTCTAACCAGAATAAATCCAAACAGGTGAGCACGGATTTATTGAAATGTACTAGCTCATCGACAAGCTTGCAGAAGGTTGTTAATACATCAATTGTTTCAACTTTTTGTTTTGGATAATGTAAGGTACTTTTCATTAAAGCCGTGATTAAAATTATGCCATTGACATTTGTGTCGACAGTTTGTTCGCTAAAATATAGAATTAGATTCCATACTTGATTTTAGAGAATCGGATGGCCAATAAAATTCAAGCAAATATACAGCTTTGGACTCTATGATTACTTCAGTCCAAATGCATTCTACGTCATTTTTTCTAGATCATTCATTCTAAGCGATATTATGCTGATGATATCGATGGCTTAGCAGGAGATGAAGAAGAAATGGAAACCTTAGTGAACCGTCTCAATCAATTCATTCTAAGCGATATTATGCTGATGATCGATGGCTTAGCAGGAGATGAAGAAGAAATGGAAACCTTAGTGAACCGTCTCAATCAAGCATCACTAAGATATGGGATGGAGATCAACGCTGAAAAGACAAACCTAATGACAAACAACCCGAGTGGCATCCAAAAGGGATAAGAGTGAATGGACAGAAGCTGGGCGCAGTAACAAGCTTCAAGTACCTAGGTGCTATCGCCTCTGATGAAGGTTCAAAACCTGAGGTTCTTTCCAGGATTGCGCAGACAGCAACTGTTCTGGCTAGGCTGAAACCTATTTGGAAAGAAATGATATTAGAGTGAGTGTAACTATAATGATCTTAAGCAATCATTGTTTGAGGCGCAAGATTATAAAGGCATAAAGAAAGGTGAGGCCCCATGTGATAATAGGTAAAACACAAATTTATAGATATTATGTACAAATATATTAACAGTTCTTATATTATTGAACTGGCATTTCTGAACGAATAAATTCAGTTATATTTGGATTGTAGTATAATAGCTTCGAATACATGTGAACATGTATGCATACAGATATATAGACATATACACACATATATACATATAGAAATGCATATGTTGTTGTTGTGTGTTGTTCGTCCTTCGAGTTCGAAGATAACCATGACATCACTAAATGGTTTGGTTTCTGTGAGTACGTGAGTGGCTGATCAGGCCAATGTTTGCTCTGAACTGTCTGTGGCACACTTGACAGGAGATGCCGCTTGGGTTTGCTTGATCAATAGACGACGTGCTGCAGTTCAGAGATTTACGCTGCTCACACTTCTGCACTGCCTTTGCAGTTGTCCTCCGTTCAAAGTCTGTAGCTTCAGTATGGAGGAGACTGCGCCAGATGGAGCGATCTTGTGTGAGATCTTCCCAAGACTCAAGGTCGATGTTGAAGTGTTTCAAGGATTACTTGAGGAAATATTTGAAGCGTTTCTTCTGACCACCCTGAGATCGCTTTCCTTCCGTCAGCTCGCCGTAGAAGAAATTATTTGGTAGTCCCTCTTCTGACATCCTGGTGACGTGGCTTGCCCATCCCAAATGTGATTTCATCAGCAAAATGTGGTACTTAGAATGCCTGCACGTGTGAGAACCTCAGTGTCTGGAACCCTGCCCTGCCATCTTATCCTCATCAGTTTCCTCAGGCACCCCTTTTGTAAAAATGGTTCAGCTTCTTGGCATGACGTCTGTAGACCGTCCAGGTTTCTCAAGCATACAGCAGGGTTAGCAACACAATTGCTGTGTAGACCTTTAGTTGTGTTTGCAGCCTGATGCCTCTGCACAACTAGTATGTCAAAGACCACACTTGTTTTAGCAATTCTGGCGTTGATTTCATCATTGATGTGTACTGCACGTGACAGTGTTCTGAGATAGGTGAACTTGTCCACTTCCACGAGGGTTTTGCCATTTACTTTGATGGTAGGCTCTACATAAGGCTTTCCTGGTGCAGGTTGGTGCACCACCATTGTCTTTTTGATACTGATTGTGAGACCGATATTGTCAGAAGCTGAAGAGTAATGGTCCATACTGGGTTGTGTGTCAGACTCAGATCTGGCATTCAGAGTACAGTCGTCAGCAAATAGGAGATCACGAACAGTCACTTCCTGTAACTTTCTTCTTCGCCTGTAGACTTCTCAGATTGAACCGCTTGCCGTCAGTCCGGTATCTGATGTCGATCTCAGTGTCATAGTCACGGAAGGCCATGATCTTCCCAAGGCCTCCACGCTGACTGTGTCAAAGGATTTTGTCAGGACGATGAATGTCATGTACAAGTTGCAGTACTGTTCTTCTGAAGTTGACGAGCTGCAAACACCATGTCTGTGGTCGCTCGTCCTTTCCTGAAGCCAAACTGACTCTCTGGCAGGAACCCTTGATCGATGTGATGCACAAAACGATTCAGCAGAATTATGACAAGGATTTTGCCTGGTATTGACAGCAAGGAGATTCCCCGATGGTTGTCGCAGGATTGTATGTTGCCTTTCCGCTTGTACGAGTGGACGATGGATGCATCCTTGTACTCCTGGGTATAGTTTCCTGAGTCCACATTGACTGGAAGAGTTCAGACAGTTTCTGTGTCATGTGTGAGCATCCGGCTTTGTAGACTTCTTCTGGTATAGCACCTGCTCTAGGTGCTTTACAATTGACAGCAGGTCGATTGCTTTCACAATTTCAGCCAGCTCTGTAGGATCAGCCAGTGATATGTTGATTTCTACTTGGAGCAGTCGATCGATTGCCTCCTCAGTTAGAGATGACTGATAATTGAGGATGTTGTTGAAGTGTTCTGCCCATCATTGAAGTATCTTTTCTTTGTCAGTGAACAGCGTGGCTCTTTCAGCACTCAGTATTGGAAATGTTCTTGATTACTGTAGCTCGGTGATCGTCTTCAAAGCATCATAGAAGTTCTTCAAGTTATTACTGCCTGCGTAGGACTGAATTTCATCTGCCTTATTGCTCAGCCACGACTCTTGCAACTCTCTGAGTTTGCACTGACAGTCCTCTTGATGTTATTAAAGGCTGCGTTCTTATATGATGAAGTACTGTCTGCTCTCTTTTAAATAGGCCTTCTGTAGCGGATGTTTTTCATTCAGAAGTCTCTGTATGGCAGCACTGTTCTCGTGAAACCAATCTTGATGTTTACGTGTGGTGGGACTGAGAGTTTTGGATGCAGTTGAGTACACAGAGTCTTTAAAGGATGCCCAGTTTTTCTCGACATTTTCGGAATATGTGTAGATTGTATCCAGTTGGCTACACAGTTCTTCGACAAATGCCTATTTCACATTCTTCTGTTTCAATTTGAGACATTAAGCTTTTTGGACACCTTTGTGCCTTGTGATCGTCTGCTAGGCTGAATCTGGATACTGACATTGGAGACTATGAACCTGCGGTCAGGCCAGCATTCTGTACTTCTCGTGGCCTTCGTCACTCGGACATCCTGCCTGTCTCTTCTCCTGACGATGACGTAGTAAACAAGATGTCAGTGCTTGGAGCGTGGGTGCATCCAAGACGTCTTGTTGCTGTTTGGCAGGCGGAATACTGTGTTGGTGATTAGGAGGTCATGGTAGTTTCTGCCATAAGATATTCCAGGTCTTCATAAAATTTGTCCTTGATCTCATCTGGATTGGTCATGGTAGGTGCATAGGCGCTTATGATGGTTGGGGGAATGGAATAGTGTCATGAATTGCGCGTGAGTTGGATTTAAGTGAGGGAAAGTTGCTCAGAGTCGCCCTCACTCTCTTGTCCAGGTTTGTCGGAATCCAGGGGCACAACAATGTCGTAACGTCTGGAGACACGTCCGGGTGCAGTGGATCGCCATCAGTTCCTAAAGCACGTGAGCTGATGCCCTGCTCTGTCGCCACAGCTCTTGACGTCTGCCTTCACAGCCGGCGGATAGTGGATGTAGTGGATGAAATCATTTTATTAATTGCAAAAACAGCAAGCAAGCCAGTAAATAACAAACTATCAATACCACTGCGACGGTGACTTGATCATTGTCTAATCGATATAATTTTGCACGTCACATTGATACGTGAAAATTTTATGCTGACACCAATCAAAGCAATTACTGTTTTAACGTGACATGACGGTGGTCAATGGAGAGAGACGTGAGTTTTTCGCAGTCTTGAAAAAGCAACTTAATTTAAAGCTTAATCGAGGCGCTGGATGTTTTTGCACCACTTTTGAACTTATACAAGTTTATCCCCCCACCTCTCTCCCTCTCTCTCTCTCTCTCTCTCTCTCTCTCTCTTGATATTTTGTGAAAACTCTTGAAAGATATGGCATGTAACAAAGGAGATGGTAGAAGAAAGGAGCCTAGTTGAGGGACCAAATGTTCCACCCAATCCCCAAAATGACAAGGTATAGATTCACCATTATCATCTGTTTTATCGCAGTCATGAGATGTTTTGAACATTCTGGGAACTAAAGTTGAGAATTGTGATTTATCTACAACGATAGACCCCAATATGCGTGGTGCATTACAGAATCTTTTGTAACCGCATAAAAAGCAGAAACAACTGAAAACAAAGATAGTGGTAATGCAAGTTTAAGTTCAAGGTCAGGTGTATGCCTAAGCTCAGGCCAAAATATCCATAACATACACACAAACATGTAAGAGAGAGAGAGGAGGGGGATCGGTAAGGGGTCTTGCATGCAGCATATATGGATATGTTATTTACTGAGCTGTCATCAAGTGAAAGCAAACTTTTTAATTTTGAGACCATTTTTTTAAAAAGGCTGGCTTCTTTGAAGGTTATTTATGACGATCTCTCTAAACTGTTGTAACTTACATTGAAACAAACAGTAGTCTGAAAGACATAGAATTTAAGTTTTTGAGGTTGGAAGCCAGTGTCAAGTTTGTCAGCGGCCAATATAATAAGCCGCAGAAAAGGATTGTAGGATTTGAAGAAACACGTTTCTTCAAATGTTAAGAACAAAACTAGAAATTTAGAAATCACTATTAAGACTAATACAAATTTCCAGGCTAAACTACAGAAAGAAAATCTTTTTCCTGTATATATTAAATGAAAGGTGAAAACACCGGACAAGTGCTCTGTGAATTTATTAAAACTGAACTTGGTATCTGAGATCAGATCCAGTTTGATATTGTGCCTCACATGGGTACCACTGATAATGAAACTAGCCCATCTCCCAGGGATATTGTTGCACAGATTACGCTCAACAAGCAGTTGACACAAGTCTGGCGTGCGTCCTTTAGATTAAAGAATAAATTCTATTCGATTTAGGAGCAGTTCGTACCTGAGACAGTAACCCGTCGCATGAACATCACACCAGGATACAAAGAGATACGGAAATGAAGTCTTCGGGACAGATTAATAATTAATTAATTAATTAAACTCTTTGTTAGCAGTCAACAAGTTCACGCAGTTGATTGACTGACCTCTATCACCAAGAAAACAAATAAACCTCGTAGGTGTGACATGATGAAAATTTTGCGAATGGCATATCCTCAGAAAAATGTATTTGCAATACATGTGGAGTGGCGTTGAAGTTATAAATGAATTAAATATTGGTTTTATTATTATTATTATTGAATATTTGTGGTTTACAAAACAGTTTATTAGGTCTAGACTTTGTTAGTATTGTTCTTGTGTGCGATTTGTGCGGTTTTGCGGACACAAATTGCATGATCTTGACGTAGTAGAAATCAGAGAAATTAAGCACACATATGAACATAGGAAACAAACTATCGTATTCTTTCATCGTCAGTGAATATGTTCTTTGGGTTAAGCTACCTGAAACCTTATTTACTATATCAGAGGATGCAATCATTTATATTTTGTTATGTAATTGATGAAAGTTCTAGATTCCTAGATAGTGATGTGTATAAAATAATGCAAGGAGAAATCAGTGGTATGATGGCAAAATATTATATTAGTTTATGTGATGTTTGACATCAACGCACGTACAGCAAATATTCCAATATTTTTAAGATTCAAATCGCGATGAGTTTAATGTTTTTTCAGATAGATGTCAGTTTAAATTTCAATTACATTTCGAACCTGGATGTAGTGGCTAAACAACTCGATTTGAAATAGTGGCTAAACAACTCGATTTGAAAATCCATGGATACAAAGACTAACATATATGGCCATATATTAATTGAAATATGTAAGTCCCTAAATCTATTCCTCTTAAACGGACGTATGGAAATTCATACAGATATAGAATAATCCACGTGTAAATATCAACTGTCGATTATGTCATGCCATCAGTTGCAGCCCTTGAGTGTATATCTAATATAAAATCTTACCCATTTTAATGATTATTTTCTGATGCAAAATCTCCAATCAGTTTATTATTATAATTAGTATTATTATTATTATTATTATTATTATTATTATTATTATTATTATTATTTCTTCTTTGAACAATAATTTTAATACATTTAAAACTGAAACGGTGCCAGATGTATTTGTCAGATGGGGTAAAAAGCAAAGCTTTTTCAATACTATTGACGAAACAAACATTAGACTTACTGAAGCTTTTTTGTATTAAACAATTTACTTGGTGTTGATTCTCAAATTTGTGCTATGATTTACAATGTATTTAAAGTATTGCTGACAATACTTTATGTTCGAGAGAAACATCCAGTGAATTTAGGGACCCGCAATATAAATGGTTTGGTTAAAACAAAATTAAAAAAACAAGGTGTAAGTACCACTGAAAGGAAGTCGACTGTATAACAAAATAAACAGAAACAATACTAAGGCGTAAGCTCCATAGCAAACACAAGGCTAAGAAAGCTCAGTAAGAAAGTCAGAAACTGAATTAAAGCACACAAGTCGACTGCATAAAACACTTTAAACAAATGAATGCAACAATATCTGCAGAAAATGATATATTAAATAATTATTAAATAGATATATTTAGATATAGATATAACCTGTATGATAATATTATATATTTGTATGTTTGACTCTTATATGGTCGATCTAATGACATGTTTATAGTGTTGTAGAAGGCATTTAAAGGGTGTTCTACTCTTTTATGCTTAATTTAATGATTTGTTTATAGTGTTTGTTGGGGTATTTAAGAGGGTGTTTTACTCTTATAGACCCTGTACAATGGTTTATTTATAGTGTTTGTATAGGCGCTCAGAATATACTTTCCAATTATATGTTTTGTTCTGGGTGGTCATATAGACTCTCCAATTGTATATTTATACAGTTTTTAATATGGTTCACACTATAGTTTATCTCTTGAATAGCCAGTAAAATGATATGTTTACAGTGTTTGTCTGTGGTACTCGCAATAGAATTTTCAATAATATGTTTCTTGGAGGAGCTCCAATAGAATCTCCAATGGTATGTTTATAGTGTTTTCAATATTGTTAACAACATAGTTTATGTCTTAAATAGCCTATAAAACTATATGTTTATTGTAAACTGATTTGTTTATAGTGTTTGTTTGTGGTGTTCAGAATATAATTTCCAGTGATATGTTTGTTCGTTGTGCTCAAATAGACTTTCCAATGGCATGTTTATAATCTTTTTAATATTGTTAATAACATAGTTTATCTCTAGATTATCCTGTAAGATGACATGTTTATATTGTTTGTTTATGGTGCTCAAAACAAAATTTTCAAGGATATGTTTGTTGTTGGTGCTCAAATAAATTTTCAAGTAGTATGTTTATAGTGCTTCAATATTGCTAACGATATAATTTATTTCTTAAATGGCCTTTAAATAATGTTTATATTGCTTGCATTGTGGTGCTAAAAAAGTCTCTTCAATGCTTTGTTTACTGTCGGTGCTAAAATTAATTTAACGGAAGAGATCTCCTTCTATAGGTAAATAAATGTTCCATAAAATGAAATGAATTGTAAATTTTGTAATGTAGTAATTAAAATTGTTTGTAATAATATAATCAAAATCAAATTAAAATGGATAGATATCCTTAGAAAGATAGTGCAAAGGTCTATAAAATGAAATGTGTCTAAAATTCTATAATATAGTAATTCATATTGTTTGCCATGCTGTAATCAAAATCAAACTTAACATAACAGATATCCTTACAAACATAAATTAAATATTATTCTTACGGAGTTTTAAGAGCCTTTAAAAAGAACAATGTCTAAAAATTATACTGGATTTTTATCCAATGTATACCTAGATATTAAACAGCATCTAAAATAATTTTTCATACAACTTTGATGTTGATTGCACCATGTTATGGAAATATATCCTTTTGTTACCATAAGCAAAGGTTTGTATGCCATCTTCTCTGATATACTTTTTTGTATCCAGCGGAGACAGACTTTTTAAAATTATTTTATATAAACCCATATGATGGCTTTCCCTTTACATGGAATATATATTATGGCGCATTTCAGCTTTTTCAAATAATGATTTCTTGTACAGCACATAATTTAATTCCTTTTTAACAACTGCAATTGACACTTCCTTTACTTTATTAATATGATTGTCTTTATTAATTTTACTATTGTCATTACCAGCAAGAGAGTACATTTTTGGCGGTAATCGAACACATTCTTTTACTGGCCTTCCACAGCATTCATCTTTGAATTTGCCTACAACATTTTATTATTTGTATTATAAAGAGGGTGATGACTTGAGTAATCACTCGTATTATAAAGAGGGTAATCACTTGAGTAATCACTCGTACTATACATCATATGGTTCTTTGTCGTATCATCGTAATAAATAATTGTCAATTTGTGATCTAGTAAAGTGAGTCACTATCGGTATATAATAATTCAACGATTTAATCATATATATTTTTTCAGTTAATATAATAAAAGTCATACGTAAGTAATTTACTTAAATCCAACACTGCTTGGCCTGTGTGTACAGCTCGATTTAGTATTAATTTTGATTTAAGTCTGTGAACGTCAATGTTTTCAAAAGATGTTTCTTGTTACAAACCTAGGATCGACAACTAATCCTTTTATCCATTTCAGTTTGTCTAACTAATTCAAGATTAATCCGTTTACGTAAATTTGCCAATGTTTTACCAAAAATAGAATTATGTATTCCATAAAAACGAAAGCTATCACATTAGTTTATATTAGATAATTAGAAAAGGGCTGTCACCTTTGGATACAAATAAAGTAGTACAATTAACATCTAATTTGTATGAAAAATATATTTAAGATGTTGTTTAATACCTACATATACATTAGATTAAAAAAATCCAGCATAATTTTTAAAATTGGTATTTAAGTTTAAATTCTTTTAAAGCTCTGTAATAATAATAGTTAATTATCTATGTAATTATATGTAGCTATGGTGGTAAAAAAAAGCCTTCTTTGTCGTATACAAAAGAATAAGAAAGTTGTCGAAACCAATGGATTTGCAGTTGAAGCTTTTTGATAGTACTGTTCTACCGATATCTTTATTATGTGCATGTGCTATTGGAGGTTTTAGTGATAATTCTGTTATTGAATATGTCCACCCTGTAAAACGTTTTAGTTTTAGGAAACATGTACCCATATATATCCATATGTGTGTATATATATATATATATATATATATATATATATATATATATATATATATATATATATATATATATATATATATATATATTGTATGGACTCCGAGGGACCGGTAGGTTTTCTATGAGTATTTTAACAAAATAAGAGCTATTATATTTGGGGTAGATTGTTGACTGGAAAATTGAGTAAAATTTTAGATTTATTTTAGGACATTATGTTACAGATTTTGCAACTGGTATGAGCAAGTTTAAATGACTTTACTTTATGAAACAAATTTTGTTTGAATAAGGTCTGAATAATTGATGGTTATCTATTTCATTCTCCTTTTTTTATTGGTTATAGAAAACAGTCACAAGGATACCGAAAGATCAATATATACAAAGTTGGGATTCTAATATGTTTGATTCCTCTAAAATAAGAACTTATCGCATATTTTACAAATCTTTTAATTTTGAGCCCTTTTTGATACGTATGCCACGAAGTATGTGCCTCACTAGATATAGGTGATAAATTTAGCTACATTTCTTGATGTCATTATTTTAGCTGATATAAGAAAACAATATCTAAGTAAGAAATATCTTTTAAAAAATGCGAATACATACAAACTTTAGTGTCTTGCTAAATAACACAAATGTTAACGCACTGCTTAAATTACGTACATTTTTTAGAGCTCATATTTAAAACATTCCGATTTCCATGTAAAGTCAAAATATTTATTACTATAACCTTTTTATTCCATTTTCTCCTGTATATCACAAATATTAATCCGAATTTGTCTATTTTCATCCTTCATTTCTCTACCTTTCTTTATACGCTACACCACTACCATTATTAATTTTTATTTGTACTTAATGTCATATGTCTACTGTTAAACCTTAGCTTGATATAAGGTGTTGTTCTCTTCTGCTCTGCTATTTTAAGCGCTTGTAGATATTCCTTCATCGGATCCATTAAATGAGATTTCAGACTCATTTTATCGAAGTAATTGTTAAAATTCGTTCTTTGAATGGCAACTAAAGCCTATTTTTGTATTTGATAATGTAGATCAGGGAGAAATAATAAGACCTAGCATCTTCGTTTGAATGAAATTGCATTAATAACAAGATAACTTAAGTCTTATAATAAACACTGATTATAAAACTTTTCCTTTAGTTTAAATGTAGTAAGAATCAATTATTAAAATCATAATTTGCAGACAGTGTCATAAAAAAAGCAGTTACAATGCGTGGCAAAATCTGGAAGAGGAGGAGAAGACACTTTGAGGAGAGTCAGTCGGACTCTTCCTTTGTCCGTGATGTTAGAACTGTGCTGAAGATTCTACCTGTATATGGCTTCATTACAATTTACTGGATGGGTAATGCACAGGCAAGTGAATATTGTAATTAAATAAGTTTAACATAGTCCGTGCGTGCAAGTTGCACGTGTGTTTCTCCTGTTTAAAGGCAGTATTATTTCTCAAGAATAATTGTAAATTTCCGATAATGAGAACGTATTCAAGCATGTAAAACATTCATATGATACTTAAAGGTCATGAACATTGTAGTTTTACATAGACAACAAGCTATTTGACCTCCATCAATGCGATTCTTCTAAGCAGCATCACAGTATGATTATATCTAATTTATATTGGAAAGAAAATAGGTGTATCTGACCAGGTAAACAACATGATTGCTGAGTTTTATCTTTTCTAGCCTTACAAGTTTTGCTTATAAATATGAAATTGCATCGGAAAATGTATATGTAAGCCTTAACGAATATTCTCATCCTTCTTCTTAGATGTCCACATCCCTGTTTCTTCAAAGTGTACGCTTGGACATAAGTATTGATGGTGTTACTATTCCTCCAGCCTTCCTAAATTACTTTAATCCAGTCATGGTTATTTTGTTCATTCCACTGATGGATGTCGTAATACACCCAATGTTGAGCAGATGTGGCAAAACTCCGACCTACGTCCAGCGTATAGGCAAGTAGACATGTTATCCGTTCTACATGAAATAATATAGAAGTTAATTAACGTTCCCATGAACATAACATTTGTAAACCAAACTTAAAACCTGGGCAAAATAATTATGTAGTTATCATCATAAATTAGTATCATGAAAACGTAGCAAAGTTTTCGTCAATCACAAAGGATGAATCTTAAGAAAACACCAATATATGTATGCATGTAGTAGTGTTTTGAGGTAACTCAGCATAAAAGTGACTATGTTGTGCCAACAAAAGGTTAAGTTCAATAAATGTAAAATTGAATTGCACAAAAATGTAAGAAAATAAAACTTTTCAAATAAATGTATAATTAAGTACAACAAGATAAAATATTAAATTTTAAATGTTAAAATTCTGCAAAATGTAAATAAAATAACAGATAAAAGAAAAAGCTATGTGCGATCATTTAATATGATAATCAGATAACGACATGCATCGCTAAGTCAGGATCTCGGAAAGCTTTCAAGGAAGGTGATCGCTTGTAAATGTTTTTTTTTTCACTTGCGATTGGAGTGTAACACAGCATATATACCTCAAATTGTATAACCACCCTAGTAAACAAAATGAACGAAATATGCAGTGTGAAAAATGTTTCGTGTACTAGAATTAAAATTTCGCTCTTTTTAATATAAAAAGAAATAATGTATGATCCAACGATGCGTTTCATCTAACACAAAAATATCAAGTCTGATTTGTAGATTTTATTTCTGTCCAGAAAGTCTTCATTATCGTCTGAATATAAAACATGTATTATAATCGCCGTGCACAGAGAAAAAATTATAACAATTTAAAAATATAACGCGAAATGGCATGGACGCACTAAAACTTGTTCTCAGATCAGTCAAGATGTCACTTGCCTGTTTGTTTGTTTGTTGTTTTTTTTCATCTTCCAGAGATGTAGACTTAAATATTTAGAGAATATTTAACACAAGTGAGCGCTAGATTTTAGCTGGATGATTTGTTGTTTTTATATTTATGTTGAGTTACAACCAATCAAAAGAGACATTCACTTCAGTCTCTAACAAACATTTTAGGCCTATGTCTTCCCGTGAGTTTGCCTGCAGCGCCACAAGATTTGTCTCTACATGTTCTTGAACAACCATAATGTTCATGATGAAACAATCTTCATATATGTATCTAAAATTATGAAAAAGTAGTCCTTGCTGATCTATCTTACTAGTGACTTTAGGACCAAAACTAAGGGGATTTATGTTGCACAATTTTCATCTGAACCAAATGAACTCCAGTTAAATTTTGCGACATAAACATCAAAAATAAACAAAACCATGTAAGTGTCTACTTTCTTTCTTTCTTGCGGTATATATTTTTTTCTTTCGTCCATTTGATTTTTTCTTTTTTTTTTCTTTTTTTCTTTTTTTTTCTTTCAGGAATCGGTATGACCCTGGCTGTGCTAGCATTATGTTATGCCGGTGGTTTGGAAATATATCGAAAACAGCAGGTGCATTTTTTGCAAAATATTGCAAATAACTCTTACAATGCGTCGAACGTAAGCGTATTTTATCAAGCTCCAGTTTTTGCCTTGCTTGGACTAAGTGAGGTCTGGACCAGCATATCAGGTAATTAAGACTAATTTACCCCTCAGCCTCTTTGTTGGTTTTTCTTCTTACTTGTTCAGTGCATCTTTTTCTACATATTTTTGTGAATATATTTAAGCAACTGTCACTTTTGTCTTCTTCCGCCCATGTCAGTTGGTAATCCTTGTGGCGTGACGGATTGGGAGCATCGGATGGAATGGTTCAGGTGATTAGAGAAATAGTTAAGCAGGTCCTGGGTCTCAGTCCCTGTCCCAGTCGGTCGGAGTTTTCTTTCTCGGTGACCCTTGGTGGTCGTGATGAGGTGAATCACTTCCTCAACAATTCCTTGTAGCATGATAATCTGTCATTATTAGTTTTTATAAATGTCACCATGATCGATGGAAACACGAGGCATCAATTCGAATGGCAGAAGAAGTGTCTCAGTTACCAGCTAAATTGTCAGCTTACGTATCCAATAACATGGCCAGTATTCTGGATGTCACGCGTTTGAACCCGGTCTGAATGACATAAACTTCACATAGCATATTATTATTAGTGTTCGCAGAACGTTCGCTTGCTCGGAAATTACAAACAAATCGCTTTAATTTTATCAAAACACAACTCGGTACGCAGACTTAACAATATGATGACTTTTGATGAGATGAAGTGGATTTGTTCCTGCAGAAGACTGGCTATCAAATTGTAATCAATAGAAGAAGAATTAGAAGGCAATCCTTGGTATTCCGGAAATCATCTATTGTAGGATATGCACAAATAGGGATATCCACTTGTAGCTTATTCTTTCTCATCTTCTTCTTTATCTCTCCTTCTTCTTCTCCTCCTCCTTCTTCTTCTTCTTCTTCTTCTTCTTCTTCATTGTTATTAGTAATATTATTATTAGTACTATTATTATTATTATTATTATTATTATTATTATTATTATAGAACTTGAATTTGCCTACACCCTGACCCCAGATTACATGCAAGGATTGATGATGGGCCTGAATTTAGTGACGATCGGTTTAGGATCCTTCTACTCCATAAGTATTTCAGCCATCCTTCAGCGCGTGGATCTAGGTAATCAAAAAGTTCTCATTCACAAATGGTAAATACACGTCAGGGAGGGATATTTAAACATTACTTGCGTAATTTGGTAAATGATATGCTCCAGAATTATTTGATGCAAATATAAATATTGAAATCTGTATTGTCTGTATTCATCTAATTGCTGCTATTTTTCTACTAGTCCCACTTGTACAACATCTACTACTACCACTAGTACTACATCTACTACTACCACTAGTCCTACATCTACGACTACCACTAGTACAACATCTATCACTACCACTAGTACTACATCAACGACTACCACTAGTACAACATTTACTACTACCACTAGTACTACATCTACGACTACCACTAGTACTACATCTACGACTACCACTAGTACAACATCTATCACTACCACTAGTACTACATCTACGACTACCACTAGTACTACATCTACTACTACTGCTACTACTCAAAATAATGAGTCTTCTTTTAATGATGTGACAGTTAAATTTGTCAAATATATATGTAGGGTATCATCGTCGTCTTCATCATCATCATCGTCATTATAACTGTTATCATTTTTAATCATTTATTATTACAGACTGGTATCCAAGAGATCCTGGCGACAACGGCAACATGGAATATCTCTTCTTTTTTATTGCTGGAATATTATTCTTTTTTTCGGTGTTATTTGTAATTGTGACCCGATTTTGTTATAGACAGACTCAAGACGAGTTAGAAACTCAGATTGATGAGTCACCTGATAGATATGGAACTGAAGATAGAGCGGACTGAAAAGATCTCTCTCTCTCTCTCTCATCATTTGATTTATGGTTGTTCATCTTGCTATTATTAGTATTGTTCTTGTGTTTGTTGTTTTAATTCTCTCTCTCTCATATATTTTTGGATGATGGGAAGTGCAGATCTTTGGCATTTAATGGAAATATTTATCCGAACAGATTTAAGTATTTTACTTACGACAAGTTCCTCTCCATGAATAATAATAATACTATTGTTATTATTATTATTATTATTATTATTATTATTTCATCATCATCAATATTACTATCTCTATTAAAACTACTTTGATCTTGTACTAAAAGCACAGACAAGATTTATTTTCGCCGATTCAAACTCGGATGATTTTTTCAATAATATATAAACTAAACCCTTAGAAGAGTACATCGTCTTGTTTATCCAAGTTTGGAGAAAATAATTATTGAATCACCTTGAAACTATCTTTTTTTTAAAAGTATGCTTTGAATATTTTAAGACGCTAAATTGTAATTCAACGCGTATACTTTACGAAAATGACAACTCTTTACCTTTACCTACAATCAGCCTGGACCAAGTAAGAACCACACACATTGTTATATTAAATTCCTAAGGCATTCTGCCCGTTTCAGTATGTCCAAAGGATAGACTGAATGAAGGTTTGGCGTTTCATCGAGATTGCCTTCCAGTAGGGAAAATCAATAAGCAACACTGGTCTACCACAGAGTCATCCGAAACCCTACAAATCCTTTCCAAATAAACCAGTCATAGCATACCGCAGACCGAAACCCTACAAATCCTTTCCAAATAAACCAGTCATAGCATACCGCAGACCGAAACATTTAAGAGTCATCCTCGTCAGAGCAAAACTAAACCCCTCACAACCCAAACTTCGAAAATCGATCATCCGAACCGCGTGGGGATAAAAGATGCAAGACATGCCAAAATATGACAAAAACTAGTGATTTGTCTAGCACAGTAACGGGCGAAAAACTCAGAATTCACAACAGCACCATCACATGCAAAACACAAAATGTGATACGTTTAATAACATGCAACATTTGTTAAATCCAGTATATAGTGGACACCGAAAAACTAAAAAGGAGAATGAATTTACATAGATCCGACTTGCAAACCAAAAACATATGCTAGAAGCCCCATTGCAGAATACCTTGCTTCATCTTCTCATGGCCAGCATTTCACTTGCATACTCCTGACAGGAATAGCCCACAATCAAAACCGGAACCTCGAAACCAGAAGAGTAAACGAAATTTATTGGATTCGACTCCTCAGAACTCTTACACTAGGAGGCTTGAATCAAGAAGAAGAGAAGCCCGTTTCCCCATTCATGTTTACATTTGTTTAGAAGGGTTTACCTTTTGTAGAGTTTTTGTGCAATACTTGGTTTGAACATGTTTGGAACTTTACTTGTAATTGGCACCATATAGGCATTATTGTGCTGAGGTGACGTTAAACCCTACTGCATACATACATGTCTTCTTTTTAATTTTGGAAGCATGTTAGAAACCTATTACCCGCTTCATGTTCACATTTATTTCGAAGGATTTGCCTTCCTTGGGTTTTTTGGGCATACACATACATACATACGTACATACATACATACATACATACATACATACATACATACATACATACATACATACATACATACATACATACATACGTTTATATCAATATTTGACAAATCCTTTAAATCAGACGGGTTTTATACCAGACATTGACAGAATAACAAAGAAATATGGCATGGGAAGCGTTCTTTTGACTACACAGTAAGAGTCCAGCCAGAAGACAAAAGGGTTCGGAATCGACACATTAGTTACGTTATTCAAAGTCAAGAAGAATCTATCTGTAGAGCAAATCCGGAATTAAGGAACGACTTAATTCACTTCAGAAATATTCATTTAAATTTAAAACCAAGTAGCATGATGTAAATTTCCACCGATGCTATGGTCTCTGTCTGAAATAGTGAAACTATCTGTCCTGCCTGTTGTTAAATCTGTGATATGTACACTCTGTGGAAAAGAGGTTGACGACTGGGCGATACATTGTATTTTAGGTTGCCAGAAGCTACTTGCTGAACGCAATGATTTCTTTAAGAGTGTGATTGACACTTTAGAGGATTGAGACGGGATTGAATTATTCAATCAGGAAGATCATAGTTTGATAGAGATGCTTCTTGGAAGCAGGGTTGACTGTTTTGTCGTCTATTTATGATTATGTATAGAATAGACTAAAGCTGGTGACGGCAGGTGGTATAGTTTCCTGATACAATAAAATGCATGCCTTTCTTACATCTAACATGTCCTATCATAGTAGCATAAAAGCAATATATTATCGTTTAAGTAAACAAAATCTGTGTAAAGCCTATGTACATACTTGTTAAAGGTGCGATGTCGTGTGGATTACAATGGTAAATTTATAATAAAAACGTGCGTTAATTCATCTTCTTTTTTATATTTATGATAGCAAACTCAGAGCTAGATAAAAGTTTACTCTATGAATATATTATTTGTATTTCGTCTGTCTCGTTTTATCTCAGGGATAAGAGCGAACTTTATTTTTAACCTTATGACAAATTTGTAACATTGCGCAAAATATCTTTAGTAAACAAATTTTCACGCTGTGTATTAACAATACCGCGATTACCTTAAGATTTATCCTAAATGTTTCAATGTAAACTTTACTTTTCGCGCTCTCTATTACGGTAACGAAATTTCCAAATGGGTTTCGTTGTTTTAAAGTTGCATCAGTATCCATAATACACATTGTGACTTTGGTCCTTTTTCTTGAACGTGAGAAAAATAATTGTTCGCAATGCATTATTGTTGAATAAGAATATTCCATTCTCCGGATCAGACTTTTCCCTAAGACACAAGACTTTCCACCCTTCGAACGGTAAGATGGTAAAATTAAAAATATACTTGAAATTAGCGCGAATGAAACATGAAAACTAAATATTTTACACAAATGGCAATATATATATAAAAACAACATCAGTCATGGAGATCGGCATGACTGATTTACCTGGTGTCTCTTCTTTCTGTTTGATTTATTCGTTAAACCGACAAATTCCTGCTTTCCGCTGATATTCATATCAAACATGTGTCATGAGATCTGCTTCTTGAATATACCCAGTACGTCTGTTACACTTCTGCTTTGATTTGATTTTGGGGATTTAACGCCATTTTCAGCACACGATAGGCCATACATGGCGGCCAGTATTATTGGTGGAGGAAGAGCCAGGGAAGACCCACGGGGAAAACTACCGACCCATGGGAAGCTACTGGCAAGCTTTCTCACATTCACAAGTTGGTCGAGTCGTGACTCGATCCTACACGGGCAGAGGTGAGATGTCAGTGATCTGTAAAGGCGTGCACCTTAGATCACTCGGCCACCCGGGGCCCAATACAATTCTGAACGCAGTCCTTTTAGGGGCGTTATCACGTTGAGAAACAAAAACAATGCAGTCCTCGATCAGCCAAGGCTTTGCGTAGAGACTGACAGGTTAAAAATCTTGCATTCCATAGATGCCATTGTCGCATAGCAAATTCCATCAATTCTGTTGGGTTTAAAAATTCTTTACAATGAAGGACAGCGCAATCATGTTCGTCATTGCGTGTATTCAAGTGTATTGTCGCACAACTCTTCCAACAGCATTGAAATTTAAAAAGAAAATGATAATAATTCTTGAAGTGTGATTCATGGAAAGCCGTTGAGGACAAGAACAATATTTCATTGAGCAAGGATTTCATTGTTGATACGTTCATGAAAGAAGGAAGATAAGTAACAGCCAAAAAGACAATCAGGTATGGAGAAAGCTTCACGGGACAGTCAATAAAGCAGCTGACTAAACATTTAAGTGATCACAAATTTACAGAAAGACTGAAACAGTTTACAAATATACAGTCGAAATATTTGAGGACAGAGATTTACTGATACTAACATATGGATTGCTTTGAAAGGTTTAAACCAAACAACCATACTACCAGTAGAAAAGATTTTCTTAGCACTAAACAATCTGAGCACATCAAAATTATGATTATCAGTATGTTCAGTATATGATGGAACATTCCAACCTTCATACACTAGTAGAATTGCGTGAATATTATGTTAAAAAAGATACAAAGATGTTATGCGACAATTTTTAAGGAATTTAGAAATGTATGAAAATTTACCAACTAGAGTCTTCTCATTGAAATAGTGATTCTGAATTAGCACGCTTTGCAAGTAACTGTTGACAGACAGTGACCTGTCTTTGTTATGGTGATTCTGAATTAGCACACTGTGCAAGTAACTGTTAACAGAAAGTGACCTGTCTTTATTATGGTGAATCTTAATTAGCACACTTTGCAAGTAACTGTTGACAGAAAGTGACATGTCTTTGTTATGGTGATTCCGAATTAGCACACTTTGCAAGTAACTGTTAACAGACTGTGACATGTCTTTGGTGATTGGGAGTGGCATAAGATAAATTAGCATGACACCACATAGATATGCCAAAACAAATCATGAATATTACTCAGACAAAGATGGTAAGAAATAAAATTATGGCAAGTACCAACTGAGGGAAAATTCAAAGTGCTAAGAAACGTTTACTCAGTAAAACTCATGATTGTGATACTGGTTGTAGATTTCGAATTTTCATTACATTCTATATTATATCCATTTGTTTGTGTTTCTATTTTTATGCTTTTAAACACTAGTGTTTCAGCGGGAAAAGCATTTTATTTACAGTGTTAACAAAATCTAGAGCTACTATTCAGACGCAAACTCAAGCGAAAGCCACCATGACCTGCTCAGTTACAGGAAGAAATAATTATTGTTGCTAAAGAAATAACATCGTGTACTGATATGAACTTTCAAATAGTCAATGTCATTATATGGATCAACAATTCTGTATCACTCACCTAGAATGAAAATATTCACCACTAGCATATTCACAACAAATATTAGGATTGATTAAAAATTAGTAATCAATTGTGTTTGATTGATTTAGAGCTTATTTGTATAATTTTCAAACGTATATACAGCTCTTAAGATAACCTTAATAGCATGTAAGGATATTGCTAATTATCTAGCTTGTTCGAGATCATGATGTTATCAAATCGGGTCAGAAATATGGCCTCCACATTGATAATAAGCAATTGTTGACGGATGGACGCCAGACGACATGACATAAATGTTCTTGTCCTTATGGCCAGGTGGACTAAAATGATCGAGGGAATTATTGCGCTGAAACAATATTATGTTGTCCAAGTATTCAACAGTCGTGACTACATTAAATGATGACGTAGAAAGTTTATAATCAAAATTATTTTTAGGTGATATTAGTATAAAGCTGCATATACAATGTTCTCGAATTCCATTAACAACTGAGGTTATTGCGTGGAAAGAAAAGTGGGTGGGTCTGACAATCAGGGTTATAACTTCTCTTAACGATGAAGCTGAGAATCAAACTCAACCACGTTATCATCAATATTAAGTTGCATGCTAAATTTGCTGAAACTCCCAATATAATTAATGGAAGTATAGTGAGGAAAGGATGGATGAGTCCAATAATTAGGAGTTTTAACGCCCTTAAAGATGCTGTAGAAAGCTGAAAATTTAAATCAGCAACACTGACAATTAAGTTCAGCCAAAGTTTCATCAATATCAAGCTGCCCACTAAATTTGATTGAAATCCAATAATATTTAAGTGACTCTTTGCTCAGAAAGAAAGTGGGCAGGCCTGGCTATTAGGGGCTGTAACTCTGCTAACAGATTTCGTAGAGTACTGACAATAAAACTTAGCCAAGGTCTCATAATATCAAGTTGAAGACCAAATCTGGTTGAAATTTAAAAATAACTAGAGATCCATTGTGTGGAAACGAAATTGGGTGGGTCTGGTAATCAAGGTTTGTAACTCCCCAAAATGAGTGAACACGAACGCTGACAATCAAATACAGCTAAGGTTTCATAAATATCAAGCTTCCTATCGAATTTGGTAGAAAAACAATAATGCTTAAAGGAGTTATTGTGTGGAAACGTACACGGGACGGGGGGAATGACGCACGGACGGAAGCAAGGCAGGACTGACCCAATTTAATATCCTCAGTTTTTTACGGAAAGCGGGGCACATTAAATCAATAGTTAAGGAGGTTGTGGTCTCATTGTTAGAACACATTGGCCTCTGGAGTCAGAGGCACCATGTTCCAGTCTCATTGTTAGAACATTGGTCTCTGGAATCAGAGGCACCATGTTCCAATCTTATTGTTAGAACATTGGCCTCTGGAGTCAGAGGCACCATGTTCCAATCTCAGTGGCAGCAAAAAGCAGTGTTTCCGAACACCTATATTAACATCATCATCCGTCGGAGGGAGATATTAAATGGCGGTCTCCTATGCATGGAGAATCATACCCAGACCAGGTAAAAGATATCTTCTGTGGTATTCGAAAATGAGTAGGTGATTGTTACCGCCAAAAAGGTTCTCCCCCTCATCCAGAAGTGTGGATAAGCACACTTGCCCGTAATCCTCGATATACGAGGGTGTGGCTGTAATTAGTAGATTTGTATATATATATATATATATATATATATATATATATATATATATATATATATATATATATATATATATATATATATATATATATATATAATTTGAGACCAATAATATCTTATAAGAATATTCATGGAAAAGAGATGTGTATGATTTCTGGACAAAGGAGGGTGTATTAAAAAAATAACTTTTTTTTTTTAACCTTTTACAAAAATATTTTCTGAATGGATTGCAATGTCGAGCGCATATAGAAACAATATTATATGTTTTGCCCTGGAAATTATTTTTTAAATACAAAAATGGCATCTTTATTACTTAGGGTTATTGCTTAAATCGAGAACAAGACCTTTGAGTTTGTTTAGATATTGGGTCCATAAACATCATATAGGAATATCAACATATCATCTGAAGCGATTGTCAAAGAAAACCCTGAATATTCGAAATTTAGTAAAACTATGCATTGCTTGCTAACCCTAAACTATTGCTTAAACTAATTTTATTCCATTAAATAGAAATATAAATTCCAAAAATTATTTCTGTCAATGTTCAAAATTTCTTCTACAAAATAAAATTAAATGTGTACGCCTTTTTGGAAAATCACCTATCAACTGGGTAAAAAAATCTCCCTTTCAAACGCCCCCCACCCCTTTATTGTATGTTTATCTCGGGCCTCGATTTCAACAGAATATGCATTAATGAATTTTCTATGAAAAGTCGCTAAATTACAGTTTAATAATAAATTTGAAAGTCCGACTGTCAACTATTTATAATTACTCTAATCTGAAAAAAGAAAGACTAAAAGCAAAGACTGACAATAACAGTCAGAAGCCGTACACACTTTATTATGCTGTTATATTTTTTTGTAATTGAACAGGAATCTAGCGTCTTCTCAACAAATGAAGATATAAGCAAAGTAGTTTGCCAGCACAACCTCATAATGACCTTCCAATGTTTCATGTATATCCATTTTAGCACGCACTATACTTGACAGAAAAATAAAACTTTAATAGATACACTGGATGAAAGAGCAGAGGCATAAACGAGGAAAAAGTAAAACGATAAATTCCAGCGAGAGTGAACGAGGTCCTAGTGACCGCTTCTAGGTATACAACATGGCGAATAAGTATAAAGGCTATGTAGTATTTTGCTTTAAAAAAGTCATTAGTGTGTGAAAAGTAGGTCAATGCTACCTAACTTTTGTTGTTTTGGTGCGGGAGTAATTTGTATCAGTAAATTCTGTTAAACAACTTGCTGGGAGGGACGGACGGACGAAGAGAAAGTTTTTGCCTTGCTTGTTGGTTTTAGATACTTGCAATTGATGAACCGTGTGATAGAAATTGGGTAACTGATCTCAAAATGATTTAAAAAGCAGTTAAATTATTTTTCCATTTTTTTGCAAGGAATGTCAGCGCAACCATTTTTACATACAGTATAAACTATATTAAAGACATACATCCATGTATGAATTGTTAAA
Source organism: Margaritifera margaritifera (assembly GCA_029931535.1). Lineage (NCBI taxonomy): Eukaryota > Metazoa > Mollusca > Bivalvia > Unionida > Margaritiferidae > Margaritifera > Margaritifera margaritifera. The sequence goes on from JAQPZY010001148.1 coordinate 571,936, forward strand.
CCGATTTGACCACCAATGTCTTAAGATATAAGTTGATTTATTCAGTAACTACGAAATAAACTCATACTTGTATGCTCTGGACAAAAGAATATCCTCTCGTAGTTTATTCGGAGAGGTGATATTACATCAGATGTAACACAGTGTCAAGCATGAGCTAAAACTATTATTTTGATGGCATTCATTAATAACGGGGGCGGATGCCACATTTGATCTTACCTATTAGGAACAAAATATTTGGTCCAAGATCAATTCAGTGCAAAAAGTCATTATCTCCAGCCTTACAGCATAATTTGTAGATCATTCATAACCTATTGACAGGAGCAACATCATATTTACTGACTTTCAGGCTTTAACGGCCACTATTTACGGATGAAAAATTATAAAGAAATAAATCAATAGAGTAAAATAAAGAATTGAAAGTACTTTACGTAGTGAAAACAATCAATTTGATGGACAGAAAATATTTCCTACTCTTAGGCATGTACAAGTAATTAGGTAATTATTGCATGCTTCACCATTCGGGTGAATTTAAATTGCCATATATATATATATATATATATATATATATATATATATATATATATATATATATATATATATAGAGAGAGAGAGAGAGAGAGAGAGAGAGAGAGGATATTTTCTTTTCCTACGTTTTGTTACGACTCTATGGTCTTAAATGTAACAGAAAGAAAGTGAGACCAACAATGTATGTAAAATCAGCAAACTATTTGTCTAACTACTGCTTCACACTCCAGTGGTCGTGAGACCGCAAATAACTATCAACCGTCATATTTGAACAAAGTACAAACATTCCGTACCTTTTACCCATCATGCACCGCCCTTGTGAAGCTACCAACAAATTAGTGCAGCCCGGGGTGGGTGGGTAGGGGGGATTTCGAACAAGCAGTTACGGGAATTACGTCACATGTCCTTTTTGACTTTTGTGCGAATAACGTCACTGACTAACCGATCAGGAGACACATATTTTACTAGTTACCAGTCATTCATATTGACTTGCCAATTTAGGCCGAGTAAGAGCGAAAATAAAATGTTATTCATCTTTTATAAAAAGAGTACACAAAGGGAGTAAATCTTGTTGGAATAATTTTGACTGATAAGGAATTCCTTACTAAAAACAATATGGTTACAGGGCCGCAATAGCCTTGTTCCGTCTGCGATTACGATATATGTATAGTCTATCAGTTTGCTGTTATGTGTGACGCTATTGCAGAACGAGTCGACAATCAATTACTGTGAAGATGTATTAATGGAACGCTAACAGCAAGGAAAATTAACATTTTGTGCAGAATAAGGTCATAACTTGCGATCGAAAGCAATTTATTCTAAACTTTCTTCCAAACATACTATAAACGATAAAATCATCACAAATCTTCCTAATATTTGAAAAAAAAGATATATAAAGAGATTCAGGCAAAACTGCTAAATTACTGTCTCATGAGATTAGCGTGAAAATAGTGTTTGTGTGTACGCGTGGTTGTGTGTAGGGGGCGTTATATATATATATATATATATATATATATATATATATATATATATATATATATATATAGTATGAGTCGTCTCCTCTCCTTTCATGAATACAAAACTATCATTGAAATCAGTGCTTTCCTTTTAACGTTTACTTTACGGATTTAAGAAGGAGAAACTAAACCAGCAAACATAGAGCAGAACATAACTAAAGAATACTTTTAAATTAGCTAATATTGACAACTAAGGGGATTTTCTCCATTAAAATATAACAAAAGTGTGTTTATTTTCAAAGAGTCGTAGCTGGGTATATGCTATTACGACCTGTGACGTGTCAGTACGCCACTTAAGTTAATCTCAAAACAATGTTATAAATAAAGCTAAGTTTGTATTTAGATTATTCGTCTCACTGAAAGACGACGTCGATAATAATAATAATAATAATAATAATAATAATAATAATACAAATAATAGGTCCCATAAAATGCAGACAAGCCTGCTATCTTGACCTCTATTTCGCCTTTTCGGAACTGTACATGAGGGAGATTCTCGTCAGTGCATAACTATGGAAACGTTATTTCAATGCCCTTTTGACCAGCCTGGAAAATTTAGGTTAGCGCTGAAATCACCAGTGTTATATAATTTGTTCTGCCACTTATCTGCAGTTTAAAGCTGGTCGGATTATACAAGTAGAATAGCAAATAAACACATCTTTAAAATGAGCAAACTCGCGCTATATTACATTTTTAAACTGAAGTTTCTGTTTCACTAGTTTATGAATAATTAAAAATATACGAATTAGTAACAAAGAATATATCAATTCTTCAGTTCAATATTCAGATTTCATTTTTAAAGAATGATAGTTTTTATACTTACTTTCCAGACTAATATTAAAAGTCTGTCAAGAAAAATATGAAATAAAAAACGATAATCTTTTTATTTGTAAAACAGGATTTTTTCTTTTCTTTCACAAATTCAAAGCAGGAAAACTTCAGTATACATGCGAAAATAAAATGTAGTAATACCTAATACGTTTCTTTGCATTTTAAGATACATTTAATTGTCTAGGCTTTGTTCTTCATGTGCAAGTTGTTCAAGAATTAAGGTAACTGGAGTATAAAAACCTGTCAGGCGTTAACGCAAACACAAATCCCTGTATAGTAAGTTTCAATTCAAAGACATAAAGTTGAAAATTCAACTTTCAGTTGATTTTCATGAAACCAACTCCAGCACGTAGGTTTAAATAGCATGATTTATAAGCACTTCTTGTTACACGAAGACCGATTTGGGAAAAAAATTCTTGTTGCATATATAAAACCCACCAGTATGACCCGTATGTTATCATGTTTTGGGGATATAACTTCTAGTTTAAAAAACAAAGTCAATGAAAAAAATTTGAAGAAACTGTTATGTGCACAGAGTGTGCAAAATCAGAGTGCATAATCAATGTACTCTTTGTGCTGATTTACTATTGGCCAGTAAGCGTTGAGCTGGGCTGGGTCAAAATCTCTGAGAAAAAATAATCAAAATCCTTTTCTGTTTATCGAACTTGTATGTAAATTCGAGAAGGAAAAGAAATTAATTAAAAGGAAAACTTTTATCTGCACAAACATACATATAATTCTACAGGCAAAGCACACTTGTTGTGAATTAGGGCGAAGTTTTTCGGTAAGAATTATTAGTAGGGGCAGTTTTTAATTATCGATACTTAAAACTTATTGGGAACCATAAAGTAAAACTATCATTTGACATGTACATTTGTCAAAAGTAATATGTGTTTCATTTTGTAGATAACTTGGCTTTTTGTAAATAAATGAATGTAGTGGTCGGATTTTGGGAACCGCAGTGGCTAGCTTTCCGGAGTCGCTACCCAAAAGCTGCGGTTTCAGATCCTGCAATCGGATCAGCCTGGATCGGCTACACAGGTGTGTCCCTGGACAAGGCACTTTACCACTAGCTGCTGCGCCACTAAATAACCTACTTGTGTTGCTTTGCCATAAAAAACCAAACGGAACTAAACTTGGTCGGATTTTCGTTCAAAATGATGGAATGCCTTTGAGTGGAATAAATGCCAGCTATAGAGTGCGTTCACAATATCAGTGTATCAGTAATAAATATAAACAGCAAGTCACCTCTGGAAGTTAGGATTGTCTTAATAATGTCTTTTCTGAATGGTCTCGCTCTCAATGTATTATACAACTGGTCTATTTGCACTTTTCTTTTTTCTTTTAGCGAAGTCCCGAAACATGCATCACCCATTGTGATGCAATTGCCAAGATCTGAAACCCAAACCAACACCAACATTCTAAATGAATATCAGGAATAATGTTTAAAATTATAAAAGTTATACAAATAAATGAATAAAAGTTTACAAAATTTAATTATCCGAAGTAATCCACAGCAATGTCAGAAAAAAAGACACCGAAAACTGTATTTTTGCTCGACCTGTATTATAAAACTGTTTGATTTCGATAGAATCATAATGCCGCTAACTATATCACTCTAAAACTTTGTCAAAGAAAATGAACGAATTTAAATACCGTATTGGATAAGGCTGCTTCATAATACATACTAGTATTAAGTAACTGTAACCTCCACAAGAGTTTCATCTATAACTATCCTCAGTTCTTTTTGGCAATTACATTGTTATTTGAACATTTGTTTTTGTTATTGACTCATTGATTGATTGATTGATTGACCGATTGTCCTGCAATTAGACTTTAGTGTGATATAACAAGGTTCGCAATAGTCCACTGCTCTGGAGATCATACCAAATAATAGCTGGATTTGAGAGTTTATGTCAGGAAACTGATCATCAGTGACTATTTGTGTTGACAAAAGGAGTAATGTCTTTGTTGTACAATACGTGTATGAATTTTCTCTCTCTCTCTCTCTCTCTCTCTCTCTCTCTGGCACATGCAAATTTAATGCCGAACAAAGGAACAAATCTTTGTGTTTACCATACTATGTATTTCGTGGTGACTTAGTATTTTTCAAGCTGCTTTAGCTGAATAAATCGATTATTAATACAACATTGTTTCTATTGTATTTTGTAGAGTGGTTGATATCAATTTCAACACAAAGAATACTAGTATACAACAAACAAGGCCACACCATATCTATTTTAACCGAATTTATGTCCTTAGCTATTGCTACACCCAGACGGCCCATGTAATATCCTTGATGTTCTCTAATTCCAGAAGTGAAGTACAGGGGGTCAAACTGTTCAGTACTAGTACATGCATGTATAGAATTTCTAATACATACTTACAAACAGTTTATCCTTCTGTATTGTTTTGGCGCTATTAATGAAAAAGATACATTTTAATGGTACGATACTATAACGGTTCACTTTCCAAGTCACTAAGATTATACATTTAGCAATTCATAGTACCTTGTAAAGGTGCTTTGCAACGCTGACTGCTATTGTATAGGAAACGCGAAGAAATTTGTTAACAGTTTTCTGATCTTCAAGTCGCCTTCTGTGTAAAACTTACCGAAAAAAGACTGTATAAGCAGGAATATTAATGTCTAATATAGTTCTTAATAAATGTACTTATAAGTTACGGCATACAGGTTGGTCTGTAGCACTTCCTGTGCATTTTGGTTATCACTAAACACCTTTTTAAATTTGGAAAAGCAAATAAAATGCAACAACACCTTATTGACACTACTGTACTTGTCTACGGATTGGTGTTTTGGATTTTATATTTTGTGTATTATTTTAATGAGACTTCATTCACAACAGCAATAAGGACACAAGCAAGCATAATGCATGATATGTAAATCAAAGTCATAATCACTAATTGAAGCAGGCATATACGTATAAAAGCACATTAAATGCATATATCAGTTTATGGTTACATGCACATTTAGTTGCATGTCTTAAGAGTGCGATGATGAAAAACACATATTGCTGCAATGAAATGTTTTCTTTTGGGACTGATCATCTTGATGATAAATATTTGACTTCTGTCTATCTATCTTTCTATCTACTGAAGTTGTATGCGCGTAACTTCCAAATTCGGTTTGTCATAATTCGATGTCACTATAACAGGATCTGTCATGAGATGCACAACCGTTCTCTCCTGTTTTGAACACTAAGTAGGGAAATTATGTAATAGGGTCAGATATTGTTCATTGAATAATAGAATTGTTGCATATCAAGGGCGTTTTTCTTTTGCTTTATATGTGTACAACCTCGCAGCAAACAGGGCGTTTTAACTTTACATTCGGGTCGGATAACAACTCTACAAGGAATTTATACGTATTGTCGATATCAGTTTCGTGTACTTCTTTCGTATGACGTGTCGCAGATTTATTTGCCTGTTTTTGACCTGTAAAGCACGAGTGTATCCCATCACTATTGACTCACATGCATGAAATATTAAAACAAAATACCAGGGACCGGTATATGCACCATATTTTCTTCTTATAGTTTAGCTAAGCTATTGGTATTTGATGTTTGGATCTAAAGGGAGATAATAATTTTTGGAAACCTGTAATTTGATAGCGCAGATCTCTCTAAAAGTTTTCCACCGGGCAATCGAGGACATGGTTTCGGGCGTGTGTATTGCCAGCTTTGGAGGAAAGATATACTCTAAAATCGCGAACAAGCACCAAGCGTGTAAACGAGGACCTTCCTACAAATGATGTTTTAAAATTTTTCAGGGCTAAAATTTAAGTAGAAGCAATAATTTACCCTTTTTCCAACCGAGGACGTCCTCGGTTGGGGGGAGGGTGTCCTCGGTACGTTGGTGTGCAAAGTTTTTCCCACATCCAAATGACTGCCTAATAATGACTATTTAAGAAAAATAAATCAGCTTTATTTTATATCCACTCCATGTAAACAAACAGCAAGGGGACACAGCTTTTGCAGTTGTTTCCTCAGACTGATATCTGCATCATATCTATTTAAGATACGATTAGAGCAGGTAAAGACTAGTGTATTTAAGTATAATTAATACCCTCCAACATTGTGGAAAAAGGAAGCAACTCTTACCGAATTTCCCATTTGTGCAAAAACCCCATATGTGGTATTTATTACAAGTTTTGTATAATTTCTCCATCATATGATCATGAAAGAGCATTTCTGATGAACTGAATCACTAATGGATTGATGGAAAGATGGAAAAAGCCCATCTAACTTTCAAAATGCTTCTTTCAATGTTTCTGCCTTAGAGAGGTGGGGTGGGGTTGAATTTGTTCACATATTATACATGGTCTGTATTGTTTGCTGCAAGAAACAATTTGCAGCACAATCGACACTTACTCTTAGTAGTTCTGTAAAGAAATTGTATGAGCAGCAGATATAAACTGCTCCTTACTTTTAGGTCGAAACACACACACACACACACACACCATCCATTTACCTATGGTCTTAATTTCGTTTGTAACAAGCCCCTCTGGTGACCATCGAATCCATATATTTATATACCAGTGGTCTTAATTTGCTTTGGAACGGTAGACACTACGCCCTATTGTCGTCATTCAACCCAGTTTTGCAATCCCTAAATTCATCTATCGATAGTCTTTATTTTCTTTCAAGTGATCCCCTGGAGAGAGAGAGAGAGAGAGAGAGAGAGAGAGAGAGAGAGAGAGAGAGAGAGAGAGAGAGAGAGAGAGAGTTTTGTGTCATTTGTGAACAATCTTTGTATGAAACACTGGAAATATTATACGGAACAATGTGCACCAAGTGCTTTCTTTTCCCATATTTCATTCTTTATCTTCATATTACAGAATTTTGAAGGCTTCTGTCGTTAAATATGAATGATATGATTATATATAGCGCGCTAATGCATGAACGTTCGTAACTTCTCGGTCTCTTTAGAGAAAACAGCATGAACGTTCCTAAGTTCTCGGTAGAGAATACATGTCACTAATATCATTGCAAAATAAATAAATGACTGAGATAAGATCTAGCCTCCACCTTTTAAAACTTTAGTCATGCTACTGATATAACCTTCAAAAGAGTTGAAAGAAGTATAAAAAAGCGGAAAAGAGAAAATATTCGAAAAACAAATTGTACTAAATAAAGATCTTAAATCAAATGCAAAATGAACTGAATCTCCACTAAAGGAACACTACCAAGCTTATTATAACCAAAGTTTTAAAACAATGAGTAATCCAATATTAAAATATTATAATATTAATATTACAATATTAAACTTATATAAATCGACCTTAAAAAAAATCACTTTACTAAACAAAATTTATAAACCTTAACATGCATTTTGTTCAGAATAATAAAAATTTTGTTGAATTTAATCAAATTATGTATGCTGGAGGCACCAAAAGTTTACCTACATAAAATGACCTTACTTCTGGTTCCATGACGTTATCGTGATGTTAATGACGTCATGCATGCAAATTTTAATTTTTCAATACTTACTGATATATATATATATATATATATATATATATATATATATATATATATATATATATATATATATATATATATATATATATATATATATATATATATGCAAATCACGGGGACTAAAGAACTTTGACAAATGACTTCTGCAAATATCAACAAAACATCCGTAAGAAAAAATATATATTCAACTTCACTGCTTTAATTTTTTTTTTGTACCCCAAATGGATCGCAATATGTTTTCTGTGCATCTTTACAGAACATACTTACTTTAAGATGCTGTGAAGTACTACGTGTATATAACATTATCATCACTGGAAAAAAAATCATTTTAATATGCTCCAAAACTTAATTTTTTTAATTGACATGAACCCTATAGAAAATCATTGAAGTGAAAGATACACTGTAATATAGACATACACTGTGATAAAGACACACTGTGATTAAGTCATACACTGTGATATACACTGTGATATAGACATACACTGTGATAAATACATACACTAATATATAGACATACACTGTAATAAAGACATACACTGTGATATGGATATACACTGTGATAAAGACATACACTGTGATATATTAGCATACACAGTGATATATACATACACTGTGATAAAGACATACACTGAGATAAAGACATACACTGTGTTAAGAAGGAGAAAGAGAAGAATAGAAATTGTAATTTGTCAATTGCAAACAGAGAAATCGGTTATCCGAATAATGAATCACCTAAGATGTTCATCATGCAAGCGTATCACGATGGTAGCCTAGCACATGCTACTTTATACAGAACCAATTCGCAACTGACTTTGAGAGTTGGCACAATAAAATGTAGAGTATGTATTTGAGAAAACAAAATTACGATAAAAAAACAGCTACTTAAAACACATTGCATGTTAATAATCTTTGCAAAGCTAGTTTCCAGATCACTAAGTGCATTCAATAACACTTTTATTCCAGAATGCCAGTATTTAAATGAAAACTTAACTATCCACAATGGACAATTTGGATCAATTAGAGAGAAAGAAAATCATTTCACTAAGTAATGATAGACAAAAGAAAACACACTTGCAATATTATTAGTTTCAAATTGGTTTCGGTTTGGGGAATGTCGCTTCAGCAGATTTTCAAACATTATCTACTATTGCCCCGAAAAGCAAACATATGGTGTGACATTTACAAGCGTAATGTATGGTAAGAATAATATTGACATCAGGCCCTTTGTCGATAACAATTTCAATACAAATGAGCTAACAACATTGCAGATATGTGAGTATTTCACCATACATTTATCATCACAAAAAATCGAAATGTTGTACATCGTCACTGTATGTTTAAAAGAACTAATTATGTACACATATATAACTAGAATACATACAGTATATAACTTGACTGGAATGTACAACGCAATACTATTAAATTATCCGTATAGTTATTATTCTAAGTTTTAATAAAAGTATTAAGCAAGCAAATGCATGTTCTTATAATGACATATTCACAAAGAATTTTGTGTCCAATTACTCGGTCCAAAACAGTATGTACTTAGATCATTCAAAACGATATACATTATTAAAACTACAGAGAAATCTGATATAACATTATTGACTGGGTTTTTTTTTAACCTGGACTAATTACTTCACAAGCAACTTTTAACGTATTTAAATGATTTATTACTCTTCGATGTCAGCTGTATCATCATCATCACCACCGTTATTATCATCGTCATCATCATCATCATCATCATCAATCAATCAACTGAGGTTCAGGAAGGTCTTGCACATCATTCAAATAAGAACTCCAGTCAGACACCGAATTAAAAGGTGCATTTTGATGACGTGCATATCCAAGGTACCAGATGACGGCTGCTATGTGCGCACACGTACCAACAACACGGGCTCCGGCTCGACACTGGCAGTACCAACCTCTGACTGAATATTGATCATAATCAAGCCAGAGTTGTATGCACTAATAAATCATAACCTCCATCCTCACTAAGGTGCTCACGGGTGTAAGATTTTGCTAACTTCAGTTGGTATACTCCAAAAGTAATATTTCGCAAGTCTTCCTCATCAAGCCTTGGAAAGTCAGGAATTATGGTATCTGAGGCATCTATATTTTCCCAAGGATTTCTCTTCTTGTCTAGACCCTCACGTTCCACCTTCTGCATGAGCTCATTACTTTGTTTAGACAGGTGCAGCATTTTCGAACCAAGTTGTTCATCTGTGACATGACTAGCACTCAGTGCTTGACGATACTTGTTCGAAATAGCACATACCAGTCTCACATATTCACTAATATATGGTATCTGTGAATTGGGTACAACATTATCTAGAAACTTCCATGTTTTTACCCTACCATTGACAGATTCAACTACCCATCTTATTTTAGTTACTAATCGTGTTGCGTTGCTCTCCTCTACTGTGTTCTGTTTCCGTCCTTTCTGCAAGAAAGCAGGCATTTCAGTTGGGATGCCTAAATCTTCAAGATGGTCGACTGAGTCGCCGAATCCTCGATCCACAATAAAAACATCATCTTCTTGCAGCCATTCTCTCATTTTTTCAATATTGCTGCTGAGGGCATGTTTTAATATGCTCGCATCGTTATTTTTACCATCACTTAAGTATCGACCAATAACACTAACAACGTAGCCGGTTGTACTAACGACCATCATTGGTTTCACAAGTGGACGTCGTTTGTGAAGACTAAATGATCGACGTTGAAAATTAAACTGTGAACTTTTCTGTATGTATATGTAGGTACCATCTATGACTAAAATTGCTGGAATGTTATTTCCACCCAAAACGGCCTGCGCCAGGCTTCTAGTATGTTGCGATATTACAGATACTCTGTCTATGTGTTCAAAGCCAACATATTTCGGAGTAAAGTCCTTAGCTAAGGCTTTTCTAGCTGATGTAATAGCTTCTTTCACAGAATGAACACTGATATTAAAGACTGTTGATAGCAGTTTATTTGACATGCCTGAGCGAAGTTTGCTCAAAAGGATGCCTATGCATGTTCTGTAGGATCTGATTTTTGAAACTCTAAGACTTTTTACATGACTACAAATGTCCTCGAATGAGGCCTTGTCAATCCCGAGTAGATTGTAATAATCAGCGTCCGTCATAGATGTTGACAAGTCAAAATCAATCCGTCTGCTTTAGTTCTCAAGGGCAATGTTTCTAATACTTTCTATCAGCTTGACAATATCTGTCCTGTTCAAACAGGTTTCAGATCTCAAGTCTGAAATACGTTCAAATGCTGCGTCTTTAAATCTGTCATCCTCAATATGACCAGGACAACATCTTGCACCAGCTGTAATGATTATATTTTTATCAATAAACGTGTAATACCTGACTGAAGATGGAACTACAATAAATTTTGGCCCTCTACGTTTGCATATGCAGCAGGATGAATGAGATGAACCCATAACAGAAGACAGGGGCAAGGTTATGTTCTTTGGAGAATCAACATCAGCTTTGTGTTTCTTTTCTGGTGGATTGTAAATAAGATCTACATTATCGTCATTGGGTTGAGCTGTTTCATGAAAAGACGCTCCTCTATGTCTGTAGTACTTGCTTCTACATTTAACACAAGTCACATCCGTTTCTTTTACATTTATCAGGAAAGTTCTTAGCATAAACTTTCGAATCTCTTTGTTTCTTGGACCACTAAGATCTCTTCTTTCTTTGGGCGTAGTTCGTTTTGAGCAGACAATACATGGGTAATTTCTGGGCTCATATAATCTGAAGGAAAATGACCAAATGTTAGTACTACTGGTGGTGCACGATAAAGGACGGGACATGTATGTTTTTGTAATTAGTGATATTTTTCTTATTCAATTGATATTTGAGTCCTAAATGTTATATATTCATTTGAATATTCAGTTAGATAATTAATTAGTGATATGAAATACATTTCGAGACTGCATTGCAGTCTATATACTTTTTTCTAGCACATGTCCTTGCAAAAAGATGCCATTTTTAAAAATATTTTACCAATGAAGCAATTAATTTGTGACGTAACAAATAATTAACTTTCTTCTTCAAGTACCTGCTTTTAGAGTCAGCCATCTTTTCCTGCATCACATAATCTCCTTACTAGTAATCTTTGTCACTACATCTTCAAATTAAATGCTGAAGAATAAAACATATAACGACACTGAGTATGATACTATGTACAATTAGTCTTTTTTTTTTGTTGCAAAAATAAAAAAATCAGTGGTGACTATTGAGATTGTTTTTATAATCATCAGGAAAATACATTACATGTTAATATCTTAACTTAGTGGTACAATTCTTTTAAAAAAGAAATAATTGGTGACCATTAAGATTTTTTCATATAAATCTAGAAAATAAATTTATTACTCATTACTATCTGTACTAAGTTGAAATGAGAAGAAAAAAATGTCTTATTTTATTGGGAATCGAACCCTGGCCGGCTGTGTGTACTAGCGGACATTATACCATTGAATCACGAAACCTTGTGTACAAAAATGTAATTATATGAACTATATAAATGTTCTTGTACTCTGTAGCAACCCCAAGTATTATCTTTCTACTAAATATTTCTGGTCTTTAGCACACTGTTTATACAAGATATGGTTTTGTAATTGTTTGCAAATCAGTATAAATACTATTTTCATAGCGCTTTTCCTCACTAACCCTTCCAGTTATAAACATATTGAGTTTGGAACTAGAGTCCCCTATAGAAACTGGTACCAGTTATCGTACGATCGTTAATTCACATGGATTAATTTGGTAAATTGCAGAGATAAAATGTACCTTATATTGAATGTTAATTATTTATTCTGCCAATTCAAATTGTACTACACTGAGTGTTCAATAAGTGATGAATGTGAGGTAGGCCTGACTGGTTCCGTACAGAAACTGCTTCAGACAATCTATGCATATGTATGTCAATCGCTTTCTAAGATTGTAATTTTATTTACCAAAAATTTTAAAACGAATTAACAACAGTTTCACAGTATTTCATACCACTGTATATAATGTTCTTATAGAGAAATGTTTGTCCAAAATACCAGTCTGATACAAATATTTTATAAACCAAGCTGGATTGTCTACATCGTCATAAAACACGTCGTCTGCAAAATGAACACCGCCTGGAAATATTTCAACTGTGAATATTTTCCTTGATTTCTAAAGAATATGTGTGTCTGATAAAGTATAACTGCATTTAATTTCATACTTTACTCATTTATTGTGGCATAATATTTGTAAAATGAAATTTACATACCTTGTAAACTGCTGCTGCGATAAAAGCGTCACTGTTGCCTGCCATAGAATCTAACCATTTTCTTTAAAATTACCGTATCCCACATGAGTGAAACAAAATAAAATTTTCTGAGATTACAATTTATCTAATAAGGGAAATGTATTGAAAGTTTCCCGTTGTTTCATGACTGCGGGAATAGTTAAATTTGTATAAATACATTATAGTCAGACGAATTTTTCACATTTTCCGCATTATACACCTCACGCGCGGCTGCCGATGACTTCATCGCACGCGATAAATATGAAAAATATAACGTATTATTAAAGACAAAGGTATGTCTATACAAAATAAATAAAACAGCCTTTAAAATAAAGAAAATAAATTTTGGACATTTTCTGAGGCCATTACAGTGATCTAGAGTCCCTAGTCCTTTATAAACCTTAAACAATATAACTTTGTAGATTTAAAAGGGGATGTATCTAAACATAATAGACTATAATACTATTTTAGAAAACGATATAAAATGCTGGCTATCAAATTCATACAAGAGTTCAATAATATAAAGCTGCAGAAGAAATTCACTTAAAACCTAGTGACTACTCGTAATGTACGGATGCATAAACCAGAGTGTGAAATGAGTACTACAAAGGGACTGATAGATGGGAAAATATTTTAAGTACAATTCATGGGAAATGTCTGAAAATATAAATATTTAACCAAATGGTATAAGGAAACAATGAAAGGAAATTTATAAAGTTTGACAAATATGTTGATGTGTTGTATGATACAAAATTTAAACTAAGTTCTTCTGGTAATCAATGTTGGAACTTTGATGATAGATCTTTTATCATATATTTTATTAAAACTCAGGAAATAATGGAAATTTTTGTTCTGATATTTTCAAACAAATTTTCACCTACAGTATGACAAATACTGTTCACGTTTATAATGAAAGGTTTAAACTTAATTGATATCACAACTGATCCAAAACACCAACAACATGAACTTATGATGCAGATGGAGCAAGAAGTTTAGTTGATGACTTTACAAATACTTCAAGTACAACCAATCAGATATCACAAGAAATAAGGAATGATTATCAAACATATTTATTTCACTGTTAGAAGAAATGATATTATTATATTTTAGCTAAAAGGGAGGCAGATGGTGAATTATTTAAAAATATTAAAAGTGAAGAAAACAAAATGAAAGGATTGGATTTGTTTATTACAATAGATATAGAAATAAAGTTACTATAGTAAACAAGAATGAAAGTTTTATTCATCATTAACATTAAAAAAATAATTCAGCTGGAAAGGAACTTATTACATAAGTATTTAAGTGATTCAGGTTCAGCAGGATGGATGTTTGATATAAAAACATGAGTAGAAATTCCTTTAGTTCCACCAAGACAATATCAAATTGATGTTGAAGGAACAGACAGTAGGTGTGATATAGAATAGCCTGTCCTTCCCAAACCTTCTGCAATACCTGTTGGCAACAAGTAGAACAGAGAAAACTACTTATTAACAAAGAATATTTTTCATACCTAGATAGAAAGGAATTGGGGAGATATGTTGAAGCTACTGATGTTGTGTCAAAATTAGGATCTGCAAATGCTGATATTAAAGAAAACAATTAAAAAAAAAAATTAAAGGAAGAAATGGAAAAGTTTAATAACACTATCATGCTGATAAAATTAAAGACCTACAATTACAATTAAAAGTTACAGAAATTAAGACAGAAGTAATTGGTGCCCAAAATAAAATGCTGAATCCTATCAAGAAAACACAGATTAACTGAAGAATTTGGTAGAAAAGGTACATCCTTCAGGTGAAAGAATAAACAAATATTTTCAGAGAAATGGGGTAACCATTGGCTTCAACTGCTGGTGCTACAGGAATGATAGTGAATACAGTAGCCTTTAAGTTAGTAATTAGAAACTTATTTAGGGGAATTACAACTATGTTCCATCACCAACACCATGTACAAAGGGTGACTGACTTGTTGATAAAGTCAAAAGTAGATTTTTTTTAAAAATTAAAAGAATTAGGTGAAAAAACATTAACCTCATTGCCAGGAATAACTGTCAGCTGACTTTTCAACAGCTGAAAGTGTTGTGTCATCCCTTGAAAATCGTGATGTTCTGTTCTTTGTTTGCTGTAGCTGGATTATTTACTATTTTCAAAATAAATTATTCATATCATGTAATTTTTAGATATAGTTTTAAAAGAATCTTTTATGCGCTGATGTTTTTGGACAAAACTGTAGTTATACAATGATAAAACAAGAGAGAAACACTAATACCACTTTTGGAATGTGGGGGAATGACTTGCTAATCATTGGAAATGGCCTTGACAAGTTGCATGTATGAATCAAATTGTTGAACATTGGGAGAACCATGTTTCACTATTCATTAGATCACAGACACTGATATAACAAAAACATTTATTTAAAAAATCATTAATCACCTGTGGAGAAAATCTGAATCGTAACTACATTTGAAGAATATGATGCTCTTAAAAGAAAACCATTAAAGTCAGAATCTTCGTCTCGGAAAATGTTGTTCAACACTTCCATTGTCAATAATATTTTCTCTCTCACTTTCTCTCTCTCTCATATATATATATATATATATATATATATATATATATATATATATATATATATATATATATATATATATATATATACACTTCTTCCTCAATAACTCGCACACAACAGGGTCCAGAAGCAAAGACCCTATAGACCGTGGCATAAATAAGGGCAATATTTACTGACGGACCTCTAAAAAATTAGGAATCGGATGAACATCGACAGTTATCTATCAAGCTTTAAACATTTGTATTCTACCTCTTTTACTTCATTTAATATAAAAGACTAATTAACGTGATAATACAATGCATGTCAACGTTTAATTCACTGTAACAATGCAACCAACACTTCCACAAGTCGGAGATAAAAATACAGTTTGTACTTAATTAGGTTCTCACAGAAACTCTAACAAGCATTGCTGTGACAGTCAACTGACACTTTTCACATCTGAACACAGAAACTCTAATGAACATTGCTGTGACAGTCGATTGACACTTTTCACATTTGAACACAAGAGGGCACATTGCATTTATGATGATCGCAATGAAATTGAATTAAAAGATAAACATAAATTTCATTTTACAAGACTTATCATAATATAATTGGTATTTATTTCTTAAAATATTGCCACCAGTAGGCATTACTTACATTTTCATTGATTGATATTTCATCAGATATTGTATCTTACAGTGCACTGAGAATTGTTTTTTCTTTTTATTTAAAGAAAATGTAACAAAATATACGACTTTTATTAGTTCATAATTTTGAATAAAATTTCAGGGCACTAATCTCAGTTTTCTATGATAAAATGAGTCATATATCAAAGTTTCATTTGCCAATTTTGATTACAGTTTCTTCATGTTCAACAAAAAGATGCCATATCTTTTGGTATTTTCTAAAAGGAAAAAAATTGGATCCACACCTGACCCCGCATTATAAGCCAGTTCGAGACTTATCCAAGCGCAAGTTATCGAGGGAGAGATGTATATATATATTGCCAGAACATCGCTTAGAATGATGTTTGGTTTGTTGCATGAACATGGTTAATGTTTAATGAACAAGATAGATCTGTATTTTCCAGTGTTTTTAAAACATTATACAATAATGGGAATGAAGATCCAAATATAAGGGGAAAATGAGTGCCCAGATTTGACAGTATGTACAACATATTCTATATACAACTTCTAATCTGAAAGTATGTTGAAAAATTAAGAAATAATTATCTTGACATTGAGAGACATTATTACCTGTTGAGATTAGCAATGATATTTGTTGAATGAAGAATGGAACCAATGAAGTCGAACTAAGAACAGTAACTCTGCTAGTCTTAACTGAAACTCAGTTGCATTTTCATAAAATCATAATTCAACTACCATTTTACATTATATAAACCAAATCACCAATTGGATGTGTTTAACCTGATATTTTTAATGATATTTTATCACAAACTTTACTTCCTACAGTTTGAAAAGCTTGACTTTTAATACCCCATAAAATAATTTCTTATAGTGATTTGATGGTGCTGTATCTTTGATTTGGTCATGAATTTTAAAATCTGATTTTTCTTTCTTCTCAATTAACTAAAATCAAGTGTGATTTGTTGATCAGCAGTTTGTTTATCTACATCATTCTTGTTTACCCTTTTTCCTTCTTTCCATCTATCATTTTTTGCCTTGGCGTTGTGTCGTCAGATTTTGGAATCTGGTGAATAACCTTTTGTGTGCTGACATTATCATTAATTTCTATATTCATATGATTTATTTTTGTTTTCAAACTATTATTACAAGTTTCTAAAGAACTATCTAAAAATATCATATTTGATGGTATTAATTGAATTCTATTACCAAAAATAGTATCATTTAATCTAGCATGACATAGTTGAATATAATTTTGATACACTTCCAAAAAGTTTTCATCACCGTCTAATTCTTCCATTCCTAATATATAATTATTTAAGAAAAGGTTAAAAAGGTTTACTAATTAGTTTTGGTGACAAAGCAACTGATTGTCTGTGTAATGACTGTGCACCTAATATTGCCCCGAAATAATATCTTATACTTTCATTCAATTTTGATATCCTTCTTCTGTTAATCCTTTGCTGTCTGGTGGGATAAATATGTGAAACCATCATTTTGTTTTACATTACTTTAGTAGAACCTTCACTTATAAACTTTCAACATACATTTTAGACTAACGTTTTGGACACAACTTTTGATGTGTTATTTAAACTTACTTTTTCTGCATTAACATTGATTTGTAATTCAATTTTTTTAAAAATATTGTTTACAATGTGTATTCAAGATATTTCCTTAAACCTCTCAACATCCAATCTTGATAGAAGAAAAATTAGTACTGTATATATTTGCATATAACACGGGTCCGAATGCAAACAACATAGACCCTGATCTGCCGTCGCATAATGCACCAGCAGATCAGGATCTATGTTGTTTGTTCTACTAATTCGTCCTTACAAACTGCATAGACCCAGATCTGCCGGCGCATTATGCAACGGCAGATCTGGGTCTATGCAGTTTGCAGTTGGTATCGGCTTAAATGCAAGTATATATGGTAATTCTTTTAGTGCAGAGCATCAAGACAATGCCAGAAATCTTTTTAAACTAAAACCTGGAGTTATATAAAGTTTTATATAATAACTCAAAAATGAAATAATGAAAGAGATGACTGAAGCATATTATAATCTTTGTAAAAGTTTTGTAAATTACTTTCTTAACTAAAATATTCCACCATCTTTTTTCCTTTTGTATTTGATGCACAACATCTTTTTAGTAAAAAATTTTATTGTATCATAAGGAAAATTTTTTAATTTAATTTTGGCACTGCTATAACCACAAGAAAAGTATCCTACACATTTTGATAAAGATTTTAAAACAGTAAGCCTAAAACATTTACCTCCCTATGTAATGATTAAATAAGTTGACCTTAGCAATGGTTGATAAAGGGAAATAACATACTAAAAGTGCAAATCAGAACTAGTGAATATTTAGAGTTGCTTGTGTCCAGATGTATATAATCATCACACAGTATATCAATATGATTCATTTAATATTATGTTACATACAAGCATTCCACAGAAACTGACGTCTCACCCGCAAATGGTGCTGATGTAGCTTTTCATTTATGCTGGCAAGACAGGAACTCCTAGCATATCAGGGTACACACTTGACACATATAATTAATACTATCACAAAGTATCAGATCAATGCAGCAAATGACACAGAAGAAATTTGACTTTCAATAACTATAACATAACATCCAAATGTTGTTGAAGATGTTGCCATCAGCATCCAAAAAGTGATACATGTATCTCACAATTCACAGGCATGACAATAAAAAAAGATTTTAAATAACAAATATACTAATTATAAACTAATAATATAGCTTCTTTGGTTTCTATATATACTCACATATAAGTCATGTCCAACTGCAAATAACAGACACTGCTCTGGTACTGCATAATGTGCTGACATATCAGAGTCTACATTGTTTGTTCTACTGATTAATCTTAACAAACTACATTGACCCACATCTGCTGGTATGTTATGCGATGGGAGATCTGGGTCTAATCAATTTGCAGTTGGATCTGAACAATAAAAATTAAAATTCATAAGAAATTATCGTTAAACAAACAAAATAACAAAAAATAATCATATACAGCTTCTGGAATAGGTAAAAATAAGTTGAGATTAAATACATAGACTTCTGGCTGTCTTGAAAATATTTGATTTAATTGTCTGAAAAAGAGTCTTTCTATCACCGAGATTAAATCAAAAATAATTTTACTCAGATTTTTTCCAATAAGTTTATATGTACATGTAAAGGAGGAACAGACAAGAAAAATTTAAAATATTAACATACATTTTCATAACAATAAAAATTATTGCAAAATACAAAATACATATATTAGCAGAAAGATAATATTCAAACTGAAAATGACATAGCATTTCTTACAAAAAATAAGCATTAACTAAAAAAAGAGAAAAAAAACTATGAGAATTAGGTTTTGATAAAGGAACATGTAAAAAATTACAATAAAACCTACAGAGAGAAAAAAGAAGTTGATACCATATACTGACAAAACCGCATGAACCTAGATGCGAGAGCTACATGATTTCTGAAGTATGTTATTATTTTATATAAGCATAACAAATTACCAGCATCTTTTTACATGTATCTAACTCATTATCTGACTGTGTCACTGTTTCACAATTTTGAAGATAAGGGGAACTATTTAAATGTTTAATTATTTTCTAGAAAACTGAGGAAATTTCTCAAAAAGTTAACTTTATTCTCATGAGAATGCAGGTGGATAAATTTTACAAATCAACAAATAAAATCTTTATTGCTGATTACAACTTCAACAAATAATGTCAAGTGACTGAGATCTCATTATCGTATATATTTGCTTTTAAGTTGAGTCCAGCTGCAAGCAACACAGACCCTGTTCTACAGTTGCATAATGTGCCAGCAGATCAAGGTCTATGTTGTTTATTCTACTGATTACTTCCAACAAACTGCAAAGACCCAGATCTGCAGGCACATTATCTTACAGCAGATCTAGGTCTGTGCAATTTTCAATTGCGGTCGACCTATAAGCAAGTATATACCATACTTAAATTAGGTACTGTGAATCACTCGAAATTCGTAGGTATCAAATTTTGTGGTTTGGTTAGAAATTGCATGTTTGTGGGTATATAATTTTATGGATTTGTCTTTTGTAAACAACAAACAAAACTGCAAAATACTAAGGAATGATGTATATATCTCTATCAAATAATGACATTCACTTCCATGCATTTATTTATGAAAATGACTGATATCTGAATCAAATATGGTAATTGCTTTCACATTAATATATATGCAGATACAAATTTCAGACTAAAATTTGGAGCCTGTATACCTCAACAATAACAGAATGCATGACAACTGACTGCAAAGTAGAAGCTGTATTAGTTTTAATTTAAATATAAACTACAAGATATTTTAGAAAAATTGGAAAAAAGCGTTACAAAAATAAATGCATCTTACACAACTGCATTAATCATGGAACATCAACAATAATGGAATGCTTGACAACTGACTGCAAAGTAGCAGCTCCATTAGTATTAATTTAAATTGAAACTATAAAATATTTTAGAAAAATTGGAAAAAAGCATTACAAAAATAAATGCATCTTACACAATTGTATTAATCATATACAAAGACTATCACATGCACCAGGAAAAAATACAGACTGTGCATATTTTCTAGAGCAAATAAAGTAATAGATCTATCATTACAAGTGGGTAGTGCAACATTAATAATGTTGATGAATTTTTGCTCTCTGTGTACCTACTTAAACTTCTGTGAAGTTTGTTGTTAAAAATGTTGTTACCAAAGAAAAATTCATACAAAATAACACCAGCAAATAATAAAATATTAAAATATGCATATATGTTCACCATCTGTATGCAAATGAGACATATCTATGTACTATTATAGCCAGTCATCAACTGTTCACATAACTAAAACATAATGGCTGCAGTCTACATATTTATACATCAAAAAGTTCCACATTGGCTTCAAACAAAACAATATCATAGAATGTCAAGATTGGCTGACTAGAATTGGTACTTTAAATGTGCATGATATCATTACCGAGGCCCAACTGCATAAAAGGGAGAGTCTATTTTACAAATATGAAGATCTTATCCTACTTGGCAACAAATATTGAAATATTACAATATAAGCAAAATAAATGTTCCTCCCATTAAATATTATGTCACTGTTATAAGAATCACAGTATCATTACCGTATATACCCACGTATAAAACGGTTCCAAATGCAAACAACATAGACCCTGATCTGCCGTCGCATAATGTGTCGGCAGATCAGGGTCTATGTTGTTTGTTCCACTGATTAGTCCTTACAAACTGCATAGACCCAGATCTGCCGATGCATTATGCGATGGCAGATCTGTGTCTATGCAGTTTGCAGTTGGTATCGGGTTTTATTCGCGAGTATATACAGTAAGTAGCCAAAAGGCTTAAGCATATAATGGTAAGTCAACCAGATATAGGACTTGGTCCTAATCAACAACCCTTCCACACTTTTCGTGAGGAATGCATATTGTCCTATCTGTACCATCATGTTCTGTATATAATGTGATTGGATTTCATCAGTAATGGATTTCATTGCTCTATTATGGCTAGTTACAAATCACTACAAGCTATTTCATCAAAATTCCATTCTGATTAGGTTTGGTAAACATTAAAAGAGAAAACAATTTCATAAATAGATTTTACTGTTAATTTATACCATTTATGTTATTTAAACTACAACAGCAAACATATGAAACAAAAAAACTACATATTCCATAAATGTTTGCAACTTTAACACATTTAAGAAAAAGTATAACTGTACAAAAATTAATGTTTACTTAATCCAACAAATGTTACATTTTTTAATTTGCATGCAAATTTCTCACTTTGATTGGCTACTACAAATGTAGCATAAGGTATGATTAGTTGTCACCATACCAGCCATCACCAATCCTCTGTTACTCTGTTGTAATCAAGTTTCCATTCATTGTTGTTGTTTTCAAATCACTTATCTACAATATGCAAAATAGTTTGTCAGTAAAAGTCATAAAACTATATATGAGATTACCGGTTGGTATGGGAAAGATCTACATTGATCTGAAGGGGTTAAGGTGTGAGGTGGGGTTGGGTGACACTTGCCATAAGCAAGACAATAAATTTCCAGATTTATTCTTGTGTGTATCCTTTAGATGCAAACAATATTACAACTGAATGCTACATGAGTAGCCTTGTACTGGTTTTTCTTTTTTTTTTAAATTCTGTTTTAGTGGAACTTGAGAAAACAATGCCATATCAAAATATGTCTAGCAGCACAAAATATACTTTTTGCTGGGTTCCAAATGATTAATTATAAATTCAGGTTTAACGAAACTAATGGTTAATAGAGAATGTTGGCCAAATAATTTGGACCAAGTCTTAGCTGTTTCTATCACATTTCATGGTAGTTTTTTAGCTTTAAAGTTCTTTTGCTGCTAGATCATAGCCTGGTGCTCTAATTATTCGCCAAATGACACCTCTGCTCCAACACTGTCATACGTCACAACTATAGTGTCCTCAACCAATTTAGGTTTTTTGTACTTATACCATTTGGCAACCACAATGAATATCAGCAAATTCAATACCATCAGGCCTGCAATGAAGAACAACAGGTATTCCATATGGCCATCATTTAGCTCATTAGGGAACCAGTCTGAAATGGAACAAGAAATATTTGATGAGGAGCACATCTCCAATATCAAAACATAGAGACAATATATATTAAACTTCCTTCTTTCATCTTGACAGCATTATTAGGGACACACTGATGTCATATTAAGAGTTGATTTGAAATTTAAGAAAATAATACTTCTTAATATAGGATTTTACAAATAATAATCTGAAGTTTTGTGGCCATTAGGAAGAGCTCCCAACCTGACAGTATGAAATTTATAAATATCCAACATCATTCAAAATATCAGCAGCTGATGATGTTAAAAAGTTCACAAGTAACATGGGAGCAACGTGTATCTGTTATGCCACTATATACAAAGTCCCTAAATGATAAAATCATATTGGCAGTAGAGTGAAACGATACAGTGAAACCCCGCTATAACGCACCCTGATATAATGCGAATTCGGATATAATGTGATCGTGGTGTGGCTCCCAAAATTTCATATATTCATTCGCACATGAAATTTTTTTTTCTTCAAAGTACGAGAAATAGTGTATAAAATGTGTATATAACAGTATCATTTTGGGGAAGAGATCGCGTATGAATTCGAGTATAATACGTTTGTGGTGTGGTTGCTGAAATTTTATATACATGTACATGTATTTTTCTCGTACACGGAAAAAAAATACTTTTTTTTAAGTACGAGAAATAGTGTATAAAAAGTTCATTATCATTTTGGGGAAGAGATCACGTATGAATTCGATCGTGGTGTGGCTTCTGAAATGTAACAATTTCACCAATTTCTTGAAGTGTTATGCCAAAATAAACATTATCGGAAATGTTACTTATTACTGATCCATGAGTAAAGCCAATAAGTCTTCTTTGTGTTTGTCTTAAATTCATTCTGTATACAATCATTGCTCAAACAATAGCCAACATGTTTTTCTTCTTTAACTGCATACACAACGTGGTGGTTGATAAAATATTCTCATGATTTAATAAACATCAAAAAACGTAAGCCGCCAACACGTGCGCTGGACTTCAATTCATCCTGTATACAATCATTGTGCAAACAATAGCCGACTTATGTTTCTTCTTTAACTGCGTACACAACCAAACACCAGACAATGCGGTGGTTGATCAAAGATTGTCATATGTGGGTGCTTATGTAGAGATTGAGCTTGGGCAGCAAGATCAAAGATTGTCATATGTGGGTGCTTATGTAGAGACTGAGCTAGGGCAGCAAGATCACAGGGAGTTCAAATAACCACTCTCTGTTACTTGGCACTGAACAAGTATAAAACTCGTGGCTCAATCAAAGGGTTGTCATGTGGGAAAACAAAGACGGATCGATATCAGATAGTCAACGGTGTTGATACCCTATTCATGCTATACATTAGACATGTATATGTTGTTCTCTAAATAAAGTAAAATATAGTAAAGCCCCGCAATAACGCGACCCCGCTTTTTCCGCGATCGAATTTGATGGACTCCAAATATCGCGTTATAGCGGGGTTTCACTGTATGTACTAATTAGGTACAAGACCTTTCTACAATATGCATGTACTAATCAGGTACAAGACCTTGCTACTATATGTATGTACTAATTAGGTACAAGACCTTGCTACTATATGTACTAATTAGGCACAAGACCTTTCTACTATATGTACTAATTAGGTACAAGACCTTTCTACTATATGCATGTACTAATCAGGTACGAGACCTTGCTACTACATGTATGTACTAATCAGGTACAAGACCTTTCTACTATATGTACTAATTAGGTACAAGACCTTGCTCTATATGTATGTACTAATCAGGTACAAGACCTTGCTACTATATGTATGTACTAATCAGGTACAAGACCTTGCTACTATATGCATGTACTAATTAGGTACAAGACCTTGCTACTATATGCATGTACTAATCAGGTACAAGACCTTGCTACTATACAAATGTACTAATCAGAAGCAAGACCTTGCTACAATATGCATGTACTAATTAGGTGCAAGACCTTGCTACTATATGCATGTACTAATTAGGTGCAAGACCTTGCTACTACATGCATGTACTAATTAGGTACAAGACCTTGCTACTACATGCATGTAGTAATTAGATACAAGACATTGCTACTACATGCATGTACTAATTAGGTACAAGACATTGCTACTACATGCATGTACTAATTAGGTACAAGACCTTGCTACTACATGCATGTACTAATTAGGTACAAGACCTTGCTACTATATGCATGTACTAATTAGGTACAAGACCTTGCTACTATATGTACATTGATAAATTTGCTACCAAAAATTTTTTATGTAACAACTGTTTCCATTTATGGTATATACTCGCTTATAAGTCCAGTCCAATTAAAAACAACATAGACTCTGATTTAATGTCACATAATGTGTACAAACAACATAGACTCTGATTTAATGTCACATAATGTGTACAAACAACATAGACTCTGATTTAATGTCACATAATGTGTACAAACAACATAGACTCTGATTTAATGTCACATAATGTGTACAAACAACATAGACTTTGATTTAATGTCACATAATGTGTACAATCAACAGAGATTTTGATTTAATGTCACATAATGTGTACAAACAACATAGACTCTGATTTAATGTCACATAATGTGTACAAACAACATAGACTTTGATTTAATGTCACATAATGTGTACAAACAACATAGACTTTGATTTAATGTCACATAATGTGTACAAACAACATAGACTCTGATTTAATGTCACATAATGTGTACAAACAACATAGACTCTGATTTAATGTCACATAATGTGTACAAACAACATAGACTCTGATTTAATGTCACATAATGTGTACAAACAACATAGACTCTGATTTAATGTCACATAATGTGCCAGCAGTTCAGAGTCTATGTTGTTTGTTCTGATTACTCCAAACAACCTGCAGAGACCCAGATCTGCTGGCGCATTATGGGTCTGTGCAGTTAGCATAAACAAGTATGTACGGTAGTTATATCATTTCTGTCAGAGACATATCCATACAATGAAGTATCAACAAAGGTGTAACTACCCTACTGTAAAATTGGGATAATAAATGTACACTTATTTTTGAAACTACTGAAGGGTATATGTGCTTACTTTTCATATGCACTTATGATTGTTAGTGATTTTAATCTGATTATTATTTGGACTGTTTTTATAGTTTAATTTAACAGCATATTATTGAAAGATGTTTGATTAAAGAAATGACTGATAGCATGTAGACAGAATCAGACCAATAAACTACATAATTAAAAAAAGTGTGTGCACAGGCCAGCAATCTTAAACATTTTGTATTAGAAAGTATATTTGTATGGGCAAAGCGATATTAAGTTGTTAGAACTTTTTAGTCAAAGCCAAATGCATTGTTTGCAATAAAAATATGCTTAAACCTAGACCAAAATTATTATCATTTCAGACACAGGCCCTGATTTAAATTATTATCATTTCAGACACAGGCCCTGATTTAAATTATTATCATTTCAGACACAGGCCCTGATTTAAATTATTATCATTTCAGACACAGGCCCTGATTTAAATTATTATCATTTCAGACACAGGCCCTGATTTAAATTATTATCATTTCAGACACAGGCCCTGATTTAAATTATTATCATTTCAGACACAGGCCCTGATTTAAATTATTATCATTTCAGACACAGGCCCTGATTTAAATTATTATCATTTCAGACACAGGCCCGATTTAAATTATTATCATTTCAGACACAGGCCCTGATTTAAATTCCACTTCAATGCACATAACGGCCATACTGTTCATTATTATTTTCACACATTCTAACAAACTGCTATAATTAAAGGAAGATATACCAAAATACTTTTTTTTATTGATTTGTAGTTTCTTATTTTTTTTGTCTCTCAAAATCATTTATGCATTACCGTGTACTTCAGCAAAAATTATGTGACTTTGTTTACTAACAAAATTTATTCCATTTAATTTTAAAGTAATGTTTTTTCTTCAGACCCTGATGTCAACCAGTACTTAGTACCAAAATAGTTTAAGCTTTACAGTGCATTTCTGCCACAATTATATGACTGTGTTAACACAATGTTTGGTTCCATTTCACTTAAAGCAACGTTTTTATATTTTCTTTTGCAATCAGTAATATTTTCATCTTTAGAAAGCAACAGCTTTAAAGTTGGTAATTAATTGATGTCACAGTACAATGAATGCATAACAATAAGAAAGATACCCACACCATATTTCAGTGGAATCAGTGGCTCGGTGAACTAATGGATTAAAATAATCACTGTTAATCAACGGTGACAAATACTGTGACTGGTGCCTTGATACATCATTAATCCTCTACCTTAGCTTAATTGTCAAACAACTGCATGGGTACTGGTGTATAAGATTACCCATGATGCAATGCTCCGTAAGCAATAACAAGGGACATAAAACACACAAGTAGCTTAAATGTGTTCGAGTTCGAAATTTGCTGCAATATCACACTGCCTTCATCAGCAACTACTGTTGATCACGTGACTTGTAATGGTCATGTGATACGAGGAGGCTGGAGTAGATAGGTGGTAGTTCAAGCCACTTGTCCCTGTTTAGGGAGGACAAGTAGCTATTTAGAATTCATTTAGCACAAGTGACATAATTATTTGTACCTAATGAAATATTGAGAACATAAATAATATTGTTCCTTATTCATGTACATGTCATGTCCTTCATTTTGTACACAAAGTTTATAGCTTTAAATATAAATATGGAGATAATCTTCTTAAGGGTGAGAGACCTACAAATGTACTCCAGCAGGGAGATGAATATTTATCTAACAGTGTTTTTTTTAGGAAGTCCATAAAAAACATGCCACATTCTGTTGCTCAAGGTTTTGACAGGCATATTAGACCAACATGGTTGTGTTTTTGTTTTTATTTTGACAAGTCCAATAGACAACTCACTCATAATATGGGATGGGACAAATCTAAAACTGGAGAGGCCCTAGGTACTGGGCTATATGATTTCTTGAACACTGTCAATAGTTTTACTATTTACCGATTTAGGAACAAAATATGCATTCGAAAACTAATTTTAAGGCCTTAAAATCTTAAAG